>OX380351.1:16712193-17098693 GCA_947425015.1 Pterostichus niger | reverse complement strand
TTCCCGTATTGCTGACAGAAAAAATGACTAATTATATTGATGCTATTTTAAAATATAGATCCATGGCTCATGTATCACAAGAAAACCCTTATATATTTGGTTTGCCTGCTTCAAATTTATCTCATCTATATGCAAACAAGATTTTACGTGAAGCAGCTCTAAAATGTGGTGCACAAAATCCTTCCTCATTAAGAGGTACTACTTTAAGGAAACAAATAGCCTCATTAACTCAAATAATTAGTATGAGCGATAATGATCTAGGATTGCTAGCGTCTCATATGGGACATAATGATGATATTCACCGACAGTATTACAGAAAAAATGACTCTACACTAGAATTATCACATCTTTCGAAACTATTAATGTTATTTCACTCCGGTGATGTAAAAAAATACAAAGATTGTTCTTTAAGTGATTTATCTCTTCAATCTACAGGTATCAAGTATTTAATTTTTTTTAAAATAATAATAATAAGCTAAATTGTTTGTTTCAGATATGTTAGACTCCGGTTCAGACAGTACTGATTCTGAAGAAAATAAGAGTATAATTTTCGAACAAGATCAAGCTTTAACAACGCCAGTTAGGAAAAACTGTTTTAACATAATTTCAAAAATATCATCTAAGGACTGTAATGCTACCGAAAGAGGTAAATACTATTAAAAAAACTAAATTATAATTTTATCAAGATTTAAATTTGAGACTATAGTTTCCTGCACTCGTGCTCTACCAACGAGTTAATCAAACATGTTATGAATGTGCATCATTCTCTGAAAACTAAATTGGTAAATTACAAGATATTAATGATCGTATATCAACTAAAGATCACAATTTTAAATCCTGGGCAGATACAATGCAATTCCATTTTATTATTTATTCTCTACTATATTTTCAAACATTTTAATTCAGCAAACTATTTAATTTCTCTCATTATTATGTTATTTGAATTAATTTATTATATTTAAAATGTTTGTTACAAATATTTTGCATATATAAAACGATTGATGATTTCAATTGTTTTATGCATAACATCCTTCGAAAAGCAAGTGTGACAATCATATAAATAACCCTGCATTTCTATGATAAAAATAATTTTTGCGACATCAATTTAAATCAAGTAACATTTTAATACAACTGTCAACACGATGTGTAACATTTTAATGTTTAAATTATATTGATGCATGAATAAAATTGTTTGTCGAATTAAAACGTTACATTTTGTTGATTTAAAGCGATACATGATAATTTTAGTTGAATTAAATCAATACACGATTTAAATTGTTTGTTGATAATTTTAATTGGTCGCTGTAGTCGTGTGTTCGTTAGTTGAATTACTATGTTTGTTTGGAAAATATATAATAAAAAGTAAAACAGCATTCCATAAGATACTGGGAATCAAAATTAAACGATAAAAATATTCAATTTTACACTTTTTCTATATATACAGATAAACCAGACAAGGCAATATGTAATAATTTAAAGGAAGCACACACTTTAACAATGAAGAAGAAATGTTTTAACATGACCCCAAAAATATCACCATCCAAGGACTATACTACTACAAGAGGTAATTATTATGGAAAAGAAAAAAATATATTCCGAGTCTACTATTATTATTTTTTTCATTTACACAATGGCTTTTACTAAGGCTGTTTGATAAATCAATGACTATTTTTATCTTGTAGTTTAAAACTTAATCAATATTATACATGTAAAATATATTGCTTTATTATCAAAATAAGTTTACTTAAATTATATTTATAATTAAATATATCATCGCGCCTTTTACCCATTACTGGGTGTGGCACTCTGCCGTAGCAGATCTCGGTAAGTGATATATTTTTACGTGTGAAGTCTGGTTACCAGTCGTCAAATTACGGCCCCCAAAGTTGTTAGTGGAGGGAGAGCCACAGGAGTTGATATTAAATTGGTGAAAACCAGTTTGTCAGTTGCGGGAATCAAACTTGGGTCCTCCAGAACCGCAAGCCGACCTCATACCCACTAGACCACTCATTCTATTCTCTTATACATTTTTAAATAAGTAGTTTATGAACTAAATAATTTTTGTTTTTCTAAAACAAATCATTTGATTTATTAATCACCTTTAGGGGCGTTTTTTTTCATCTTCGGTTAATGTCCCGGTTAACTTATCCATCAGATGAATGAAAAACAACACATCGATAGCTAGTATAATTTCGATTATTTGCGCTATGATTTACATGCGATATTTTTAATTTATCTATCGGTTAAATTCACCGGGATTTTTACGTCCGGCCCTTATTTGATTGACTATCAGTCAGTGTGTATGTTCTTTAACGTAACATAAAGATACATAGCTACTAATGATCCAGGTCTATAACAAAGTTATTATCGAAACATCTTGCTAATTGTGATAAAATCAAATCGAAATAAAAAAAATCATTTTAATATCACATTGCATCATTAGATCTGTTCATTTGTGTCCTATCTGCATCAATCTACACTAAGTTAAACTTTTTATGCAAAACATGTTTGTTTGTGTATGAAAATGATCTTCATGTTTTCTTAGAGTAATTTAATATTAGTAATGAAAAATTAATAATTTTATAATTTAATTTCAGTTAAAAGACGAAGGTACGCAGTAAAAAGTTCCTGGACAACTCCTGAAAAAAAATGTATAAGAAAATATTTTGGTGAATACATTATACATTCACTGTTACCACCTCGACAGCTATGTGCACAAGCTTGTGACACTCAACCAGCTCTGAAAAACAGAACTGCAAATACAGTATATGCATATTTAAACAATATTATGAAAAGAAAATAAATAGAATATGTAATAATAATATCACCTTCGAATTTACGTAAGCAGCATCAGTTTGCTTCTTTACCCGGATATTACTAAACTTACAATTTTATTTTTTTAAAGACAAATATTTACACTTATTATTTTATCACTATATTTTTTTTGTTATTTAAAAATAAAATTTAACATATACTTTTATACAATAAATATATTGGATTATATTATGTTTATACTGTATGATATATTTGTTTACACTTACTTGATGTCTATTAATATTATTTTTTAACTAGACATATATTTTTTCGTTGTTTTAAAAAAATTATTTAACGTATACTTTATACAATAAATATATTGGATTATGTTAGGTTTATACTATATGATATATTTGTTTATTCATACTTTGATGTCTATTGATATTATTTTATAAATATATATTTTTCTTTTGTTATTTAAAAAAAATTAACATATACCTTTATACAATAAATATATTGGATTGTTATGTTTATATGTATTATTTGTGGTCTAATCTATCATATCTTGAGAAATCATGAGCTAAGTGGGATGATCTCGGACTGCCTCTTCTTTGTGATTGGTTGCAACTTTTCAATATCCAATATATTCGTCGCAATTGCTCTTCGACAACTCAAATGATTTAATTTGCCTCCTTGAATTTTGTGAAGCTGACATGCATTCTGTTCCGCCATGTCAATGCCAGGGCCAGATAAACCATGGAGCCATGGCTCCAGGGCCCCCGCCGTTCAAGGGCCCAGTCCAGCGGATATCTATTTGTCAAATTTACATCATTATTTAAAAAAGTTTTTTATCAGTTAAGTATGATATTTATACGTTTTCGCTTTATATACTGATTTATTTAATTTTTTTATAGTTTGACCTTTTTCACTATCATTTTATTTTGTTCAGGTGTGTTTTATTTTTAATTAATTGGTTTGAAGAGATAATATTTCAAAATTTAAATTTTAAATTTAAATGATGTAACGATAATTTTATCAATTATTAAATAACAAATTACAGTAACTTTTATATGTTTATAAATAGATTCCATTTTAAAATCGATACTAAGTTAAATTATTTTTACAGATTCCAACGACGAGAAGAGCGACTTCAGATAACTGTCTGCATTTTTATGTCAAATAATACAGCACCCACGACTCTGCAGTCTCAATTTCTACAGTTCAATCACTAGAAAATCACATACCTGAGGGGTTTGATCAATAGAAGGATAATTAATAATGTTAGAATCACTGTTTTTGTATTCATATATTTTCGATATAATGATTTTTTTATGAACCAGTTTTTGTATCAATAATATAATGGAAACGCCTTCAGGATTAAATATAGCATTAAATGTTAAGATAAACGATGTAGGATTAAACGATTTCGAGAATTATCGATTTTAATTTTTTTATAGATCCGACTGTTTTGTAACATTATTAACTCGAAAACAGTTTACATCCTTAATCTAGTAAATATGTATACATGTACTAATTATTATAATTATCATTATGATTGTAATTTCTTATCTATGTAAATACATAGCATCTATTTGATTAATTTTGTTTGTAAATAATTTATTATAAATAATTTCATGTACTTATCATAAATTCTCATTTGTATATTGACTCTAGTTATTATATATATATAATAATTTTTATTAAAAGCTATTTAATTTTTCTTTTATTAATGTTCAAATATTTTGTAAGTTATTTTCCCATATACACTAACACATACACAGTCTAGCATAGATTCACACTCAAAGGTAAATATTTTCTACATTACCGACCGAATCTAACCTCAAACCTTTAACATTTTGCTAAAACTTTAAACTTAAATATCTCAGCTATTATAAGGCTTTTCAAAGCGGGACTTGCTGTATTATAAACTGCCATGTTTCTATTTTACGTTTATGTAATAATTTTAAAGGGCCTCAATTGATACGTGCTCGATTGATACCGGATAGAAGTATATATATATATATATATATATATATATATATACTTATCCCGCGCTTTTTTCAGAACCAATCTTATCTAATTTTGTAATAAAACGAGGCCAAAAAAAAGTTTGGACCCTGGTGCCAAAAGCACTTTTTTCAATTGTAGATATCTAACATAATCTTTACCTAATTTAATGTATCTAGGTTTTACTATATATTATAGCTACTGTACTTCTATATGCATGCATGATCTTAACAGTTTACCTTCATATTTTATTTATTTTTTTTGAAAAACTAAAAGTTAGTAAAATGGTCTCAAATATTCAATAAAAATTAAATATTTTGATAGCCCTCATTCGTCAATAAACGGAACTACATCGAACGAAGCAATGAGATTAGTATGTTTACCGGTAGATGGTACTGTAAGTTTATAACTTCTTTGATAAATTTTGCATTAAAATGACGTCATGGGTGACGTGTTGAATATTTTTCCTGTCCATAGTTGCCAAATCTGACAATGTTACTTTTAAGAGTTATGTGATTTGATTCTAGTAAAATTAATGTAATTTAAAATATTATTACATTTGAAATTCATTTAATATAATTATAAATAATACACTCTGTTCTTTGTAAAGTATAATATATTCTTTAATGAATCCAAATCGTACAGATCAAAAAAGTTAAATAGTTCAATCATACATTTATCATTTTAAAAAGTTTTACATAATAATTAAATAATGTTTTACTTAGCGCATGTTTTTAACTGAACGTGTATAATTTGAATAGGTAATTATTATGGAATGTTCTTAAAATAAATAGTAACAATTTAAAATATTATTTCCAAGGTGATTCTATTCAACATTCGTATAATATTAAATATTGCAACCTAACACACATGATTAAATTTTTTTTAGCCATTTGAAAAATAATATTTGACATCATGGTGCAAAAAATATTTCAGTGGCTTCGTTCTGGAACAAATTTAGTAAATTCTAACTCGGAATATGCTATTAAACAAGTATGTTCTTAAAATAAATGGTAAAAATTTTAAATATTAATTGAACGGTGATCTATTCAAAAATTATATAATATTAAATATTGGAATCTAAAACACATTATTTAAAACTTCTTGTTAGCAATTTAAAAAAGAATAATTGAAAATACGGTGTAATGAAATATTTCAATGGCTTCTTTTTGTAACAAAATTTGATTAACTCTGGCTCCGAATATGCCATTATTGATTAGTGCATATCATACGTAAAATATTTATAACAAGATATAACACTTTAAATAGGAACGAACTTACCCCTACTTTTTCGTAAAAATAAACAACTTTTTATACTTTTGTGGACCCAAAATAAACAAATCGAACGATTGACACACAAACCAAATGATGGAAAACCCTATATTTTAACATAATTATGGTTATTTAGATTCAGTAGGATCGAATATGGTAAAAGATATTTATCATTGTTTAAATATTTTTAAAAAAATTAGCAACTTCTCCGACGTACGCAACATTTAATTGAAGTGAAAAATAAAATGATGATAGCAGCCGATAAGAATGTCTTTACATTTCCTTGTTTTATTCAGCTAAAAGCGATTACGAAAAAATAATAACAGGTTCTATCCGAAGAGCCATAGAGCTGAGTTCGATTCTGTAATTTCAAAACTCAGAGGATTGCAAACAGCTCTTTGTGTAACTGCACGTCGCATCCTAATATCTTGAGAAAATATCGCCGCGCGGCGAGTCAGGGGAGGATTAAGTATTCATTATTACAAATATTGTCAGTCAAGCCAATAAAAATATTGATATGTATCTCATAAAATAGAACAATGGGATCATTTCACATTTTCTGTTTTATGTTTTTCTTGAAAGAATGCACAAAATTGTTTATGTAAGAACATATTTTACACCTTATAATTTCTTAGTTTTGAAGATATATTTTTTCTAAAATACTATCAAATTTCAAATCTACCTCGGCCTACGTCATTTATTCACGGCCAATAACAGAAATATTTGCAAATTTGAAACTATGTTTGTGTCATCTGGCCGTTTTTATTTTTGTAAGAATAATTATCACATCCCGGCACTGCGCAACATTTCATAACCATTTTACTTAAAATACATGTTAAAATGTATTTGTTAGTATTTATTTCATATTTATACTGCATACCTTAGAACCAAATTTTACAGGTTAGACGCTCAAGTATGACGTTTCTAGCAGCACATAATCTGTGAGTGAATAGTATCGTAGTGTGTGTGTGGGTGTGAATAAATGTCACAAATTCGCGAAGTATATTAACAAAATTATGAATGAAAAGTATATCATTTTCAAATTTTCTTTATCAGAATATTCGTAAAATGAACAAAATTTTTGAAATATCCCCATTCTGTATATTGTCATATATAATATTTTCGATTGTCATGAAAGTTTATTGTTAGGTGATTTGTCGAGTGGCATTTAAAAAAATAATAATCAGTTATAGCAAATTATTTCACAGTTTTCAGAAAACAATTTGTTCGAATATTGGTAAAAAAAGATATGGAGAAATCAGAATATTAAATGAACTGTTTGTTTAATACACTTATAAACCATATTAGTTCATTGATCAAAGATGGTCAAATAGGTAATAGTAACAAACTATTTGTTCCATACACGTATAAACTATATTAGTTTATTGCATAAAGATGGTCAAATCGGTAATAGTAATTATAAATAAGGCTAGTATTTTCAAATCTTAAAATAATCCTGTTTTACTCTAATATTTGTATTGCGGTCCGTGCGACTTTGAATTATTTTCACTATTTCAAACAAACTATTTGTTCAATACACTTATAAACTATTTAAGTTTATTGCATAAAGATGGTTAAATCGGTAATAGTAATTATAAATAAGGCTAGTATTTTCAAATATGAAAATAATCCTATTTTACTCTAATATTTGTATTGCGGTCCGTGCGACTTTGAATTATTTTCACTATTTTAAACAAACTATTTGTTCCATACACTTATAAACTATATTAGTTTATTGCTACAAGATGGTCAAATCGGTAATAGTAATTATAAATAAGGCTAGTATTTTCAAATCTTCAAATAATCCTGTTTTACTCTGATATTTGTACTGCGGTCCGTGCATCTTTGAATTGTTTTCACTATTTTAAACAAATTATTTGTTCCATATACCTATAAACTATATTAGGTTATTGCTAAAAGATGGTCAAATCGATAATAGTAATTATAAATAAGGCTAGTAGTTTCAAATTTTAAAATAATCCTGTTTTACTCTGATATTTGTACTGCGGTCCGTGCAACTTTGAATTATTTTCACTATTTTAAACAAATTATTTGTTCCATATACTTATAAACTATATTAGTTTATTGCATAAAGATGGTCAAATCGGTAATAGTAATTATAAATAAGGCTAGTAGTTTCAAATCTTAAAATAATCCTATTTTACTTAGATATTTGTATTGCGGTCCGTGCGACCATGAATTATTTTCACTCTTATATACAAACTATTTGTTCGATACACTTATAAACTATATTAGTTTATTGCGTAAAGATGGTCAAATCGGTAATAGTTATTATAAATAAGGCTAGTATTTTCAAATCATAAACTAATCCTATTTTACTCTGACATTTGTATTGCGGGCCGTGCGACTTGGAATTATTTTCACCATTTTAAACAAACTATTTGTTACATTCACTTATAAACTATATAAAAAACTATTTTTGCATTTGTTCATGTACTACTTGAGTTAGTAAAAGTATTCAGCTAAAGTATTACGCAAAAGAGCTGATTACTTGCAACGTTGTTATTTACATATCATTTCTTGCTGGCAACTATGCAACTGTTCTTTATAGTTCAAGGTTGAATGGTACAAGTAGCTAACAGCCTGCGTTGCCAGTTCTAGGGAAATTTGCCTAAATCTAAGGACACAAAAATTCATTCAAGGAAAAAAGGAATTAATAAAGATAAATATAAAAATAATTAAACCAGTGGTTCTAACGTTAGTGTACAAAGTTATGTTTTTTTAAATGAGATCAAATATATTTTTTATGCCTATTCGAGAGTATTTTATTCTGAATTCAACCATGTAATCATATTATAACAAAAATATTAAGAAAATAGTTTTTTACGTAACCAGTTATGAAAAGGTTGACATTGTTAGACGAACATGATATATGCCAAAACGAGCGAAGCGAGTTTTGCAAATGATATGAGTCAAACAATATTACGTTTTCATATCGTTTTACGTACAAAATTTTATCTAAACCCGCAAAAATAATTTTTAAAATATATCAAATTCTAGGTTTATGACAGCTCAGTATATTTCAAAATCAATCAATCAATTTACCATAGCATTGCTGTGAAAATAAATGAATAAGATGTTTAAATTTAAAGCTTATGTCATCATTGAAAATGAGTTCTGAATCCGAGACAGACCTGCCTTCTGCTAATTTGGCCGTTAACTGTTTAATACCAGAAACATTATGTATATAAATCCTAAAAATTTTAATAAATAGTTTTTTTCCGTTATTTGCAAACATTTTTGAGAAAGTTCAAACTGTCAACGTAACTAGTTAAGTAAAGATTTTAATACATAACTCTTTAATGACAGTTATGAAAAAATTTACATTTCATAACCTCAAAAATTCATGTAAAACAGGACTTTTCATAACGGAATTAGGTAAATTTAATTTATAGTTTCGATAAACTTAATTTAACATGACACAAAAGAGTAGGCCATGATCAATAGCAAAGCAATAAATATAAAGATTATAAACTATAAAAAATTTATTACCAAATCAATATTCATAATTTATTTTCAAAATTGTCTCAATTTTCTTCCAAGCATAAATTAATTCATCTAACTACAGAAAATACGCCATGTAATTTCAAATTTCGTAAATCTTTTTCCTAGACACGGCCGGTGTGTGTGTGGATATCTATTACTCCCCGTAAATTATTAAAAAATTTAAATCATCTGCGTTAGTTAAATTTTCCATATTAACGTTTCCTTCTCTTCTCAATAAACACAACAATCACAAGTAATTTTTATAAATAACAATGAACTTACTTTGTTTTATTTTACACCTGTTGGTTAACTAGATATTTCGAATAATATTAATTGAATATCATTTATTCACATGTATACATATATTGAATGAAAACTATTTATTTAATAATAATAATTGTTCTCGTACCTAAAAACGTAATACAGATTATTTTTGTTTTAAATTGCAATATGTTCATACATAACATTCATATATATTAATTAATTTCTTCTGTGAATATGGATTTGTGGTTGGAGAGAACGTGACGTACTGCTTGTTTCTACGAACATTGTAGTGGAACTACTGTAGAATCTGAAGTCTTCACTGGGTAAGTGCCAGGTGGTTACCGTTGGCTGCAAATGTTGAGCAGTGGACTCAGTAATGTTGCTTAGTTTTGACACAGCCCTGCATGAAATTAAATAAAAAAATATTTTCGCTATATTTGTATTAAAACATTACCATTACACTTAGTAGATTAGGGAGAAGTACTATCGGAATATTTTCAATCATTAATTCTTCACCTAAAACAATTAAGATGTATTAGACATTAATATAAAAGTCAATTATAAGGAATACCTTCAACCACTCTAATTTTTTAATATGTTTTACAGGTCGATTCATTTATTAAACATTTTTATTCCGTCTACATCAACCATTTCAGAAGCTGTCAAGCATTTCACCATGTCAGTCCTAACTTTTCCATCTCTGGCTCTTTTTCGTATTTGCGATTTCCATTAAACAAAAGTCTGTAACAATTGTACACAACAATTACATTTAATAATGATAAAAAGCTTTTATGCAGAGTTTACCATTGCTAGATTTCATTGACAGGTTCTACTCCACAATTATTTACTATTTCTTACCACAATTTATTTATAGCATTTTGTGGTATACCCGGTACTAGTTTCCCCGTCCTCAACAATTTTCTTTCTTTCAAAATATTTATCATAAATTTGCAACTGTCGCCTACAACCTTTTTGCTTGACAGCTATCACGAACTCACTAAACTAAACATAGCCAGTCTCACCAACATACTATTGAAATTGCAACACTCCTTTAAAAGAATTATAACTATATATAATTTGTACCTTGTTTTATTATACTTAACATATCAATTTTACACGTGATAATGTATTACTACTTTGATTTCTATTTATTACAATAAACATATGATTCGATTTTATCATAGTATATCCTAAGATTGGCTACATTGAAAATTGTATAAATTTTTTTATAAGTTTATTTTGAATTACTTCTGTGTTAAAGCTTATGTAGGTAGGAAAATACAGTTTTACACATAAGTATATCTATTTAAAAAATAATTTATATTAATAATTTTAACATGGCAACTAAGGAATATTTTATTTCCTACTAATGACGTACCGCGACGTCATCGGTGTATACCGTACAACACATCCATTTATAATGAACTCTACATTATCGACAGGTAGTGGCCTCAAACCTTACATTTTTAGTTATATGTTTGAAATCTCATAACTCTGTTATTATTCAAAATTATGAAGAATAAGTTATATTGTCAGAAACTTCTAAACTTCCTGCGTATTTATTAATAATAATCCTCATATGGTTCAAATGTACTGGTCTTGAAAGATCTTGAGACAAGTATATATATATATATATATATATATATATATATATATATATATATAAATAATATAGGAGTCCAGCCCTGTATTTCACAATCTTTCAAGTTCATTGCATCAGACTTGTCTCTCACGGTGAAACATGAGAGACATTGCTGAGTAAGGTAATTTCTGCATATTATCAAGAACATGTGTAGTTAGAAGTTAGATTCTGTCAGTAGCTTGTACTGTAAACACGATGTACTGTTTGTGTTGAAATAATAAATAAATTTTTTTATTATATTATATTTGGCGCAGTCGGTAGGATCGTGAAATATCAATATATCGAAAATTCTGCAAGAATTCAATTCGTTAAAAAATATCGATAGTCAGTTTCTACTGTTAATTCGCGATCCGAACATAATCAAATAATCGTCTCCCGAAGAAACTAACTTCATAAGTGCCAGCAAAGCTAGTGCCATAAGTTATCACGAAAGACATTATTTCCAACATCAAAAATCTCATCACACAAGCAGTCCGAGAGGCCTGAAGCCGTCGTCATAGTCAGAGCATCATCCCACTCTCCAGCGTGAACCAGAATTCTCAACAACGAAGGAACCGGCATCAACTTCCCCAGTAGAGCGGATCCGTCCCTGTCTTCCAATCTGCCGAGCGAACATCGGAAAGAAGACAACAACCTCAATGATTAAAGAAGTAATACTATTACTGTAAGTTTATTTATATAATTGTCATAATCACTGTACACACAAATTCACTGACACAATTCCAATCCAAACCTGGATTCTTTACTCGAATTATTAAATAATTTAAATATTAATATTGATACAATGCCTGAAACAGGACTTCCGGGTCAGCGCACGGCACAAATCGCCGCAGAACCCCTAAAAAACCAACAAACAATTAACGATTTAGTTAGCGCTATACCTAAATATAACGGTAATCCTAAATCACTTACGCGTTTCATAACTCAAACAGATGAAATAATTGAACTAATTAATAGCTTGCATCCTAACGCAATCCAAGTAAAATTAATATTATTCCAAATTAAAGCGAAACTAACAGATCGCGCAGAAGAATTAATAAACGATCATAAATTCGATACATGGAAAGAGCTTCGCGAATTTCTTATTGCAAAATACGATGATAAACAGCAGGCTCCAACTATCGCATGTAACATGGTTAAACTCCAACAAGGAAAACTTACAACTTTCGAATATTTGAAAGAAATTCAAAAACATTACGATCGTGCAGTAGCAAAAATTAACTTGTGCAATCTTGTGCCTGACGCAAAAGAAGGCATAATTGCTTTTATTCAATCCATAGCCGTACACTCGTTCATTTCAAATTGTAAAGATCCTTACAGAAACAACCTCGCTACTCGCAATCCTTCTTCTCTAGAAGAAATTGAAAACCTCCTTACAAATGACTTCCAATATTTACAAGAAACCCAACACCAAAATTTAAATTTAAATAAATCTAAACCAATTTATAAACCCACATCATATAACTTTAACCTTCCTGCTCAACAAAAATCACAACCCACATATCAAAAATACCAATCTCCGATGCAAAAATTTCCAACACCTCAAAGAACACAACAAGTGTACCAACCTAAACCATTCGCCCCACGAGCAAATATCCGAAACTCACAATTCATGAATCCAACCCCTATGAGTACACAAACTCGACCAGTCCGTCCACAAAATTATTTCCAACAAAATCAGCCACAACAAAACTTCGTATTTGAGGAACTATTTAATCAAAATATCGAAAATAATGAATTCGAAAATCCCGAAATTGAAGAATACCCTGATAAACAACAAATTGATGATAATACAGAAAACGAAAATGAATACATCGAACAAATCGACACTCAAAATTTTCCCCAACTCGATTCACAAGAATCGAATCTTTAACGAATAATTTTAGTAAACTCCCATTTATTCAAATTAATAATTTTAAAATACTTTTAGATACAGGCTCAACTCAAAATTACATACATCCAAAATTAATTAAATCCGACACAACAAAATTTCGTGAATATTTTACAATTTATACTTGTAACGGTAAATCGTCCGGAACTGAATTTACCTATTTCCAATTTAAGAAATTAAACATTAAAAGCTACATTTTCAATTTTCATAAAGATTTTGATATTTTATTGGGCATACCCGGCATCGAATTACTTAAAACTAAATTTAATTTTGAAAAAGGTGATGTAACGTTTCTAAATAAATATAAATATCAATTTCAATATTTAAACCAAAAACAAAATAAAACATTTAATATAGAAATAAATAAGCAAGCCATCAGAACCGATCATTTAAATGAGTCGGAACAAAAAGGACTGTTCGTAACATTAAATAAATACAGAGATCTCATTTTAGATGATAATCAAAAACTTTCGTTCACAAATAAAATAAAACATGACATAAAAACAACCGACAACATTCCCATACACGCAAAACAATACAAGTACCCAGAAATCTACAAACAAGAGGTAAATACACAAATTGAAAAAATGTTGAACGACGACATAATTCAACATTCTTACTCCCCCTGGTCGTCCCCCATTTGGGTAGTCCCCAAAAAACTTGACGCATCGGGTAAACAGAAATTTCGCGTTGTGATAGACTATCGTAAATTCAACGACAAAACTATCGACGACAAATTCCCTATCCCAGACGTAACTGACATCCTCGACAAACTCGAAAAATCTAATTACTTTACAACCATTGACTTAACTTCCGGCTTCCACCAAATAGAAGTCAATCCCGAAGACATTCCTAAAACCGCCTTCTCAACCAACAGCGGACACTACGAATTTAAGCGTATGCCGTTTGGGCTAAAGAACGCCCCCGCTACTTTTCAGCGCTTGATGAATTTTGTTTTAAAAGATCTGATAAATAAGATATGCTTCGTATATCTCGACGATATTATTATTCTTGGTACATCTTTCGAAGAACATTTAATAAATATTGAAAAAGTTTTCAAAAAATTGCGCGAAGCAAATCTCAAAATTCAATTGGATAAATGCGAATTCCTACGTAAGGAAGTAGCATATTTAGGCCACATCATCACTACTGAAGGGATTAAACCAAACCCCGCGAAAATACAAGCGATAAAAAAATTTTCGATACCAAAATCACCTAAAGAAATAAAATCCTTTCTTGGGCTACACGGTTATTACCGTCGTTTTATAGATAACTTTTCTAAAATAACAAAACCGCTTACAAATTGCTTGAAAAAAGGAAATAAAATAGACATAACTAATAAAAATTATACGGAATGTTTCGAGAAATGCAAAACCCTTTTATCAAACAACCCCATTCTCCAATATCCTGACTTCAACAAAGATTTCATATTAACGACCGACGCTAGTAATTACGCAATCGGCGCTGTACTTTCTCAACGCGACGGAAACAACAAAGATCTCCCCATCTCTTACATCTCACGGACACTTAATTCTCACGAAATCAACAATTCTGTTAACGAAAAAGAACTGCTAGCAATTGTCTGGGCAACCAAACAATTCCGCCCATACCTTTTAGGTCGAAAATTCAAAATTATCACCGATCACCGCCCTCTCGTTTGGCTAAATTCACTAAAGGAACCAAATCAAAAACTTATTAGATGGCGCCTCAAACTAGAAGAATTCAATTATGTAATCGAATATAAAAAAGGTTGCCAAAATTACGTCGCCGACGCCCTCTCGCGAATAAAACCAAAATTCGAAATTCGATATAATAACGCAGACATCTTTAAATCAGACAACCCATTAGTACACTGTGTTTCAAAAGATCTACATATGTCACAAGGATTCGCCAAGCAAGTAAAACAAAATTACCCTGTATCAAAATTATTTAACGTAGATAACAAAATTTATATTCAAAAAGCACCCCGAACAATTTTACATTTAATAACGAAAGAAATTTATAATCAAAGGAAACCAACCCTGCTAGATGTTAAGAAATGCCTGAATAAATTACTAGAATATTGTATCCAAAATGACATCAACCAACTCGACTTACCACGTATTTGTACAGGACATGACAAAATACCTTGGATAAAAATCGAAAATCTAATCCAAGAATTATTCGCTAACACCTCAATTATTTTTAACGTGTACGATAAGCCCGAAAATTTAGAACTAAATTTGAATACTGATAATGAATCAGAAATAGCCGAAGTAGGATCGGAATCCGAAAACGAAACGATACATTCAGACGAAGAAAGCCCCGTAAACGGACTAACCTATTTAGACTCAAGTATTAACACTTGTCGCAACCAAGTAGTCGTAAAAGAAACCAATGGCAAAAATAATGTTAAAACAGAAAAAATTTTCGAAAATAAAATCCAACGAATTTATTTTTATTTAAATAAACAAAACTCAAACCCAAATATCACACAATTCATAAAAAATTATCTTCAACCCGGAATAACGTACTACTGTCTGATACCCGAAAATTTCAAAAAATATTTCAATTCCGTATTACAAGTATACTTTAAAAAAGGAAGTTATAGACTAATATGCTGTAAAAACATGGTTAAAGATATAGAAAACGTAGAAGAACAACAACTTATCATACAAAATTACCATGAGGGTAAAACTAACCACCGTGGTATCACTGAAACCTACAACAAACTAAAACTACAATATTACTGGCCGAACATGTCGAAAGACGTACAAAATTTTATTAATAAATGTGATATATGTCTCGCGAATAAATATGAACGGAATCCCATCCAGATCCCTAATATCCTAACCCCAACAGCGGAGAAGCCTTTCGAAATATTACACATAGACTTGCTTTCTCTAGAACAAACCAAAATCCTTACTATTGTTGACGCATTTTCAAAATTCGCCATGGCCTACGTTGTAAAAGATAAAAACGGGATCACTATTTTAGGAAAATTAATAAAATACTTTACACATTTCACTATTCCAATAAAAATTATATCTGATAACGGTTTAGAGTTCAATAACAAAGTGATCCAAAATTACCTAGAATTACGAAATATAAAAATTCATTACACTTCAGTAGACAACCCGAAAAGCAATGGAATAGTAGAGCGATTCCACTCGTCTCTAATTGAACATATGCGTATTATAAATCAAAATCCGATAATAAAATCCCTCAAACTTAAAGAACGCTTAAACTACGCATTAATTGCGTACAACAACAGTATTCATGCTACTACAAAACGAACCCCAATCGAAGTTATATACGGCATAGAAATAAATTTAAACGTAAAACCCGAAGAAATTGTTGTTGAAGATTATGTGCTTAAACATTCCGAAATACTAAAAGAAATAAATCAACAAGTTAAGCAAAATATTAATAAGGCTAAATTAAAATACACTCAACCTCTAAATAAACAAATTAATATCCCGGAACAAGTACACGTAAAAATCCACAAACGAAACACAGGCAAGATTGAGAAACCTAAATTTAAGAAAATTAACGTAAAAGCAGTTGTACATGAACGCGGACAAATAATCGATGATAAAAATAAAAAACATAAGTTAACACAACTAAAGAAACCCCGTGTTACTGTTTCAGATTAATTCCCTTCGGAATTACATTAATAACAAAAGATGACCAAAACCCTGGCATCAATATTCTCGAACTCGGCCTTGCACACATACAGGTAAACACTCAAACCATAATTGTCAAAATTCCCCTAGAAGAACTATTCAAACAATCCGAAATACTTGAAGGAAACATCAACGCATTTTATTCAAAACTAGATCTCTATAAGATTGATAATAGTGTAATTAATAACCGTAACATATTAAATTCCTTATTAAATCACATTCATGAAAAAATTCAACTACTTAAACTACATCGCAAAAAACGTGGATTGATCAACGGTCTTGGCTCAATAATTAAAAGTATAACCGGCAATCTCGACGATTCAGATAAGGAACGTTACGATCAAATACTTACTAATGTTGAGAATAATCAGAAAATCACATCCGTTAAAATTAACACACTTATCCAAATAAATAATAATATCACAGCCCAATTCAATGACAAAATAAAATTGATTAATGAAAATAATAATGCTTTAAATGAAAAAATTCAAATAATAAACGAACACGTTATAGTAATGTGGGACGAACTAACAACAATAAAATTTCAGAATATTATTAACGAATTTATACAAGTAGCACAAGATATTTATTTTACTTTAGTCCAACTTGAAGAGACATTCACATTCTGTAAATTAAACGTTCTATACTTTGGCGTAATTAACCACGAACTGTTCCTCAGAGAAATAAACAAAATCGAAAATAAACAACTACGTTCACTTGTACTAAACAACATTCAGAACAACGACATACTAAAGACCTATTGCACTTATAATAACTTAAAACTAACAATAATTATTGAAATACCTGCAAACACACGAGTAGAGAACCTAATACAAGTCACACCTATCCCGACAAAATTACATAACACATATGAGACTATAAATATTGTAAATGGATTGTATTCAAGAAATAATTGTAGAGTTAGATCCATTAATAAATGTACGAAACTAGATGATAAGGAATATTACTGTATAGTTGAAAATAATGAGTATAGTAAATGTCTAGAAAATATTGTCTGTTATAAAGAATTCGAACACTGCCAATATTCAAAATTATCACAAATAAACTCAATAATAAATATAAAAAACTCAAAAATTAAATACTTATACTTTCCAAACGAACAACAGGTTAAATTTACTTGTAATAAAAATTTTGAAATAAAAACTCTTAAAGGAATTTATGTCACCGAAATGTGTGAAATAAATAATCAAATAGAAGTATCCAATAACTTTGGCAATTTAATTGATTTAAATCAAAATGTAACAAATTTACAAATAAAACATTTAGAGAATAAAATTCAGAATATTTCAAATTTTAATATAGAAAAACAAAAGGAAATTCGTTTGGATTCAATTTATAATATTAATAATCAAACTCATTATATAATATTGTACACTTTTATAATAATTATTATTATTGTTATTATATGTTGTAGTTTAAGAAACTTTTGTAAATGCAGAACTTATCTCTCCAAAAACACAAATAATCATAATGATATAGAATTAAACCAAATTACATAAAAGCAACACTCCCTCAGAGTTAGCTTTTCTTCTTAAGGGTGGAGGAATAATATAGGAGTCCAGCCCTGTATTTCACAATCTTTCAAGTTCATTGCATCAGACTTGTCTCTCACGGTGAAACATGAGAGACATTGCTGAGTAAGGTAATTTCTGCATATTATCAAGAACATGTGTAGTTAGAAGTTAGATTCTGTCAGTAGCTTGTACTGTAAACACGCTGTACTGTTTGTGTTGAAATAATAAATAAATTTTTTTATTATATTGAATCAAACAATCAATATATATATATTAAACAAAATAAGATTCGCAGTATAATTATTGGTTTATTCCTTTAACATTATTATCCCCGACGCACAAAAAACAAGTATAGATCATATTAACCGCGGGGGGTAATGGCATCCATTTACACCGGATCAACTTGAATTCTTAAAACTGCTTAGGGATAAATAAACTAGACCTGTATTGTACTGTCAACACCGCGATCAGGACTGTAACTTTAGAACACGTGCTTGTGTCTTTCTGCACTCCACATACGATATGTCAGTAATTGACATCTGCGATACCATGGAATATAAGGGTTCTGTTGTTGGTGCCATTGCTGTCTTATTTAATAGTGAAATGTTAATTAAGACTGAAGGTGTCATCTCAGTCCTTAAATATCATTGGGAGATCGTTGAGGTTAATCGCGATAGAGTAATCAGATTTCATTTTTCAGGTGATACAAGCTTTGGTTACGAACATAATTATGAAAACTATATATCTTTGTATAGAGAACTCACTACGGTGTTTCATCCAAGAATCAGGGCTACTTCCTTGAAAAAATTGGTGAACGTTGCGGTGTTATATTTATTAGAATACTTAAGGATATGACGAACATCTGTCCAGGTGGTAGATTGTATAATACATATTTGTTACCTGCATTTTCTCATAAAGTTGTCGTGAGATATTATCATTGGGACACTAAGTGCACTAGTAATAGTAAGTACTTCGCTATGAAAGAGAAAAACATAACTGTTGATACGGTATTTTTGGAGGATTTTAAGAGATTTCCACTTAGAGCCGCTGATAATAAGTTTACAGCCAATGATATATTTAATGCTGCTTGCGCTTTTATATTTAATGGTGTTGCTATTAGGTGTGATAATAACAGGGACATAGCAGCGGAGGATTTGTTCATGTTGTGTCACGCAGTTTTTATTTGGGCGTATAATTTGAAATACTCGTTAGGAGTTGCTACAAAAGAAATATTGGTAGAAATTAAAAGAATTCGTGATCAGCAAAATAAGAACGTATTTGGGAGCCTGGAATACATTTAAATTAGTTATGTAATTGTATTATGATGTAGTTAGTAAAGGTGTATATGATTTGCTTTTTTTTGACAGCTTTTGGTGAATTCTTTCCTGTTACTATTGACAATGCCGTTAGTGAAATTTCGGTGGATCAGTATATTAAGGAAAAGAATGAACCGTGTAAATGCGAGTCATTTAAATTTAGGAATACAGATGATATAAAAGTTTGGCGCCAAACGTCTACGATTATTTGTCTATCTGCTATCGTAGTAATTATCAGAAATACCTATCTCCACGCTATACGCTAAACGCTTTACGTTATTCCTTTACGCTGTTCGTTTTACGTTTAACAATGAATCTCGCAATTAATCAGTTGTTTTCAGAACTAACTCATGTGAGTCCCTCAGAAATGAGTGTGATTCTTAACGGTTTGTCTAACGCTGACGGTTACTGCTATGTTAAATGGTTTCTACAATGTCTTGACGATTAAGATAATGATGTTGGTGTGAGGCTCTTGTACGCCATAATAAGAGTGTTAGGATCATATCCTACCATAAATAGAGTTTTATCGTCTCTATATCTGTTTAATATTGATAGGAATAGGATGTTTTATAGACCTATTAAACGGAGTAAAGTTAATCACTTAACGGCGAACGAAAGTGATAAAATATCCCTTATAACGTTACTGGGCGATCATATAGATAATATAACCTTAATTGGTGGTGATGAACCTTTAACGCAGACTAGTATTTTAGAACCTATGATTAGTCTATGTAATGCCGGTGTTGTCGACGCTACAGTCTTGTACGATGAGTCATGGGGTCATTGTACTTGGTGACAACGGTCAGCTTGGGGTCATTGAACTTGCACCTAAGGTAACCCCCTTGTATTAATTAGGTCATTGGCCAGCGAAATGCACACCTGGAATAAAGCACGCTTCTTAGTGCAGTAATTGCTCCCTGGATGAGTCATAAGTGCAACCGTCAAACACACGTGCGGCACGCGTCATAAGACACATGATATTAATTAGGTCCCGCGGAATGCCATCATGGTGAGGGTGCAACGTGTGTATAAGTCAACACGTGCAGCACTGGACTTGTTGAACAAGTTTTTGACCTACGACAAACACGTGCATGCGCATCAGTTCATGACTCTAGATTTACGTTACGTTCGTTACAGATTGATGTGGGGGAAAGATTTTGTATAAATGTGTATAGAAACCTTATTGAAGAACAGTTGAATATTAAATTTTCATATTTAACATCATCATCATAATCTTCATGAGTCTTCTGCAAACACTCAATAAAGTTGCGAAAGTAAAAGATATTTTACCATTAACCGTCCTAGAAGTCGGAAAAAAGTATAAAATTGTAAAACTATACAAGACCACTACAACATATGGTGAGCGAGTTGTCCTTGAACTACAAGAAAATCGTGTATATTTGGGTGCCCGATTCAACGCTCTCGATGAAGATGAGATAACCAGCTTGAATGAAAAGGCTTCTGAAGGAGCACTTTTGATCATTTTTTGAAAAATGAGTGCTAAAGAAAATTATCGCATGCAACTTGATCTGTATTTAAAAAATATTAAAATATTAACGCATGACATTGATATGTATTATATAACAATAAAAATGCAAAATTTGGGTATTAATGATAAAGTGAAACATGGTAGTCCGATTTAACGATGCAGTCCAAATACATCACCTTATAAAGTGGCGCTTCGCGTATCACATGGCCCGATACAGCAATTGGGTGCAATATGCAAGAGATCGGGAGAGGTTTAGGAATAAGATAGATAAATTTTATTCACTATAATTACACCTGTATTAGAAGCTAAAATAAAATGTATTTGTTGTTAATAAATATGTTGTACGAAAATAAATATGTATTAAAACTTTTATGATAATTTTTTATTTCAACCTTAAGTAGCACGCATACAGGTAGTTTGCAGCTATTGGCATGACGTCACTGTACCCCTATATATAAAGGATAACTTCAAAATTGCTCGATCAGTTATCAGTTGTGATGGAGTTCGATGAAGCAAAGTGGTTAGAGGGTCAAGATCTAAGGTGGCTAGTATGTGTGAGCGAAGACAATATACAAACGATATTCTGGGCCATGGAGGCGGACGGGGTATCAAGTGCAACCAACATCTGAGCTCCTGCCAACACCGAAACCTCTGGCGACGCCGATGTCTGAGTCGACACCAGCACCGAGGTCAGAACCTCTGACAACGCTGACACCAGCACCTGAGTCACTACCACGAGTCCTACCAACTTCACCACAGCTACATCGGCAACCCAGCTCGGAAATGTTAAAAAATTTGGGACTGTTTTTTTTTTGCTCTTGTAAATTATGTACAGTTGTACGCGAACATTTACAGTCAATTTTCAATTAAAATGTGTGTGTGTGTTAGAATAAGTAAGTACAAATTATAATAAATTAAATTATTATACACTAGGTAACGAAGACGCGGAAGTAGTTCATCCTAAATTTAAAGAGCCGGAAATATTCAATCCTGGGCAAGGAATTAACGCAGTAGAATTTTTGCGAAAATTTGACGAATCCGCGGAAGCGCATTATTGGGACAAAAAAGAGCGACTGTCCTATTTTAAATTATATTTGTATGGACGCGCCGCCGTATGGTATAGAGGATATGCCGCACGTAACGGCACTGCTACATGGGCACAGCTGATACGAGAATTCAAAAGTGAATTCTACCCGGTTGATTACGAACGTACACTGCAGGATCAGTATCGTACTCGCATTCAAGACGAGGACGAAGACCCGCGCGCTTATTTTACGCGCTGTTGGACATAAAATGACGTGCTCGAGACTAAATTAGATGACGCGCAAATTAAAAATACAATCGAGGCGGGTTTGTTGCCGGACATGCAAGAGAAAATAGCGGTTAAAGAACCGTCCACCCTCACCGAGTTAAAACAGGCAATAGATAAGATCTGCGACATGGCTCACCGCGTACAGATGGCTCGCGAGCGTGCGATCGCGAAAAAGAAAGTTACTGCCGAAGAAGAAATAGATTTGGAGGATCGATTGAAAAAAATGCAAAGTGATCTAACGCAGTTAGTGCGAGACGAGATACAGAGAGGCTTCCGTCCTCCGCCCCATAGGATAGGGATTTCACACCGCGCTACCATGCCGGCGCGGCACAAAGAAACCCAATTGCACGCGGTGGTACTAGCGGTGGCCGGGACGGCGGCCGATGCAGCGGCTGCTACTAACACAAGCCCTCGCGTACAGCGGACGGACGTATTATCTGCCACAATTGTGCGCGCCCGGGGAGCAGTGAGACATCACTGTCAGGCGCTGTGTGCGACTGCTGGTGGTGTCGAGCTGTTTGAGATGTGGCGGTCTCACGTTCCCGAGCTACGCAGGAGGAGGGACACTTGGGGAGGGGACGCGCTCTATGCGGACCCGACCCGGGGAGAACTCTGGGTATGGCAACCCCACGTCTCCAGCTACGTAGGGAGCAGTGAGACATCACTGTCAGGCGCTGTGTGCGACTGCTGGTGGTGTCGAGCTGTTTGAGATGTGGCGGTCTCACGTTCCCGAGCTACGCAGGAGGAGGGACACTTGGGGAGGGGACGCGCTCTATGCGGACCCGACCCGGGGAGAACTCTGGGTATGGCTACCCCACGTCTCCAGCTACGTAGGGAGCAGTGAGACATCACTGTCAGGCGCTGTGTGCGACTGCTGGTGGTGTCAAGCTGTTTGGGATGTGGCGGTCTCACGTTCCCGAGCTACGCAGGAGGAGGGGCACTTGGGGAGGGGACGCGCTCTATGCGGACCCGACCCGGGGAGAACTCTGGGTATGGCAACCCCACGTCTCCAGCTACGTAGGGAGCAGTGAGACATCACTGTCAGGCGCTGTGTGCGACTGCTGGTGGTGTCGAGCTGTTTGAGATGTGGCGGTCTCACGTTCCCGAGCCAACGTAAGGGGCAGTCGGGTGTCGTTCCGTCCCCGCGGACGGCAACAGGCTGTTACGGTATGGTGGCCGTACGTCCCCTAGCCACGCAGGGGATGA
Organism: Pterostichus niger; assembly: GCA_947425015.1. NCBI lineage: Eukaryota > Metazoa > Arthropoda > Insecta > Coleoptera > Carabidae > Pterostichus > Pterostichus niger. The sequence goes on along the minus strand of OX380351.1, from coordinate 17,074,833 downwards.
GGAACTCCTATCGCTTGCGGTAGGGAGGGATCTCATCGGGTGTAGCGAACCCGCGTCCTCAAGCTATTAGGCCGGAGAGGAGGAGGTGGAAGACCTGCCGGCACCCGACCAGAGGTTATCTGGTAGCACGGGGATTGATTCTAGCCCCGGGGGTGAGTAATTGCCCTCGGATCAATCATGGGTTTGGAAACAAAGGTGCGGGTATGTGGTTGAAAGCCTATGCAGGCTAGATGTCGGTAACGGCATCGACGGGTGAGCAGCGTACTGCTCGGGTACTGGCCCGCATAGTCAGTAGGGATTTAGATAGGTCCCCTCTCACCAGAGAGGCCGAGGGGCTTGCCCCCCAAAGCATTCTGGTAGACATCGGTCGTATACTTGGTGTACGCTCAGATGTCGCGCTGATTGGGCGTATCCCAATCCCGAGCCCATGGGGGCCGTGGCGGATAGAGCCGCAAGGCAGGTGCCGCCACGTTAAACTATAAGACACACTCACTCCTTGAGGGTGGGGTACTTCTTATGTGCGCGCCCGGGGCACTATCGTCGCGAGTGTCCCGATCTACGACGGGCAAATACCGAAGAACAAAGGCAAGATAACACAAGAAACGGGGCCTCACGACGCTAGACGAGGTCCGTAGCGTCGTGTGCATAATTAATTCAGGGCCAAATGAAGAAATTAATCCACGCATACTCACAGTGGCGGGATGGTTGAAAAATCAACTTGTTAGCATCATCGTTGACACAGGGTGTGTGTACAACGCAGTAGGCGCTCGAAACGCCCTAGACTACAAATAGACAACGGTAAAAATGCTCCGCTCCGCGGGCGGTCATTTAATTCCAGTGCTGGGGAGTACAATCCTATCCCTCACGATGGGCACATGGAGCACGGAAGTAGCCACTCTGGTGATTCCAAATCTGCCTTGTGACGTCATACTTGGCATGCAATTTTTGATTAAATCCCAAGCATTTATCGATTTCAAAAATAAAATTATTACAATCTACAACAATGATAAAATTTATAAAATTAAATTCAGATCTAGTCATATGCGGTTAAACGATACGCCACTGGCGCAACTGAGCGCTCAATTATCACCGACAACGATAGATACTGCAGCCGGTGACGTGTGGTCAGAACTGCCTTACGCTAGTCAGCCGATAGTAAATACAAAAATGAATAAACTCTTGCTAAGCGATGACGTAGTTATTCCAGGAAATGCTAAGGTCGTTTGCTATCTGAATGAATCAGCTGCTTGCAATATCACGCATGACGTATGGATACGTTCGGATATTACAAAACGATACGGCTTAGAAATTTTGGAATTACGGCCTCACGAGTCAAAATTAGGCACATGGATGGCTATAGTTAAGAATTTAAGTAGGAATTTAGCTCGTAAGATGTTTAAAAATACGGCCTTTGCTTATAATATTAACGCTACTAAAGGAATAGGTACTAACATTATGTATATGGATAATAAGTGTGAGGATACCATGGCTCATGAAATAAATAAAGAGTTAACAACCGAACAGCGAACGAAATTGTTAGAATTAATTAATGAATTTAGCGATGTGTACGCTTGGAATTCGAAACAGATCGGGTTAACTAATATGGTGGAACATGAAATTCCCACCAGCGACGCGACACCGATCCATCAACGGCCGTGTCTCTCATAAAGAACGTGAGTTAATACAGCAACAAGTTAAGGAAATGTTAGCTGATAACATCGTGCGGCCCTCATACGGCGCATGGTCTTCACCTGTGGTGATGGTGAAGAGAAAAGATAATAGCTGGCGTTTTTGTGTAGATTACCGTAAACTAAATTCAGTAACGAAAGCAGATGTATATCCACTACCCGTAATTGAGGATATACTAAGTTATTTGGGAAATTCAAAATATTTTACAAGCTTAGATTTATTTAGCGGATATTGGCAAATACCCGTGAAAGAATCCGATAAGCCGAAAACAGCTTTTATTACGTCAGATGGGCATGAGTTCAATGTACTTAGTTTTGGTTTAACTTCAGCACCGGCCACTTTTCAACATTTGGCCGATACAGTTTTTAAGGAATTAAAATGGAAGGAAGTGTTAATTTATTTAGACGATGTAATTGTTTTTAGTAAAACTTTTGAGGAGCACTTGGTTCGGCTGCGACACGTATTTGAACGCCTGAGAAAGGCCGGTTTAACATTGAAACCATCGAAATGTATCTACCTGCAAACAACAATAGACCTCCTAGGGTTCAAAGTTACTACGGACGGCATTGGGCCGGACGACAAGAAAGTAAAAGCGATTAAAGAATTCCCGTTTCCCAAAAAGGTCAAAGACATTCAAAGCTTTCTAGGATTGTGTAACTATTATAGAAAATGCATTCAAGATTTTGCTAAAATTGCTAGACCTTTGTACATTCTAACTAAAAAAGATGTAAAATTCAAATTAACCGAGAAAGAATTAAAAGCTATTGAAATTTTAAAAGAAAAATTAACGTCAGCACCGGTCTTGATACATTTTGACCCGAAGGCAGATATAGAAATACGTGTCGACGCTTGTGACCTGGGTTTGGGCGGCGTATTTCTTCAAAACATACGTGACAAATGGCACCCCGTAGCGTATATCTCACGTAAACTCACACCGGCCAAGGTAAATTACTCAATCACTGAGAAGGAATGCTTAGCCTTTGTATACGCACTCACGCAGTGGCGTCATTATATTTGGGGCAGAAAATTCAGAGTAGCAACAGATCATCACGCGTTATGTTGATTACGTTCGGTTAAAGATCCGGTAGGTAGATTGGCAAGATGGAGCATCAAGCTGCAAGATTATCAATACGAAATTTATCACAAAAGTGGAAAATCCCATACGGACGCGGATTGCTTATCTCGCTATCCGTGCGCCGCGGCTTCCAAACTAGACGAGGAAGACGCGGTTGATATTGCGACTTATGCACTCACCGACGTTAATCTACCTGAATTACAGCGCGAAGACAAAGATTTGCTCGAGTTAATTAAAGCAATAGAAGACCCTGAATATGGAACATCACTGTTACAGAGATGTGCAAAGAATTTTTTAATTAAAGATGAAATTTTACATAAACGAAACCCACGTACTGATGGGCAGCCAAATCTAGTTGTGATTCCACAAAGTTTAGTCGGAGAAATTTTGTATGGCAATCACGATGAGCCATTAGCAGGACATTTAGGCCTGGCTAAAACATTTCATAAAATCGCACATAGATATTTTTGGAATAACATGCGAAACGATATAGAGAAATACATTAGGGGGTGTGCAGACTGTCAAGGTAGGAAGGGTATTACAAATGCAAAACCCGCGGGATTTTTGCATCCCTTACCTATCGGCCAGCCTTTCGATCGGGTTGGAATCGATTTATTAGGGCCATTTCATAGAAGTAAACGCGGAAAGAAATTCATAATTGTAGCCACCGATTATGCTACCAGATGGGCTGAAACAAAGGCAATCCCCTCAGGAAAAATAGAGCCAGTAGCATCGTTTGTTTTAGAAAATATAATTTGTAGACACGGAACACCGCGAGTATTATTAAGTGACCGTGGTAAAGTATTTCAATCTCAAGTGTTGGCTGAGCTGTTGCGGTTAATGGGCGCCGAGAATAGATTCACGACCGCTTATCGACCGCAAACAAACGGTCTAACCGAGAGATTAAATAAAACCATTGCCGATATGCTGAGTATGTATGTAAATACAGCTCAGACAGATTGGGATGAGTATTTACCACATGTGACTTTTGCTTATAACACCTCGAAACAGGAGAGTACAAAAATGGCCCCATTTGAATTACTGTATGGACGCCCAGCTATTCCGCCAACTGAAGCACAGTTGACGGCCCCAGTTGAGACAGGCATAGTAATTAAAACGCAGGAACAATTACAACAAATCAGCGAGCAAGCGAAAATCAATATAGAACAAAAACAGGTTCGCGATAAAAAACGGTATGATGATAAGCACCGCCCAATAGAATACGCAATAGGTCAGAAAGTTAAGGTTTATAATCCGGAAAGACACGTAGGAAAAACGGATAAACTATTGTTGAAATGGTTCGGGCCCTTCGAGATTGTAGAGAAAAAGTCAGACGTGAATTACTTAATTAAAAAAGGAACGGGAAAAAGAAGTAAATTAGAGGTAGTACATGTAGCAAGACTAAAGCCATACCATGAGCCATGGGATCCCGATTCAAATATAGGAAACACTCGTCGGTTCGCAGCAGCGCAAAAAGACAAACCGGCGAGGAAGATGACCACTCCAAGGCAGAACCAGACACTGGGGATGCCCAGGAATGAAGAGAAAAAAAATATAAGTAGAATAACAGATAAATAACTCACTAGGACGGGTTAGAACAGGTTAAAAATTAGACAATAATACGAGTGTAAGTAACATGGAAATGAATGCCGATTGAATAACTGTGAATGAGGAACGTGTAATTAGCTTAACTGTAGAATAGCTTCCCCAGCATCGTAGTGCATGGGTCTAGAATGGACAACCCAAGAAACAAAAAACGAAGAATGTTAAATAAATTTTATTCATATAGGGGTTGGATAGACACTCAGCGTACTGCTGTTGTGCGTGACGTTGGCCATTGAGTCAGAAAAGCTGTCGGAGGGTGCGCCGCTGAATGCTCTGGCGATATTCCGGAGCATAATACTTTGGCTGTGCGCCCTGCCGAAGCTGTTTCAAATTGAGCAGGAGGTTAGGCTCTTAATGGTGAGGACGGATAAGACGGACTAAGAGAAGCTAGATATTATAAAGGTAGCTGCCGTTCAGCAGCGGTTAGAAGTGGCAATGGGATTGGTGAGACTATTCTCGAACCCCTACATGATCTCGCCCTTCCATGTGCTGGCCGCGACCCAGGCGTACATGGAGTACGCCACGGTCCACAAAGTGCCGCCAATGAGACTGGAAGATTTATACGACATGCTGTCAACGGGAAATACAGCCCCCTTGATGGATACCGGATCCACTGCAGCCATGGAGCAGGGACAAGAACAGAGGCCCCTAGAAAACCCAGTACCAGAAGAAGCCGTAACCAGCTCCTCAACCGCATCCGAGACATGCTTCTTGGTCACTAGCGAGGACTCACAGGGTTCTGTTTCCTCCTCCCGGCTAGCAGCCCCGCCAGGATTCTTAACCCCGTTGTCCGTACGTCCACCTCACCTGGGCTATACACCGGCCGACTACAGCGAGCCTCCAGCACTACAAGTAAGCCGGGATGTCTGCGGAAGATACCTGGAGTACCCAGCGGTACCTCCCCAGACCCCGACGGCCGATACCGAGGCTCCCCAACATTTCCCTACCAGAAGTTCACCCCTGTTTAGTGACGAGGAGTCACTGGACCCGCCAGGAGCCCCCGACAACACAACGGCACCGTTCAGCCCTTCCGGAGACGACGCATCGCTCACCGCACGGGCCGGGACAGGCACCGTGACTCCAATCTCCACCAGAACCACCCAGAACTGCCACCCGTGATGCTAAATCGACCGGTAGCACGAGTACCCCCCATGACGACACGATATATTCCATTTGCACACGTGGAGATCAGCGGTGCCTTCCTGGGCTCCACCTACATAGTAAGGGAGATCGCGGTCGTATCGGAAGGCCATGACTGGCACACGCTGGTGTACCATGCAGACATAACACAGGACACCAGGCACCTCTCTAGTCCACAACGAGCCAGACAGATGACATCTGACATGCTAGAGCCCCGGGACGCAATCCCAGGAGACATGTCCCAGGACCAAGCCCTAGCCGTCTTGGCGGAGATGTTGATGAATGTAAGAGAGATGCGGACCTTCACGGCCGGAGCGCATGCGACCATACAACGCATCTTCGGGGGAGAGCTGCACGTAGTGCCGAGGCGGAGATTCATTATGCTGGGCCCAGGCCTGCTAAGAGAGCGGTGTCCCTATCATATGCGGCCGGATCAGGCGCGGCGCCATTGCGCATACGCCCTGGCCAAGCGGCTATACCACATTTATAGGGACGTAGGCACGAGGGCGCGGGACAGCGCCGACCCAGCCAATTAAACTGATACTAAGTGAGAGTGAGTGAAAATAAAGAACAACATTAAGTGGAATGAATGGGAACAAATAAAACAATATAATAGTGGTGTGAATGAAGATAAGTTAGTAAATAAGGACGCCAAGGTGCGGGATAAAACTTATTATTAGGGACGCTTAAATGCAATTAATTTTTAAGTAGGTTTAGGAACTAAAACACTCGCTTATATTAATATAGACCATCCTGGGAGGTTAAAGGAGCCATATACATAGTTAAGAATTAAATATGAATTTAATGATATGATGGGTTACAGAGCAGTATTTCTATTGTGTGTGATCGATCGGGGTAAAACCCGATATTCCCGTCCGAATGGTGGCCGGGCCATACTGGAAGGAGCTACCAAAGGCGGTAGTATATGAAGCCACCATACCGCTTACGTATGAAGCCGAATGAGTAAATCGGCTCAACATCACGTTCGATCCCTCGAATGGCATTGCACACTGCAAAGACGACGATGCCGCCAACTGTCTAATGGCGAGCCAAATACAAAAGATGGGGGACCTCCACGACGAATTATTCACGAAACTGGATGCCTCACTGGATCCGAAGTATTTCCTGGACATCGAGAAGTTATCCGGGACGAAACTAGATGAACAACTACTATACGTCGTATACGGACGAGCCGTGCACTCAATTTTATCGAGGATGCATTCAGCTGGTGCTGCGGCGTAATGATGGACACAAAAATGAAGGATTTCGTCTTCAATGAAAAGAAGATGGCGAAGAAAAGAGAACAATTACAATCGGGGCTGCACGAGGAATTTAAAGAACTGTCAACTATCACAACTCATTTTCATATGATGCAGAAGTACAACAGGCCTTTTCCGAGCTGAGGAATAGGATTCAAGCATTAGCTGAGGCAGAAGAATATGGCGTACGGTTCCAAGACTCATCTAATATGCTGATAAATAATTTCCTAACCATAAAACGAATGCTGCAGAGCCTACAACTCACGAGGCAAAACGAAATTCTTAATTTCTGCAAAAATAGAAATATTCATACGGCTCTACTAACGCCGGGAATCTTGGCAGCCGACCTAGACAAATTAGAGGGACGATTAACCGGATATGACATGCAACTCGCCATATCCCGGTTAGATCTGTCTCAGTACTTCAAGCTGCCCATTTTCGACTGCGGTATAAGTGCCAGTAAGATCGTGGTACATGTGAAAGGAACCGTGAACCAGGTTAAGCGAGACTGGAAATTAGTAGAATTACTAACAACGCCATTCGGATGGAACAACGATACATGCATGATGTCATGTATCTGGCGGTTAGCGGAAAATCCATGAGACCGATATCCGGAGCCGAGCTACATCAATGCCGGCCTTATCAAGACCGATTATGCTATCTGCCGCGGTTCTCATCAGATGCGGTGTATGGACCACAATGTGCATCTCGGTCCGATTTTTATAATTAAATTAGAATTATGACTAAACGGTCAAGGTTCCTTATTGTGGAATCGACACGTGTCTGACTTTGAAAGTCTTTCACAATTTTCCAAAACCCCAGAGTACAAAGACCCTGCGGATGTCTAACCTCGGGAGTAGGAATGGTATCGTATAAAAACTCTAGCTTTTGACTAGAGAAGGAAGAAGTAGTGTTTGTCATTTGATCGTGAAGACTACTTCGATTTTTGCTGTTGCCTGCACGAGACGCTGATTCCATGATGGTTCGACTTGACTTGTCCAATATGTAAGTAGTTTTTAAGAATATTATTAAATAGAGTTTTGTTAGAACGTTGTACTAACTAGTATGTTTTATTCAATATAATCTAATATACTTTCAAATTATTGTGTATGCTTATTTATTTTTTGACCCGCATGTTGGGCGCAGTTCAGCACTAGCTAACATGTAAATGTCTCTCAACCGGCCTGCGTTCGCAGCCTTAAGTCACGTCGAGTAGATTCTATCAGAATATAGCTATGACTTCCCCCCAATTTATTGTAACTACAACAAAGCAAGTGTTAATTATTTCCAAATTGAGTAAAGATCGCTAATGTTTAGCGACTATGTCTTTTGTAAACGTGACAATAATACAAAATATTATACTGAACAATAGTCAAGAGTATAAAAATAATCAGGACAGTGTCTAGTTTGAATCACAGCTAGATTATATTAGTAATGATATATGGAGTGGATGTTTTTTTCATAGATTCCGATGTATAACAGAATCAAGAGGTGCATTAATAAATAAATAAGAGAGTTTATCTAGTTATATTAAAACTAATACTTCAAGTCTTGTTTTTTATACTAAAGATGGGAAAGATTAAAATATATTTTTCCAAGGTATATTGTTAAATATACAGTACTGGTTAAGCAATCAGCTGTTACATAATTTAGAAGATGAACTCTCGCCACAAATGGGGTACCAATTAGACTGCGAAGATTGTACACATGTTATGAAGAGCTAGAGATTTCAATGCCAGATCTTCCTATCCAAATAAAATCCAAGATTTCAGAATTAGATATTAAATCTTATACTTCATCATAAATATGCAGATTATAATATGACTTCTAGTAACTTAACTCGACAACAAATCCTTCAAATTTATTCTACATGTGTAGGGATTGCTATAGCTGAGTTAACAGATTCAACATATATGACTATGTATGCAGAGAATAAATTACTTGGGAGAGTAATATCACCGGAGACAGCAAGGAGTATAAATATCACTCAACTTCGAACAAGCAATCTTTTACATTTAATAGCAGGGATTCTTTTACAATGAAGAATTATAAGACGTGATTTCCTAGATTATACTAAAGAACGACAACAACAAGTAGTGACATTTATAGTGTGGTTGGAGGTATTCTTTTATGTGGACATCGTCTTAATAAATTACTTTGTAGAACAAATACGCATGCTGCTAGTTTTTCAGATATAAATTCTATTAATTTAGCATCTAATACAGTAGCAATATCATTTCGAGAATACGTTAATTTAAACTTGGTAAGCATAATAAGAGCTTTGACTATATTTTGTTTCACCGGAATTAATACACCGATCATTACTATAATATACAGATGGATTCTTGATATAATTTTGATTCAATCAAAAAAATCTATTGATGCAGAGCGAAGTAATACATATTGCAAAATACGTACCCTTAAAGATAAAAAGCAAGATTTAATAAATTGTAGAGATGACATTGTCATTAATCTTAAGAAAATGACACTTAACGACGGCTTTTCTTTCAAGAATACTGATCATGATACGAAAGAATTTATAAAGGATAAGCATATAGAAATTAGAAACATTAACACAGAAATTTAAAATACTAAAATGGAAATAAATAATCATTATGTTTTGATCATTTAAGATATTCAGCATAGAAAACAAAATTTAATGATAAAAAATAAACAATCATTAATAAATGTTATAAAAAAATACCTAAGTGTGAAGGATTTATAGAAGCACTTCTAATTACAATTCTTATAATTAGTTCTGAGGAAGCAAAAATATGTGGAAATTGAAAATGGAAAAAGAAAATACAATTATTCAAACATTCCAAAATAACAGAAATTTTATATCTAATCCACCTATATTAACTTTATATTTTAAAGAAACAATTCAAAACAAAGCTTCAGCGAGACAACATATCAAAGAATATATCGTTTAAATAAAGAAAATATAGTTCCGGATGTACATACATATATAGTATAGTCAATAGAATAGATATAATACATCCTAATTTTGTTTGACAGATGGAATAGGTAGAAGGCCGGAGTGAAATAATTTTTTTCTTGAATCTTTGAGACCTATATGTGCAAAACTTGCTTTTTGGGACACTAAACATGTGTGCAAAATTTGAGTTACATATGGCGCCATCTCCAGGTTCCTAGGCGCCATTAAAAATTGAAAAAAATAAAATAAAAATTAAATTAAAATTTTCTATGCCCTATATGTGGAAAAGTTGATCTTCGAAGCACGTAATGTGTATGTAAAACTTGAGTTACACACAGCGCCATTGTTAGGTTCCTAGATGATAGTAAGTTATAAATATTGTCGCTAAAATTACATATTTTTATTATATTCGTGCTAAATATCTATAATTATTTTTTTCTGTATATTTTACTTTGATAACAGTACGGTTCGTGTTCAGTATTGTTGATCCTGTGATTACACTTAATCAGTTTAGAACAAGTAGTGACATGCCTTTGCTTACTTGTCACATAACTGCGGAATATCAGACCTAGAAACAGACAAGTTGGTGCTTGTTGTATGTGTGCATTTGTGCAAGATCTATTATAATCAACAGTACGCCGTGAGTGACGGGAGAGTGCCAAGCAATTATTATTGTATTCCTCATTTCAATCATTAAAAACTTTACTAATTTACTATAACAATTGTGTAAAATGCCTAAAACTCGTAGAAAAACTGAGTGTGAAGTGTTTGGTGCAAATTATGTATTGTCATACTATTTAAATTTCCTTATAATATTAGTCATGTAACTATGAGGATAAACCTCATTATTATATTAGTCATATGACATTTAATTGTTTATTTATGTTATCAATTGACATTTGATTATCAATTGACGTAATATTAGTCATTATATTAGTATAAAAGCATAATCTGATTATTTAGTAACATTCTGTTCTTATTCAAACATCAAACAATAAACTTGTATATTATTGTAAGAAAAATAAAAATAAAAATTTATTTTTATTAAATACTGAATTATCACGTATTTAATTGGCGCAGTCGGTAGGATTGCATCGAAACACAAAATATAAATTGTGTGGTGGATTTTTGAATCCTTTACTTTGCAATCCTATAATTTCAACATTGGCTAAACAGTGCCCATCAGACCGCAAAGGTACTTCACGTCGTTCAAACCATTCGTCTACACGGAAAACTTGCTGTTCTGGGATCGAACACGTTTTTCACACGAAGAACACCTAGAAGTCCTGAAAATCTGGTCCGTCTACACATCAACTACAGAAGACTTGCTGTTCTTTAAAGAAGGATCACGTCTTCATAAGAATAAAGAAACAGAATCCGGTGATGGCCGTAATTCATCTCTTCTTAATATCGTTAATAACATTGTAAGTTAATAATACTTAATATTAATTACACAAAGGGATCAGTCTAGCTTTAAGACTAGTAAAAAACTGATCGAGAGACCGGCACAGTCTCAATCACACAAAAATTAATGATACTTGTATATGTATAATAGTGATTCAGAATCGACAGATTCAGTAAACGATAATTCAGAAGAAGAATTAATACTTCACAAATTTATTGTAAAAATTAAACCTAGTAAACTAAACTTTATAACAATGGCGACAACTACAATAAATGAATTAAAAGGACTATTAGAGATGGTTCCTTATTATGATGGAAATGTTAAAATTTTAAACAATTTCATTAAAGTAGTAGATGATTTATATTCAGAACTAACTTCTGTAAATCTTAGCAATATTCAAAGAAAATATATATTAAATATGATTAAAAATAAACTTACTCATTCAGCTGCAGAAATAATTTCTGAAAATAACTTTGAAGATTGGGAAGATTTAAAAATATATCTTACAACAAACTTTACAGACAAAAGCACACCTGAAACATTGTTAATGGAAATAATGGAATATAAATATAATTCAAGTTCAGAAAATACGTTAAAACAAATTATGAGTACATTTTCAAAATATAAATCAAAAATACTCTTAAAAGCGTACAGTCAAGATCAGAAAAATGCTATAATTTCTGAAAATCAAAAACTAATTATAAATAAATTCTTTACATTACTACCATTTTCAATCAGAGGATCGTTTATAGTAAAAAACCCACAAACACTAGAACAATGCGAACAATTACTCACGAACGAATTTAATTTCAAATCTCAATCTCCTATGTTGAGACAAGAAAACAAAAACTCAAAATTTCTTACAAATTTACCTCCACGAAAATTTCCCGCACAACAATTCCCATCCTTACCGATTAAAATAATTAATGCAACCAGTCCAAAAAAAAACATTTGCTCCAAGACAAAATTTAAAAAACTTTTATGATACAAAGAGAAATTTCACACCAAAACCAATGACACAACAAACTAGAGTAACTACACCTATGTCAACTCAGACAAATAATCAAAATTATAATGTAGAAGAATATGACACATTAGATTGCGATACAGATGAAGAATTCTATAAAGAAGTAACTCAAGAAAATGAAAATGAATCTTTTTTAGAGCTAGAAACAGAGATAGAATCAACGAATACGTAATGTCATCTATAACAAAAAATTTACCTATATTACAAAAGGATCTTTTAAAATTCTTTTCGATACGGGATCATCAATAAATTTTATTCACCCAAAATTAGTTCAGGATAAGAAATTAAAAACTTATGAAGAAAAATTAACCTTTAAAACAGTTAATGGAAAATCGTCATGCTCAAAATTTACAAAAATTTATTTTAATAAAAAATTAATAAAATGTTATATTTTTAATTTCCATAAAGAATATAATTTACTATTTGGAATAGAAGCTTTTAGAGATTTGGATATTCAATTAAAATTCAAAGAAAACAAAGTAAAAATTGATAATAAAGAATATAATTTATATTTACCATTAAAAAATAAAATAACTGAAATAAATAATATAGAAGTAAGCAATAATCATTTAGAATTAAAAGAAAAACAAAAGCTTAATAAATTATTAGAAAATTATAAAGACCTTTTTCCAAAATTAGGAGAAAAACTTAGTCATACTAATGTACTTAAACATAAAATTATTTTGTCAGAAAACACCCCCATCTATACAAAGAACTATAGATTACCTCAAATTTATGAATGTGACATAGAAGAACATATAAAAAATAAAGTAGAAGAAAAATTAATGAAAATATTCGGAGATAGCAATATACAAATTAATATTTTTACATTACCAGAAAATAATAATATTTTTAGTGATTCCGATTCCGATAGAAATACAGTTCATTCGGATAAAGAAAATTACGTGAACGGATTAAAATTTATAGAAGATAGACTTAATATTGCTAATAATCAATTAATTTTAGAGACACATGAAAAGGAAACAGAAATAAAAATAATTAAAATATTTAATAACTTAAAAATGAGAATACACGTTAAGTTTAATAAAAATTTATTAAGACAAGATATTATAAAATTCTTAAAAGAATATATAACACCAAAAATTAGATATTACGCTATTTTTGAAAAAGACCTCGATCTCATATTTTATACTAAAAGAAATATTTGAATATAACACAATAAAAATAATATCATGTAATAAATTCGTTACGGATATTGAAAATTTAGAACAACAATTATATATATATTTGTAGCACTACAGGCCGTGCAGGCCCATGGCTTTGTTGACGATTGCTCGCCATTGACTCCTGTCCTTTGCTTTGTCTCTCCAGTTTTTTATGTTTAGTCTTTCAATGTCTTTCTCCACTGCACTTTTCCATTTCACTCTTGGCCTTCCTCTTCCTCTGCCTTTCACCGCCCCGCCCTCAAAGACCCTTTTAAGCACTCTGTCCTCTGGTAGCCTCACCATGTGCCCCAACCATCTTAACCTTTGCGCTTTAACCACTGACACTATACCCGGCTCACCATATAAATTCATGACATCTTCATTCGACCTGCGCATCCACAAAGCTCCCACTTTCCGACCCCCATAAATTTTCCTTAGAATTTTTCGCTCCCATCTGCCTAATTTACTTTGTGTCACCTCATTCAAAACCCAATTTTCACACCCATACATGACAACCGGTCTGATCATAGTCTTGTATAATTTAATTTTCATCCCTCTTGACATATTCTTATTCTTAAAAATTTTTATTAATGAACCCATACTTTTAGAGCCTTTTGCTAATCTCGCATTAATTTCTTCCTCTTCCTTGTTGTCATTAGTGATGGTTACCCCCAGATAGACAAACTTATCTACTTCTTCGAATTTGTAATGTTCTGCTTCAGCTGCATGAATTTCTAGAAATGCTTGTTCTTGCTTTTTACCTCCTTTTAGAACCATATATTTAGTTTTTCCTTCGTTTATTCTTAGGCCCGCTTCTCCAGCCTTTGTCACTAGTTTTTTGAAGGTTGATACCAATTCTTTCTTACTCCTTGTTATCATCGCTATATCGTCGGCATATGCGAGATTTTGATGTTTGTGATGATATATTGACCCTTTGTTGTATAGCCCACTAGATCTTATAACCCATTCTAAGACTAGATTAAATAAAATCGGAGATAGTGGATCTCCCTGTCTCAAACCATTATTTATGCTAAAACTACTGGACATTTCTCCGTCTATCAGTACCCTGCCTTCAGTATTCTCCTGCGTCATTTTGATTAACGCAATTAGTTTTGTTGGCATGTTATACGCTCTCAATATTTCGTACATTTTATACTTATTTATTGAATCATATGCCTGCTTAAAATCAATAAAGAGGCAATGCATCTCTAAATTATGTTCGTAGCTATTCTCCATTATCTGTTTAAGGGTAAAAATTTGATCATTCGTGGACCTGTATTTCCTAAAACCCGCCTGATAATCACCTAATATGCCTTCCGCTACATCATTTAACTTATTTCTAATACAAATAGTTAACACTTTGTATATAACGTCGAGCAAGGCAATGCCTCTATAATTTTCGCAGACGCTTCTATCACCCTTTTTGAAGATTGGGAAAATTAATGACTCCGACCATCTTTTAGGCATTTCTTCTTCTTCCCACACTTGTTGTATTACCTCATACACCTTTTGCATGAGATTTTTTCCCCCCAGCTTATATACTTCGGCTGCGATTCCATTTTCCCCAGGGCTTTTCCCATTACGTTGCTTTTTTATAATCTTCCATATTTCTTCCATTTCCGGCGGTTCCCACTCGTTATCTAGAGTATCTGCTCTCCCCTGCTCTTTTTCCTCCTCTAATTGCGTTGTTTGTCCATTTAACATGTCTTCAAAATACTCAGCCCATCTTTTAACTCTGCTTTCTCCTGTTACTAGCTGTCCATCTTTGTCTTCAACAAAAATAGTTCTTGGCCTGTTCCCCCCTTTAACTTTTTTTGCGGCACGATAGAAATTTTTTACCTCTTTGTTCATAAAATTTTCTTCCATCTTTTCCAGTTTCTCTTGCATGGCTAATCGTTTCTTTTGCCTGCACATCTCTTTGGCTGACTTTTTTTCTCTTGTGTATATGTTCTTGTTTTGAGGACTTGGGTCTTTCAGTACCCGTATTCTTGCCTTATTCCGCCTATCCAACGCTTTTTCACAATCTCTGTCGAACCAGTCGTTCCTGAGGGCCCTCTTCCTATCTCCTAATACCAGATTGGATACCGAGAGAATAGTATACTCTATCTTGTCCCATTTTTCATCACTCGTATCCCCTTCTTCTAACTCTGCTAGCCGTTTTTCTAATTCGATTTCATACTTCTGTCTCTCTTCATCCTTGTCTAATTTCCTTATATTAATTTTATTTTGACTCTTTCTTGCCGGTTTATTACTTCGTGGTATCTCTTGCTTTACGTTTACTTCGACCATAAAGTGGTCCGAATTTACATCTGCCCCTCTGCGCGATCGAACGTTCGTTATGGCTCTGGCATGCTCCTTCCCAATCATAAAATGATCAATTTGATTACAAATCTCATTACTTGGCCCTATCCATGTTACCTTGTAAATATCTTTTCTCTGAAAGTGCGTGCTCATTATTTTCATTCCCTCCTCAATCGCGAATTCGGTTAACCTCCTTCCATTTTCATTGGAGTCGCGGTGCTTGCTCATACCTCCGGTTACGTGTTTGTATACTTCTTCGTTCCCAATCTTGGCATTGAGGTCGCCCATTACTATTTTAATATCAAAGTTAGGAATTGCGTTTAATGTGCTTGATATTTGCTCGTAAATCACATCTTTATCTTCCTCCTCTTTGTCGTTTGTATGTGCGTGCACATTAATTATAGATATTTTCCTATATTTGCCTTTTATTCTGATTTTACACATTCTTTCTGTTAATGGCGTAAAGTCCACTATTGCATCCTTTAGTCTTTTGTGTATCATGAATCCTGTTCCCAGAAATACTGTTTCCCAACCACTACTAAAAAATATGTAGTCCCCCAATTCTGAAATATTATTACCTTTCATCTTTGTTTCTTGTAACGCCGCAATGTCTACATTATACTCCTTTAATACTCTTACTAAATTTTTACATGCTCCCTCTTCATTCAGTCCTCTCACATTCCATGTTATCATTTTTATGTTTTCCTTTTCTGCTTTCGTTTTCCTTCTTTTTTCTTTTTTATTTGTTCCATTATTCGCTGTCATTTTGTTCTGCATAGTCGTCTCCTTAATTGTTCCTATTTTCGTGTTTTCTAGTTTTTTGGATCATTATTTCTTGCAGTGTCTCCTTCTTCGAGTACTTCCAACTTCTCGTTCCATAATCTCATTTTTCCGTCTACTTCCAGTTTGTTATAGTAAACCCTCGTTACTCTTCCTTTCTCTTTTTCTTCTTTTGCTGTCTTTCTGATAACTGCTTGCATTTTCCTTTCCCGTAGCGTGAGATCATTTTCAATGTATATTGAGCCACTTTTCGTATTTTTAAGTTTGTTTTTATTTTTCATGATATTAATCTTATCTTCGAAATCTCCAATCTCAGCGATGATCAAAACTCCTTCATCTTTTGTCTTGATTGTAGATGTAGATTTTATTTGACACTTGACCTTTAGCTCTTTTTCTATTATTTCGCCAACGGCTTCTTTAATCTTACTTCTGTCTCCTGTCAGGCCTCTGATTATTATATTGTTTCTTCTGCCTTGCTTATCTCTGGCTTCGACTTCTTTTCGCAAAGCATAAATTTCATTTCTTAACTCCGCCCTTTCTCTATGCCATTTTTCTTCTTTGTTTTTAAGTTCCTCTTTTAACTCACTTATACCTGTATTGTTACTTTGGATCTGGTCTTTTAACTCCGAATGGTTTGTGTTCATCTGTGCTTTCATCTCGCTCATCATTTGGGTCATATTTTCCATCATATGTTTAATGTCCTCCATTTCCTTATCTTGTGCGATATCTCCCTTTCCGGGGGATCTTCGTAATTTCCTGCTCTTTCTGAAGGCTATTTCAGATTCCTCTGATCGCCTTCTTTTTTCTGCTGAATCACTTCGGGCCCTAAACTCCTTAAACATTTGCCCTGTATGGGACGCCACTGTTACAACGCACTGCTAGTACACAGAGCGCATGCGCTCAGCCGATACACCGAGCGCGAGACCTGAAGGCCACTGCCTGACACTAGTAAATTAACCTCACTGTTCCCACTAAAATATATTTTTCACTCTTTTAAACTGTTATACACTACGTGACTTTCACTTATATCACTTTCACGACTTTGTTACTCACTACTCGAAAACTTTTGGATTGCTTTTACTCAGTAAGGCCTTGCTCTAAGGTTTAATTACTGGAGCTCTCGCAATACACGTCTTACGTTCGTGAAAAAAAAATAACAACACTTAGAAATTATAAATGATTACCATACAGGAATAACAAATCATAGAGGAATTATAGCTACATTGAATGCATTAAAAGAAAAATACTTTTGGCCTAATATGATTAAAGATATTACAGATTTTATTAATAAATGTGAATTATGTAAATTAAATAAATATGATAGAAAACCTATACCTGCTACAGATAATTTAACACCCACTCCAAAAAGACCATTTGAAATAATAAACGTAGATATTCTATCATTAAATAAAATATACTTTTTAACAATTTTTGATCAATTTTCTAAACATGCCCAAATATATTTTCTTGAAGAAAGAAATTCTAAACAAGTAGTTAAAAATTTAATTAAATATTTCCAAACATTTAAAATTCCGGAAAAAATAATTACTGACCCTGGAGCCGAATTTACAAGTCAATTAGTACAAGAATTATTAAAGACATATAATATTATAAATCATGTAACTTGTGTAGGAAATCCAAAAAGTAATGCTGTCGAGAGATTACACTCAACAATAATAGAACATTTACGATTAATAAATAATAATATGAAATTTAATAAAAGAACTATTTTCGGAAAATTAGAATTAGTAATATTAGCTTATAATAATACTAAACAATCAATAACAAAGTTAACTCCTAATGAAATATTATTTGGAAAGAATAATGAAATACTTTTTAAGGAAATCCCTATAATTAGAGAAGAACTAATTCAACAACATAAAGAGGAACAAGAACAGTTATATAAAATTATTAATAATAAAATTTATGAGGAAAAATTAAAAAGATATAAAGAAAATGATAACCCATTAAAAATAAAAAAGAATGTGTTTATAAAAGAAAAACCTAGAAAAGTACAAAAGTTTAAAGAACCTTTATTTAAAAAAATAAAAGTAGAAAAATATGATCCCCTATTAGGAAAAATTATATTCTCAGATAAACAAGGTATAAGTTAGGCTTTAAAATGGCTGAGTACACATATGAGTTCCTTAGCACTAGAGAGTACAAGCAGCTAGGATATGATAAAATCAAGGTCACCGTAAAATTGACAGCAAAAAAGGAAAATAGAACTTATGTGGTAGAGGACTTGTTTGAGGCAAAGAAACAAGAGAACACGTTGTATTTTAAGAGGTCCAGTTTAAAACATTATGCTTTGAGGGTCAATTCATATAATAAAGTTGTCACAGGTATCACCTCCTGGGAACCAGCACTCTTGTACACTCAGATTCAAACCTTATGTGAGAGAACTAATGCATCTGTAGAAACTGCATCAAAAATAGTGCTATCTGCTAAATCACCATATGTGGTAGAAATCGCACTAACTAAGGCAGATGCATTGTTGTATATATCTCAACACATGAGTGCATACCCTCGAGCTCAAAAAGCAGATTTGGCCGAGCAACATAGGGGAAATATAATATCTTTTTATCTTAATGCATATAGAGCAATTATGCCGAACGATTTTAATCCACACATGCAGACTACATTTCCATTTGCATTGATTGAAAAGAAAAAAGCGGTAATCTGGGAGCCAGAGAGAAATGAGATTGATGATACAGTCACTCAAGAAGCTCTTATCTTCTACGCATTCATAGGTATCTGCTCTATCTGTAAGAAAGCACAGTCGATCATTACAGAGGAGAAAATGAAAGCCAATGCTCAAAACATTGCAAGCTGGGTAAAACTCCGGCTGGCTGCACTAATGACAAAATGTAGTCTAGATCCAGAAGTTGTGGAGGCAACAGCGGTTGAATACGATCTCCAGTATGTAGCCAAGTTTTTAGAAGATAATATAGATGCTAGAATACAAATTCAAGAGATAAATGCACTTATAACCAACCTGAATAATTTGGTTAGACAAGTAGAAAATAGTCTAACATTCTGTTCTTTACATAAATTAGACCCAAATATTATGTCAATAGACAATTTAAAACAAATTAGTCAAGATAAAGATTTATGGAACCTTAATGAATTAATTCAAACACATTGTAATTTTGAAAACAAAATTATACACTTTATTATAACACTACCCGTATTCTCAAATAAAATGTATCCTATTTATCAGTTTACTCCTATTCCAACTTATAATAATGAAAAATTGGCTATAATAAATGAACGACAAATATTATATTTTAAAGAGGAGAATAATTATTTTATTATTAATGAGTGTGTAATTGTTAATAGTGTTTATTTATGTGAAACTCAATATTTTGAGATAAGTAATTGT
Organism: Pterostichus niger; assembly: GCA_947425015.1. NCBI lineage: Eukaryota > Metazoa > Arthropoda > Insecta > Coleoptera > Carabidae > Pterostichus > Pterostichus niger. The sequence continues at coordinate 17,055,063 of OX380351.1, read as the reverse complement.
TTAAATAAAATAATTGTGAAACAAAGAATTGATGATTGTAAGTACCATAGATTACAAATTGATAATACATTTGAACAAATCCATAATACTAATGATCTTATTATAATCAACCCTAATAAACAACAAATACAAATAAATTGTAAAAATCAAAATATTTATGAAGAAATTCAAGGAATATATAAAATAAAAATTAATAAAGATTGTCAAATAAATAAAAATATATTTAATATTATAAATCAAAATTATAAAGAATTACAATTTAAAAATATGAATCCTTATAAAAATCAAATTGAAATAAACGGTACTTTAAATTTAAAGAAAATTCAAAAATATGAAGATAATTTTAAAGAATTACAAAAAATACATGGAATTAAAATAGAAAATAATAATCATCACTTCTATGTTATTTATATAGTAATAAGTATATTATTTTTAATATTGATTGTAAAATTATGTATAAAATATAAAAAATATCAGAGAGATAATAATAAAAATAAAAAGGAAGATATAGAACTCTCACCCTTAACTTAAGATATTATAATGAAATCTTGTAGGGGAGGAATTATGTATTGTCATACTATTTAAATTTCCTTATAATATTAGTCATGTAACTATGAGGATAAACCTCATTATTATATTAGTCATATGACATTTAATTGTTTATTTATGTTATCAATTGACATTTGATTATCAATTGACGTAATATTAGTCATTATATTAGTATAAAAGCATAATCTGATTATTTAGTAACATTCTGTTCTTATTCAAACATCAAACAATAAACTTGTATATTATTGAAACAAGAAAAATAAAAATAAAAATTTATTTTTATTAAATACTGAATTATCACGTATTTAATTTGCACCCAATGAACTAAAAACAATGTGATGCCAACTTATTTAGATGTAATGAAAGCTTTTTTATTCATCAGAATTTCACTGAAAGAAGAAGCGAATAATAAAGATCCAAGTGTTGGAGAAGTGTATAAAAAATTAATGTTTGACATAAAAAATGTGTGGCAAAAAGCATCCCTGCCTGTTGTATCTGATCAGCAGATTTTGCATAAAATTAAAACGTGTAATGAAAAATACAAATCGATTAAAAAAAACTTAAAATCAGCATACAATAAAAGATGTCTTGATAAGCTAAATTTATTTAAAACTGATTGCCAGAAGCTATTTGATATTTCGGCTTGTAAATGCGAAGATTTCTCTGTTTGCCATTGCATAAACAAAATACCTTCATCAGAACGAGATTTTTTAGTTGACCAAAGAACAGCACGGAGAATGGTAATTGGTAAAATCGATATAGAAGCTACTACAAAGAATCAGAAAAGACTGAATAGACAAACATTGGAGAATAAAAAAATTAAGAAGTATAAAGACGAAGAGCAATTGAATCAAAAACAGAGTATTAAAATTATAAAAGACAAATTAATTTCAAGCGGTAGTGAAGATGATGTATCTAAATCTATATCTATTTCTAGTGACGACAACTTTGAAATTCTTTCAGCAGTTATTCCATCTATGGCGAAGACAGTTTTACAATCGCAAGCCAGAATAAAATTACCACATTTAGCAGCAGCTTGTGACAGAACAGGTATATCTGACAGGGCAGCATCAATTATAGTAAGTTCTGTTCTTCAAGATATTGGGGTTATTACTAAGCAAGATCCTTCAAAAGTAATTGATAGGAGCAAAATAAGACGAGAACGGAAGAAACGCCGTTAAAATATTCAGGATACTTGCAATAAAGATATTGAAATAAATGGAATTTACTTTGATGGAAGGAAAGACAAAACCCTTGTAGAAAAAGTTGGTTCGAAATATCACAATAAAACTATACTGAAGAACACATTGTTTTGATTTGAGCCAGAAGAAAATTATTCAGGACACGTTACTCCAACATCGGGGAAAGCCAACAGTATTAAGACAAGTATATTAAACTTTCTGCAGCATGTATTAAAAACTAATTTAAAAAAAAATAGTGGTAATTGGATGCGACGGAACTGTAGTCTACACGGGAGTAAAGAACGGTGTCCTAAGGCAACTTGAAACTTAAACTTGAAACACATTTTTACTATGATCAGAGAATCACGTTATTTATTTATCAAATGAACTAAAGGCAATCGTACATCCAGTTATTGAACGCAATGCGCATTTTTGTCACCCAGAGAAAATTTTATTAGGAATGTTAGCTGATGACAGAAAATATATTCGTGAATTGGCTTTAAGAAAAATATTAAAATATAGATCCAAATGCGACAATATTAAAGGAACTCGACGGTTTGAAGTACCTAAATTGAACTTCGAAGCTGAAGACTATATCGACTTGATCGATTGGATGTCTGTCCCTATAACCGAACCACCATTAACGAGAGAAATATCAGATGAGAATTAGCAAATGATGATTTTAGATGTACCTGAGAAAATTGACATACCAAAATATCCCTGTCATACTCAAGCGGTAGAAAGATGCATAAAATTGGTGACAGAAGCTTCAGCTTCAGTCTGTGGATGCGAATTGAGGGATGGATTCATACATGCAAGAATCAAATCACGGCAAAATTTACCGCAGTTTGAAACAAAAAAACAATTTGTTGAAACTATTAGAAAATGATTAAGTGAGTTCAATAAATAGTTTGTTTTTTTAAAATAATATTTGTCTAACATATTATAGCATGACGATTTCTCAACTCGTTCCGTAATGAAGGCTGAAATAACTTGCACGAAACAAGGAAGGAGTGATCGTCAAAACCTACGGACGGGTTCGGCGCTAAAACGATTTCTAAGTATCGGTGGGGAAGTAAACTAGTCGTATACTGAACACAAATATACATATATTGAAGGTAACGTATACAAACAAAAATAATGATCGTGATAGTTTTTAACACAGTTACTCGACAGGATAACGAGACGTGGGAAAATCCATCGTCGAATTGTACGACAGCATAGCAGTAACAGTTGCATACGCTGCCGTAAATAACTAGTGTCCTGACTTGCCGTTGTGCAGCACCAGAGATGTCAAAGGAAGGTGAAGGTAAAATGTTTACAGATGACTAAATGATAACACAGGTGATTGAACAGAAATAGAGCAGACATAAGGTAAGTACAAAAAAAAAGGATGAGATGTAGTCAAGAATGAATTACAATACTAATGGTATGATTTTCAGGTGATTATAATGATGATGAAAATGAACGATGGGGTGAATCCTAAATCGAACTGTAACAATAGGACCCTCAAGATTTTAATTCTCTTACTTCAAATTTTGTCAGATCATTCGTAGTACGAAAATGCAACTTTCTATCATATAGGCGAAACATAAAAAAAAAAATCGTACAGTTTCACTCCGACCAGTTTTTCTTCAAAATTAAAATTATTTTCATTCTTTTTTGATTTTCAATGTATTTTCAATATTTTGCTAATTTTTCAACTGTATATTTTGGCGGTAAGTCCCATATATTTTATTTTATTCCATTGTATAATTAATGTGATTACTTTCTATTTAAGTTTCTAACCTAAATTAAGACCACGTGTTAATTTATTTCATAGTTCACTTTATTTATTTTCCAAATTGATTATATATCCTTGCTAATTTCTCTAACAATTAATATAACAAATTTTATATGTATTCTATTTATTTATTATTTAATATACATCACATATTTATTTTACTTTATAATTATGCTCTAAAATATTATGTATTGACTTTTTATCCATTTGACAAACCATATTTTATCAGTTTATTGATTTTTTATTATTTATGTGAAAATGATTTATTTATTTATATTACGTACAGTCAATTATTTATTTATTTATTTATATTATATACAGATATTTATTAATGTATATCCATTCAGCTGTTGCCCGAAGCTAAGCTAGACTCGAAATCGATCGCACAAAGTATATAATTAAAATATTATAAATTCAGTTTGTTTTCTTACACCCAACCTTTCTTTAATCTTTTTTGTATATGTTTAGAGCTCAATTAATTACAAAAGGAAATAACTGTAGTTAAAGTAAAATTTATGTGCGAGGAAAAGGCAGGGAAAAACGTAAAATAGTGTAAAACGTTTACAATCAAGGGGACGTGGACATCGTCACTGGTTGGATAGAATTTGTTAAATTTGATAGAGGAAAGATATAAAAATTAGAGAGAACCCAAGGGAAATAATTATTAAAAGGACATTTTAAATCAATTAAAAAAATAACACTACTTCTCGTAACCCGATAATCACTGTCATTAGTTACGATATAGGAATCGTGTTATGTGTTTAGATTATTTTACAGTTTGCATAAACTGAAGGTATCTTCTTTGGGAATTATTTTCAGTAAATATTAAAAGGTGATGGACTCTATAAACGTAATGAAACAAGTAATCTTGTTGCTCATATACCTTCATATTAGGCTAACTCAGGGCAAGGTAGAAATTAATTACGGGAACATATTTTCAATCGTTACCGCAAGTAATATCATAAGAAACATCGATACCCTTAATATATGACATTAATTGCATTAAGAAAGATTTGCAAAGTAAACTTTTACATTGCTGCCAAATTAGTAACTTACATTTAGCGTGTGACACCCTAATACATGGAATTAAGACTTTTAAAAATAATGGACTCATATTAGCGAATGATGGAAATACGGCAGGTTGGAGCTATCAAATAGCCGCACGAAGTCACATTCAAAGATTATTCACTACTATCAATGAGTCGCAAGATTTTAAGAATAAAATTAAACAATTTCCGATTCAGTTTAAAATAAAAGAACACGTAATGAGTAAAAATTTAACGTCATATGATCAATTACTAATATTTTTCAGTTTATTAAAATTTCAACTAAATAACCTCATTAGTGCGTGTCATGCAAGACACTTATCAACTGAGGTGATTGGTATAGAAATTTTACATAGAGATTTAACAGAAATTGAACGTCAAATTAATAACAACGGTTACCGGTCCGCCATATCTGACGTTGCCACTCACTGATTGCCTTATCACTGATAAGAACGTTAACAGTTCTATTTCATGCGTTGGCCTGAGTAGACGTGATCTGTTGTCGCTCCGTGAATATTTATTTTAACGTTTTTTTTTTTCTCTTTAAAGTGTCGCAAATTTTTATATTGTCACAATTATGTCTGCGGATATTAGTGCAGTAGTAGTGGAAACAGTGGGGGCTCTTCTTGCCAACAACACCTTTATCGACAAGCTAGTCGATAAAGTTCTGGTCCGCCTGGACAAAAAACTAGAAGAGCAGAAAGCCCACTACGAGGGCATCATCGCTGACCTGACGTCCACCAACCAACATCTGGTGGACCGCCTGGATCAGCAAGAGCAGTACTCCCGCCGCAACTGCATCCGAGTGTTCGGAGTTCCTGAGGCAGCCAACGAGAACACTGAAGATCTAGTGCGCGCTGTATTCAGTGAAAAACTGTCCCTCAGCGTTAGAGCCGCTGATATTGACCGTTGCCACCGTACAGGTAGAAAACCAGCCATTACCACTAGACAGTCTAAGCCCCGTCCTATAATTGTGAAATTCATATCTTATAAAACCAGAGAATCTGTACTTAAGCTACGAAAAAATCTTAAAGGTCACAATTTAATGATTAAAGAGGACTTAACAAAAACCAGATTAGAACTTTATAAGAGTGCAGCTAGCAAATATGGATTTAGAAATGTATGGTCTAAAGACGGTTTTATTTTTGCTAAAGTTCTCGGGTCCATAAAACGAGTGATGACACTTGCTGATATTGTGTAAATTAACTTTCTGTATCATATTTTTTATGTTGTTTCATTTGGAGCGTCGACTAATGCTTGCGTTTCCATTGGATAGTTACTTTTTGCATCATATAAGTCTTAAATAGATCAATTTAACTTGATTTTTTATTTCTCTCAGCTGATTTCTCCTAAAATTTTATTAAATTAACAAGTCACAACACCGAATTGTTTTAATTAGTAGTTTCGACTTGTCACAATAAATTCAAACATACAAAGGTCTCTACACTGTAAACTTAAATAATTATTTTATATTCTTTTTGACTTATATTCTTTATTATTTACTTAATTGCTCATTTTTTACTTCTACTTAGCTCATTATTATGCAGATATATTACCAAAACGTTAGATGTCTAAATACTAAGCTTGAACATTTTTATAACAATAATTGTAGTAGTTCACCACAATTTGATATCATATGTTTAACTGAAACTTGGCTTAATAACAGTGTACACTCTGCAGAATTGTTTACGCCAAACTTTAATGTGTATAGGAAAGATAGAGAGGGCACTACTTGCGGCAAAAAACGGGGCGGTGGTGTATTATGTGCTGTAAATATTAAATTTAAATCTGCAATGGTAAATATTTATCCTCATACTAACTCTCTTTCTGATATTTTATGTGTTAAAGTATTTCTCTCTCCGATTACCTTTATATTTGTACTAGTTATTTACTGTCCTCCACCTATTTCTATTGAGCAACATAACTTTATATTTGAATGCCTAGAGAATATCTTACCACTTTTTAATAACAATTTCATTATTGTCGGTGACATGAACATTACTAAACTTATAGATTTTGTATTTAATGATTACCATGATAACATCATATTAAATTTTGATAATTTTGTCTCGTTTCTGAATGCACGTCAAGTTAACTCAATTTCGAATAGTTATGGTAGACTACTTGATGTAGTCATCTCTAATACGTCATGTATTGTCACTCAGCACCTTGATCCTTTTGTTGATGAAGATCCCCATCATCCAACCCTTTTAATAACTTCTTCTTTCTCTTCACCTGATAAAATTTCTCGTTCTACTGTGAATTATAATACAATTTCATATAACTTCCGTTCTGCAAATTTCGAATTATTCTATTATTTATTGTCTGAAGTTAATTGGGATGTTCTTACTTTTTATAACGATGTGGATGCAGCTTTTATTGCTTTTTACGATATTTTATTTAGCATTATGGATAAGTGTATTCCTCGTATTAAAAGAAAAACATCTTCTTTCCCACCTTGGTTCAGTTGTAAAATAATTCAGAACATAAAACTAAAAGATAGGTTTCATAAATTATACAAACTGCATCGTCTAGAATGTGATTTGAACGAGTTTAAATATTTGCGTGCCTTAGTTAAGAAAGACATTAAAACTGAATATGCAAGGTACTTGAATGACATTGAAAACTCGATCACCACTGACCCTACGAAACTTTGGTCCTTCATAAATAACAAAAAGCGTGCTTCCAGGATTCCGGGTCGTATGCACTTATATGAGCAGACTTTTGAAAACACTGAGGATATCGTTCAAGGATTCGCTGACTTTTTCGTTAGTGTATACACGAACAATGCTGATTCCTTTGTTCCTGATTCTGATTTCTCAAATCATAATTTTGATATTGTGTCTGTTTCAAGTGTTTCTGAAGACGATATTAATCAGGCTATAAAAAAACTGAAAGCTTCACGTAACCCGGGTCCTGACAATTTACCTTCGTATATCCTTAAAGGATGTTCTCACATTTTTGTTAAGCCTCTTCATATCTTGTTTAATCTTTCTCTTAACAAAAATTGCGTTCCTTCTACTCTCAAATCCTCTTTTATTTGTCCTATCTTTAAATCCGGTGACAACACTAATATTTCTAACTATCGCCCTATTGCTATCTTGTCTAACATCTCTAAAATTTTTGAATCTATACTTTACAAATACATATATAGCTCAGTTCATAACCATATTTCCATTCATCAACATGGCTTTATTAAAGGTAAATCTACCACAACTAATCTTATGAACTTTACCGAATTCACTCTTAATTCATTATATGATAATAATCAAGTCGACGTTGTATATACTGATTTTTCAAAAGCATTCGATACTATAGATCATGCAGTGCTCTTAAATAAACTGAATAAAAACTTTAATTTTTCTTCTACTCTTCTTCAGTTTCTCTCTTCCTATTTAATCAATCGTGAAATGCGAGTTCATTACAACAATTATAAATCGCATCCGTATTTTGCCACATCTGGAGTTCCTCAAGGATCTAATCTTGGACCTTTACTATTTAATCTTTTTATTAATGATATTGTTGAATCTGTTCAGAACTCTGATATACTGTTATACGCTGATGATCTAAAAATTTTCAGAGTAATTAACTCAGTTCATGATTGCACTCTTCTTCAAAGAGACATTGAAAATATTCTAGCTTGGTCACAGACTTCCAAATTATTTTTTAACTTTAGTAAATGTAAAATAATGAGCTACTTGGTCAAAAAATTTGTCTACACTTATCCATATCACATGGAGAATATTTCACTAGAACGAGTTACACGGTATAAAGATCTTGGTATTTTATTTGACGTCAAACTAACTTTCAATGATCATATTGGTGCAATTGTTAAAGCTTCATATAGAAATCTAGGATTTGTAATTCGCAATTCACAATCTTTTCATAAAATTGCGACTCTAAAGAGTTTGTATTACTCATTTGTTCGTTGTAAACTGGAGTACTGTATCCAAATCTGGAACCCTTTATACAATAAATATGTTCATGTTATCGAATCAATACAAAGAAAATTTATAAAATTCTGTTATTTCAAAATCTATGGACAGTACCCCAGTTACGACTCGGAATATGACTATGTCAGTATGCTTTCGGAACTAAATGTAGTGTCTCTAAGTAATAGGAGGAAAATGTTATCCTGTTTGTATTTATATAAATTGTTGAATGCTTACATTTATGATCCATGTTGTCTTGAACGTTTATCATTTAATATTCCACGCATTTCATCAAGAAGTAAGCTAACATTTACCTGTAAAACTGTTAAAACTAATTATCAACTGAAATCTCCAATTAGACAGCTCTGTTATATATTTAACAACATATCATGCAATATTGACCTGTTTGGTGACCCGTTACCTAAATTTCGGAGACTACTATTTGCTCATTTTGTTTTTTAGTTATTTTAATTATAAGCTTTTATTTTTGGTTTATATATAACTTTCTGTAATTTTTCTGTAATACTTATATCAGTTTCTAAAATTACTTTATGTTATTTGATCTATACTTATTTATTGATGCTTGATTTTGTTAATTTTTTGTTATTGTTACTATGTTCACTTTACATTATTTTTGCCATCCGCATATATATTTATATTGTTTTTGTGTAATCGTCCTGTAATTGGGATCTTGGATCCTGTTGGATTGATTGTTAATAAATAAATAAATAAATAAACATAGGCGTGCACATTCCCGTAGTGCGATTGCAAGTAGTGAATATACAACTGCGGTGATTAATCCCCGCCCCTTAAGCTTGGCAGGACCAAACATGTAGAAGAATGTGTGGTCTAACTTGTTTTCTTATGGCATTGATGATGTCTGTTCCGTTTCGCATGTTACAACTTTTTGATGCGCAGCAGTGTTATCGAACATTCCAGTATCTAAATCTCGCTATCGCAACCTTTGAAACAACTTAAATTTGTGTAACCTTGGAAAAACATGACAGAGTAAGTTTCTTAAACCTTAATAGGAATTTCTAGTAGTGTACCTGCGTTAAGTGTAGTTAATATAAGTTTTAATAATTAGATTTAGTAGTAGCAAATGAAAGTCACATACATAGAATGAAGTTTATGGCTGTTGAATAGGCGAATGATATTGTCATAATGTTCGAATGTTTCAGCTGCAGAACTGCCACATTAGCTCTCGACGAGAAAGACAAGTCATTCAACTGGTTCTTGAAGCAGATTCAAGTTCATAAGGTTCAGTCAGAGTTGCTGGTCAGGACTTCGGAAAGGGATACCGATAAATTCAGAGCCCGAGGCGTTCTCCAGCCAGGGTTGCTGGAACGCGGCATTGGTGACGAAAGAAACCAGGTTGGGATGTCAGTGAAGAATGGTGACAAATCCAGATCATTTATTTAGCAAAGTTAGATTGCCCAACATTAAAGGAAAACCTTGTGACCTGAGTGTCAACTGATGTTGGCGATAAACGTTTAATCGTAAATGGAGGTTCAACATTATATTCCATTATAAGAATATAAGTTGCATTTGAGGAAGTGGAGCGTTGTTACCGCAACTGAATATTCGACGAAATCGCCGTAATTTTATAAGAGTGACTGAACTTAGAGTGAGCAGCCGAAGACGAATTTATTTTAGCTAGTGTAGGCATAACTAAGATTTCCCTTTTGATATTACCCACGCAAAGTCGGTAGGACGTCTTCGATCAATGGTTGTTAAGAATCTTGAGGAGTAACAAGTGCGGACTTCGGACACCTCAGCAATGATTCTTCAGCAGTTACGTCTTAATTTATCTTTGATTTTGGTTTTAATTGGTGTCTGTATGCTCGGATGATAAGAGAACATATAAATAATTTTAAAGTTTTATTTAGTGTACTGTTTATTAAATAAACTAGCACAGTTATTAGAGTCACAATATTTTACTCAATCATCCATTATCCCGTTTGTTCGTTCTGTTCTTCAACAACAATAGCGTAGTTCGCGAGTAATACTCATAATCAGTAATATATAAATAATGGGAATCTACTACCAGTCAGTTATCGGGCAAGTGATAGACCGGGGAACCGGATTTTTGTTAGACGGAGATGAGATGAAAAAAAAGTCCGATGATGAGCGCAGAATATTCCTCAAGATTATTCATTTTCTGTTTTCAAAATCTGGCTTTATAATCCTCATTGACCAATCACATTGCCAGATATTACAATGTTTAATATTTTTAGTAATAAGCATGCAAATCAATAACACCTAAATTTCTTCTGAAATATTCATTAAAGAATTATATTGACGGTTTGAATTGTAAGTGTTTAAAATCAACCCCAATTTTAGTAAATATTCTACTAATATTAACTTTAAAGACAATAATAATTATTTTAAATATCTTGTTGATGATGTGGGTTTTTTGTACCATTTAGTGGAAATAGTGTTATCATTGTTATGTATTATTAAGATGTCTAGGAACGGAATTTGATTGTTGGTTTCTAATTCTGACGTAAACTGTATATTTTTGTGGAAACTATTGAAATGTCATCTACATATTTTTTTAAAAAAGTGATTTTAAATGGTAGCTTTTGTAGTATGGAAGAAACCGCATGATCCATAACAAGATTTGCTAGTACTGGTGATAGTGGAGACCCCATTGTTGTACCAAATTGTTGTTTGTATACTTTGTCGTCATATATGAAATAGCTATTGTTGTACAAAAATTCTGTAAATTCTAAAAATTCTTTCTGGGGTATACTGGTTTTTAAGCTAATGATGTTCCACTTTAATTTAATTACTTCTACTATTTCCACTCCATGCTTGATTCGTTTGGTTAATTTGGTTGTAAAAATTAATTTCATTTTTTGTTTCTCATTCTGTGACTAGATTTAAAACTGTGTAAATGATTTTTTGTAATGTTCCTTTCAATGTGTTTTATTTGTTAATATTAAGAGTTGTGTAATTTTTAAACCTTTTTAATTATTTATTAATTAATTTTTTTAAATTTGTGACATTATGTTCTGTTTCTTTAAACATTTTGTTTATACTTATGACTAGACGTTGCATGTAAGTTTTTTTGTATTTTGTTGCTGTGTTATTTAAATAATAAGTTCCTCCTAATTACCTGTAGATCTCTGAGGAAGGCGATAGTTATCGCCGAAACGTAGGAAGTGTAACCGTTTCAAATATATTAGACTGATATCCCGATCATCAAAGTGTTGTCATTACTCAAACAGTCGATCATCGTATTTACTCTACATAATAGGTAATGTTTTAAAACCCTAAGTTATGAATCATCTAAAAAAAATTTAGTTCAATAATTATATTCGTTTCAATTGCATTCTAATAAATTTTACCTATTTATTTATACAAACTTTAAATTTAAAGCCTCGAAAGATATTCTTGATTAAATATCACTAAGTATAATTTTGTTAACAGTTCACAATTCTTTTGATAGATTCAGTGTTTTTAATTTTAGATAAGTTCGACCGTTCGAAATTAATTTTTTTGCTAAATATATAAATTTTTGCTCAGTTGTTGAACCTTGTCACCGGCAGTTGCCGATCCACACGAAGCCAAATTTACAAGCAAGCGGTTTTTTTTAAGTAAGTCGATTTTATAAAATGATATCTACAGGAAATATCGCGCCGCAACCTAACGCTAGCCGAGGCAGACGTTTGTGAAATCTATCTAGGTAGATTTACGAGGTACAATGACGATAACCGTAATCCTACCATCTGCCAGGGTCTTAATTTTATTTTTACACTAGTGACGACACAAATGACAAGCATCAAGTTAAAGTAATAAATTGTACCCCAAATGGATGTGATGAACAAATGACTGAGCGATTTCTACCAAGAATTTTTACTTAAAAAATTACTGGCATCTACAGGTATAATAGTTACAATGTTATGTACTATGAACTGCAAATTTAAAAAATGAGATATTTAAAAATGTAAAACATAGTTTCAATACAGCCATTGTAATAAGCTTCGACGAAATGGAAATTGCCCTCTTGTGGAATACTAAGAATAGAAAATATATTGAGTGAAATATTTTGTACAAATACTAAACTGGACAACCCTCACTATCCAAAATTCAATAACTAATATATGAATACAAATTAAATCTTGGGTGAATAATAATCCCAACACTCGGCATCTTACGAACTACACTGCTCAAAATTGTACAAGAATATTTTAAAAATTGAATGGAAAATTCAAACTATAAATTATATTATTAATATGTATTTAAGAAGGATCTAATATATAAATTAATTTAGATTATATTCATATATTTACCGACATTTGAATATAATTTGTAGTTTTAATTTTACATTGAATTTTTAAAATATCTCTGTGAAATTTTGAGCAGTGTATTTTCAGTATTTCTTGGACAAAGTGATGGCGCGAGTTGACTAGAAAGGATTTCAGTATTGCGAAAGCTGGATGAGAACATACAACATACAAGGTGTTTGTATAATAGACTCAAGTTACAAAAATTTATTTCCTATTCCTACGTATAATATAATCAAAATTTTAAAATATTGTACATAAACAATGATAAATTAAATAATGTAAAAGATTTATATGTTCATTTTATATGTATGTATCCCAATATTGTAATACATAGTTCATAGCATTATAAAATTTTCAATGTATTTCATTACTGATTTTTAAATTATTATACATTTATTTGATTTAGTTTTACTATATTCGGTTTGTGGAGTTGTGATCACTAATAAATGATACACTTGTTGTGTAGTTTTGTATATTTAGTGATAATGGAGTGAACTAGCGTTGTGAAGCGTACTGGATGAGTGGTAAGAGGGAACTGTCTTGGTCAGAAGGAAGAATGTGGATTTGAGGGTGAACAAAGAAGTTTGGAATGTATTTGAAAAACAGATGTTGTTAGGTTTGGAGAAAGCGGGCGAAGTAACAATAGCAGGTAGTGGAGAAACATGAAAACTGTACAGAATGTTACTAAGAAAGTACAAAAATGAACGAATGTTTTGCTAAGAATATTTACAGAATATACCTTATACAAGATTATTTGTTGTGTGATCATTTGCGTATACATGTGTTCTGTGTTTTTACATGTGTCTATGACTGTGTGTGCATGTGTGTATTTACATATGTATGTGTGGTGATGTACTGGCCACCACAGGTTTATTCATGTTCTGTAGTTTATTAGAAATGTAAAAAATAAAAATATTATCTACTACCCTACTTGTTGTATTTTGAATTAATATTTTATAATACCGTAGTAAGTTATATGTAACAATAAAAAAATCGGTAGAAATAAAGAATAAAGTTCAAATATACAGCAACAAATTAATTATTACATAAAAATTAGGCACGCAGCCTGTAATAAACAGAGCGGCCTGTAGGACGAATAGCGTGACGTCACCAATCATACCTGGAGACCTTGCCTAGTGTCCCTCACTTAAACTTTTCTCGATACTGTACATGCCATCACGATAGCACCGGTGCGGTGGGTTACAAGAGTGCAAGTGTTTCTGATTGCACGCATCAAAATCTTAAACAGAATTCTATTGATCTTTGTCTTACACGAAAAACAAAATCGGAATGCTTTTATGTAAAATATAAATGAAATTTTGTAACCTTCATATAGTACAGTTTTGCTGTTCAACTTTTATTTTATAGAAAGATTAAAATTACCTTTTATATTCTTAGCGTGTAATCAGCTTGAAAATATAAAATTAAGACGCACCCCACAAAACAAAATTTTGTAAAACGGCGCCTCGGTATAACAGAGATGTAAGGAAATTTTTAAGCAAATTTAGCGTATAATAATCTGGAAGTTAATTAAAAAATTGCCAAATTCGTTGTATCGTAGCTTTTGTGATTCTATTATTAATTTTCGCCTTTTCCGTAATATAAAGTAGCTGAATAATAGTGTTTGTTTATCAGTAAATCTATATATTGAGTTACGAGTATATGATCAACAAATATTCAATTACACGCGAAGGTGACAGTTTTTTCAAATAACGTATTTTTGCGGTGTCAAATATTCATTATCTACTATTTTTATGTGACCCTTGGGCAACCATGCAATTCAGCGAAAATTGTTAAGTGTAAACATAACCTAGGTTATATTACAAATCAAGGCCTACAATTATGATTATTGGTATTAAGGCAAATCTGAAAATTATCTTATTATATCATGTTGAAAATTTAAACAAAATTTAGTATTATTCACTGAATCTATGAAAATACAAAAGTTGAATAAAACATTTGACAAAAAAGAAACGTTTTCATTTACAGTTTTTGATGAAATTGCATTGTTGTCCTTACCGTAAGAGAAGTTATACCAAAACGTGAAACGATTGACCGTGAGACACCGGCTTTACCAGACTTGTCTTTGACTGTGAGCAACTGTAACGATGGCGTATTATCCACAGTGCTAAATTTTTTATCCACGTCTTTAATTTTATTAAACAGAATTGAAATTGTTATTAAATAGACCCACTTAGTATTACAGCAATGTATACTATAAATATTCTTAATTTTTATCTAATTTTATTCTCGGTATTGTAACCTATAATAAGAGTCTAACTGCAAAAATAAATAAATAAGCTTATGTATTTTATTCGGATTCGGATTAAGACACATTACTTATTTATAAATAACAGAATACTGTTCTCGAATGGCTACTTGCGTAATAGCCCTAACAAATACTATTCAGATTATAAAAAATAAATAGCTTTTTATGAACTAAAATATGTACAAACAATAGATAGAGATATGTAACGCAGAAAAACTTAATCGTACAAGTATTTGTTGGTGAAATTATTGTATACTTACATATAAATAAAAGTACGGCAAAAACGAACAACACTACACAAAGCCACAAACACAACTGTGCTGCGATGAGGGAATGACGCTTCGATCCACAAGTCGTCCGTTTCCTTTCCCTCCACATTCAAACGAAGCAAAGAGTTGTGCGCAGCACAGGGCCGGCTTGTCAATTAGCAGGCTACCATATTCTAGAAAAATCTGCATTAAAAAAAACATCCAGTTTCAACTATATAAACAAAGTACACAGCAGTACTCTTATAAAGAAACATATTTTATATTTTATACAACATATAATGTGAAAAGCGGGTCATTGGCGTTTATTACGGAAAATCAATTTTTCCGTCTCCCTTGTTCGCCAATTTATTTTAGAGAAGAGTATTTTAAATTACAGCTGTTTAAAACTTAAAATTCTGTAATTTAACTGATTCAATTTTACTTATTTAATAACCGCAAAAATTAAGATTAAAGGCTATCCAAAATAGAGTGTTTTATCTATTTAACACATGGATGAATGTAATTAAAAGATTTAGTAAAATCAAATAACGAAGACCAATTTTATTATACGGAATATATCAAAACACAATTTTTATTCCAAATTATATAGAGCAGAACTTGCAGTAAATAATTTGATATTTTCATATCAATCATTGAAAATCTTTTATTTTCAAATCAGTTTTGTCTTTCCTTAGTTAAGAAATCTTCCACTTATTTCCAATTGTTAATGACACACAGTTTTTAGGTTTCAAAGTGTAAAAAGATAATAAATTGAAATAAATTTTAATTCCTAAGCTATTAGCACAGAACATACTAATAGCAGTACAGCCTTTTATCCACACCCAAGGATTAATTAAAACAAAATACTTATTGTTTAAGATTAAAATATTACATTTGATATTTGTTTAATTTAAACCTTGCAGGTAATTTTGTATATTTGGTTTTATGAATCAGAGCTTCAGAACTATATATATATATATATTATTTTCATTTCTGCTGTATTCTGCAAATATAATCAAAATACATTTTTATACAAGCCCTACATATGGACTTTCAATAGTAAATTTAACTTTAAATTTATCATCAACACTGTACTTTCATTCATGTCATATGACAAAACATCAATCTGTCACAACGTCACACGTTGATGTTTTGACAGATAAAACGTCAAGCATTTATTTATTTTTTTTGTTCAATGCCTATCAATATTTTCGACTTAATTTTCGACATTTTCATATTTAATTTCTGTCGTTACAAAGCAAGAAAAAGTAATTATGTTGATGCCCTAAAACTTTTATTTGACGTGTTTTTGCTTAAAATTATTAGGAAAGCAGGAAATTGCAAAAAACTGATTTCCCATGTTATATCCCTATGGCCGGCTGAGCGAGTCACCACCATATATATGTATATATACCGGGTGTAACACGAAAAGTGAAACATAGGCGTTTAACATGGCAAATCAGTTTTTCCGTGCGCATTGCTTCCCTAATTATTTTAGGAAAAAATGTTGTAAAGCATAAAATTCCAGATCCGAATCAATAAACAAAATTCATTTTGACTACTTCATAACTGCAGAAATTAAATTTGAAAATTCACATAATTTCAATTTAATAGTAATAGCCATGGAATTAAAAACAAGAGATGAACAAATGCGTAACGTTTTATACGTCAAATTATTATACACAGTGTATCATACATACTTGACTTATAATACAGGGCACTATACAATGTTTCCCATTTAAATTTATAATTTAGACATAAATTTTTGTTATTATGACATTATGCCAAATTATTTTCATTGTAAAAAAAAATACGACTTATATTTAAGAAAGAACTAATATAGTTCCTAGTTTTCCGTTTAATATTTTAAATCTTCATGGCTTTCTTTATCGAGCGACACAAATTTCTATGCAATTTCATATCAATTTTATATTAAATATACATTACGAATGACATTTATTATATTAGTTATTCATTGTTAGGAATTTGCAAGGAAATGGCTTTGGCTGCTGTGATTTAATAATTTTAAAATAAAATTTGGAATAGGAAAACTTTTAACTATAAATTACACATCTAAATTCATCATGGGTCAGGAAATGCAATTTATGAACATTTTATATTTCTAAATTTAACTTTATAAATCTAAATTTATAAATTAAATCCATTGTAAACAAGTCTTAAGAGTCTCGACTTTGGTTAAATTAGACAAAAGTTCTTACTAGGTTCTAGTACTAGCGACATCCTAGATGTCCAGATTTGGAGGCCCAAAAAAAGCTTTTTCACTATGACTTATAATATTTATTTATTTGTTATTTATGCTACTCTGTACAACAGGAAATTAATCCCAATTGCACTTTAGGGTTCGGGCTCACCGTACGTATCAGTAAATATAAACATGCATTTGAGAAAGGATACACGCCAAATTGGACAACAGAAGTATTTCAAGTGGCCAGTGTTAAGCACACAATACCAGTAACTTATATATTAGAAGACTTGCAAGGTAATCCCGTTGAAGGTGGTTTCTATCAAGAAGAACTGCAGAAAACAAAATATCCCGACAGCTATCTTGTGGAGAAAATTCTGAAACGTCGAAAGAATGAGTACTTTGTTAAATGGCTAGGATTTGATCATCAGTTTAATTCTTGGATACAAAAAGAAAACTTTTTATAAATAGAAATTATTATGTACGTTTGTTTTGTATGAAGAAAAAACAATATTATATGTGAAATCTTTTTTATAAAATATAAGTGTTTAATAATGTACAATTTTATAATGTTCTGTTCAATAAAAAATATACTTTTATGTTAATTCTACAAACGCTGTTTCTCTTGTATATCAAGTATCATTCATTACAATAAAAAACAATAAACGATAACGAGAACAAACCAAATATTACTTATATATATATATATGCATTCAGTGGCGGCACACTTAAAGGTAATCTCTTTTTTATTATTATTATTATTAACTCTTATAACGTATTCTATTCATCAAATATCCCACCACCCCCGTCACGAGATCTGCAAATGCGAGATCAACATTGCCAATTCACTACACAATACTAACTTACAAGATCTATCAATAGAGCCCACCGCGAACACGGCGCACGTCTATGGCAGTTGTTTAGAGTGGACGAAGAGGCAGATATCTTTGTCATACACGAGGGATTCCGTCTTTGTCTTTGCCTTGCCTTTTAAATATGTCTGTCTCTCTCGCACTCCATAGGTGTCTGGCTATCGGCGCCTATTTACTACTTACAATTAATCATAAATAAATCAGTAAGAAATGAGATTTGTGGAGACCTTTCGAAAGGAGCATAAATAATTTTTGTTTTAAATCGTTTTAAAAAAGAAATGCAGGTCTGCTAATTTAAAAAAATGCCTTATGTTTATTTCAGATTTTTCTGAAGTATAGTGCTTGTGAAATTCATTAAAAACTTTATACCTTTAAGGTGTATAACTTTCAAAGTTGTCACTTTTGATATTACGAAAGAAAGCTTTTATACAAATATTTCAATATCTACACAAGTTAGAAAAATGTTGCAAATTAATTTATTTATCAGACGACTAGAGACATACTTTAAACTAAAATATTTGTATTCATGTAGATTTAAGTTTAAGAAAAGGAATATCGCGTTTATATCTCACGGCCTACGAAAAATACTGAAAAAAGTGCAGCACCTTAATAAATAAGAATAAAAAAAAATTTTATTAGACTTTTTCACATTATAAATTTACTAAACAAGTTGTGAAAAAATTTAAAGTATTCCGAATAATATCGTGTTTGATATTATATGAAAAAAAAATCATCTTTACAATCAACTGAAAGGTTTTTTGAATAGCGCGTACAAAATTAAATAACGAAGTAAAAACAGTTAAATTTTACCATCGGTTATTGTTGCGACCAAAAAATAATTTGAATCATATGGTGTTTTGTGTCATAAGAAAAGGGTTTAGAAGAACATGCGTGCAGTAACCATGTTTTTAATAAATAAAATAAAATATAGGTTACAATATATAATCAAAAGTGTTTTTGGGACTTTAAAAATTATTCCATAATTTCTTTAATCAGGAGATACCAACGTGATTTTAATTTATACTTTTTTTACGAACAATTTTTCCTTCGCGTACATTTTGTAAATAATTGATATATTTGAGTATTTTAAATATAAATATGCAACTAGTACTTAAACATGCCATTGTTAAAGAGTATGCTATTCCTATTCCTACAGTAATAAATAAATAAACAGAAATTTTAAGTTTGATTTATTTGGATTCATAAGTACAAATAACATGTAACTAGTAAAATACAAGTAAATACATAATTAATTTATTTTTACAATATCTATAGACACATCTATCTCTTGGGCCCATGATCCAAAATGATCATATTGACTACGACGTGCCAATCCATACTGTTATCATACACAATATCCGGTGTGAAGAAGAGCTCTTCTCCGGAACCGGGCTCGTTGATCTGTACCGTACAGTGAAACTCCTTCAACTGCTCACTCTGCACCGGAGTGTACACATATAACTCATACGTAAATCCAAGTAGCCAATTCCTGCACAAACAATTTCCTCATAATCAGAATATGTGAACAATTAAATTCGCAAACTATACGAATATTATTGGCGACTTTCACAGTGCTTTCATATAAACTAATTACATATTATTTCTAGCATCTTTATAATTATTGAAAGCTGACCTGCAATGCGTGTGAAGCCTAGAGAGTTATCGTCATGTCATGCACAATATTGCTGACAGCAAAAGCAATAACACAACAATTTTCAAGGCCGTTCCACGACATGTAAGTGAGCACTCATTACATTATCTAACTCCTCTCTCCAGTCCACGAACTCCTCACTAAAGCCACTGTCACATCTGTATGATTCTGTTCGATGTATAATGAAACCGCGCAGAGAGTTAGGAAAAATAGGACTGATCAAATTAACGCTGTGCAGTCTCAGCTATAAAATTAAACAGTTCTCATTGTATTTCTGTTACTGCATATATAGATTGTTTGAAAAAAGTATTAACATTCTCATATGGGTAAAAAAATTATTATTGATCTGACAAAAAAATTAAAGAGTTCGAAAATTTAGTTTCTCTAACACCCATGTATCAAATATGAAATCATATTTATCACATACCGAATGTTAAATAATTAATTAATTATGCATTCTATATAGCGTTCATCTATTCTAAACAGTGTCCACAGAAAATGAGACAATCTAATTAACTTCTTTTTTTATAAAGATATCTAATTTTAAATTTATATGTGTATACACATATAAACTTAGCATATTTGGCATAATTTTTATCTATAAAGGATAAATTTTAATTTCACCGGAAGTAGCATCTACTTTCTTACTTTAAATGAAATATTTTTCCCTTCTAAGTAAAATTTTGAATACAATAATGTGTCAAATTTTTCAGTAAAAAATAATACGAAAAAAATTAAATTAAAACAACAACATAATTTTGAAAGACAGTATTAGTAGTCAATGAGGTAATAATTGTAATATAATAATCGTAACTATAGTTGCATGGGTGTAGCGAGAAATGTACAGCTGCGGTATATGGAAACGTCAATAATTGTAAATATAATGATTATATATAAATAAATAAATATATCATCACGCCTTTAATCACGCCATTAATGGGTGTGGCACTCTGCCGTAGCATATCTTGATAAGTGATATATTTCTTCGCGTGAAGTGCGGTTATCAGCCGTTAAATCACGGCTCCCAAAGATGTTCGTGGAGGGAGAGCCACAGGGGTAGATTTAATTTGGTGAAAATTGTTTGTCGGCTGTGGGGATCGAACCAGGGTTCTCAAGATCCCCAGGTCGACTCGATACCACTGAGCCACCTACCCCATAAATATAATATAGGTATAATAAAATAATATAATATAATGGTTATAAAAGCTATTAATGCCTATTGATAATTAAATAATTAATTAATTAATTAAAAAGAAAAATATGAATTGAACCTATAAAGAATTAACACCATTGATAGTAATTAACCGGTATTATTACAACTAATAATGACTTATAGTAATATAATAATGACTTATTGAAGGACTCTTTTTTTTGCTTAGCTGAGGGGCCCCGGGCGGACACCAGGGCCCCCGAAGAGATCGTTACGCCACTGCTGAACGTTATTGCGCAGCACGAACATATTTTAGAGAATCGAACGAAATGTTCACACAGAAAATAGAGGAAGGGTTCCATGAGTGAATGAAGATACAGAGCTAATTGTTATAGCTTTTGTTGAGGTAAAACAAACCCTTCCTCTCTTTTCTGTTCTAAGTTATACGATTCAGTAGGTTTGAATACAGCCGCAGCTTTTTTGCGAAAATTTTGACTTGCGGCACATCATTATATTCAGAATTGAACGTAGAATTGAAAAATGTACAAATATACAGGCTATTCCATTTAAATTAAGAAAGTTGATGCCACTGCCGGTTAAACCGAAAGTGATATGTTTATTATTTATAGACAAAATGATGCCACATATGTTAAGTTTACATATATTCAATCAGATACCTTTATAAATAAAGAAGTAATTATTGGTGCCCTGGTACTGGAGGTTTATGTGGTCAGCCAAGCCTGTATGTACAAGCGTGTATCATTATTCTTCCAAAATTCTAATAAATAAATAAATAAATAAATAAATTTACAATGCCGAATGCTCATAATACTAATACTACTATATTTTATCTATTCTTTCTACCTGCATACCACGATACCCGCAGGAGTCTGTACCAGACAATCCGAGCCCCAGGCTCGAGTCGCCTTCCACATCGACCTAGTCTTGTGCTTCTCGACCTTGCAACTTGTAGCGTAGTGCTCCGCCAATGAGCCTCGCGACACGACATCCTGGCATAACGGGCACTTGGTGTTCTGCTCGCAGTAGAAGACTTCGTGTGACTCACATTTCTTGTCGAAGTCGATATAAGGACAGCCCTGGACACAGAGAAGGTATTTAATGCCGTGGACGTGGTTCTTGCACGGACGAATGGAGGGAGAACATCGGTTGCAGCGCCAGCCGTGCTCGTCGCGGTACTGGAGGATTATCACTTCGGCTCCGCATTTTATGCATGTTTGGGATGGAATAGATGTCATTGCATCTGCAAAAAGAGATATTAGTTCGCAATCAAAGGTAGAACTGATTTAAAGTAATGAAAATTCTAGAAATCAGCTTCTATCTTTTTACCACATGAGATTTGTATCAAAAGTATTCGAACTTTTTGAATGCGATGCTGTGCTTTGTATCGAAGTAAGTAGTAAGCTCCCTTGCAAAACATCTTGAAAATATAAGTATGTATTTCCTACGTTCTCAGTATTTTCAAAATGTGTTTTACAAAGTTTTCTTAGTGGCGAACACACAAAATTGACTTGGTTTCGTGCGGGAAACCTTTCTAACATCTATACTTTATATTCTAATGATTAACAACAGTTTCTATAAATAATGATTAAAATTCTCTAATGAATATTCCATTTACATATTATCTATTAACCGGTACAAGAAAGCTAATATTTTATATAATGATATAACATTACTCAAACAATAATACACAAAATACAGATTTTTATTGAATGACAATTATTTAAAAACTTTTTTTATAATATTATTTTTTGTCGGTGCGGTGGCCGAGTGCCTTAGAACTTTTTACATTGATATTGAAGAAAACAAACCGGTTCCAAGGCAGTCAAACATAAATCTCTCTATGCAACTCGTACATAAATAATCGAACTTTAAAGATTCACCTTATTTATCAGTCTCACCAGAGAGTAATTAAGTTACAGGCTGGAGAATTGACAGTGTTGCCGCTAATTTTTGTGACGTCTGTGGGGCCGTCGCCTAGCTAGCGGCCTATGTAATACTGCGACATTTTTATCATATTTCTAATATATTTACAAACATATGTTTTGCAATATTAATGCTTTATTAATCATATGAAATATTTCAATGTTTAGATGAATGAAAAAAAATTGGCACACATAAATAATTTAAGTATAAAACAAATAACTCGAAATGTTTGTAATTTTCTTTTTTTACATTCATTTTGTGTTTCTTTGTTTATTATAATTATTTAAAAATATATTAACAAAACTATTGGACAGGTCTCGAACATAAACATAAGTTATCAATCTGTGGTATTATATAATAATAATTTTCTGCATAAATGCAGAGCTGCAGACTCGTACTATTGTCATTTCTTATATGATCCGGCCTGCAAATTGAGTATGCTCTGGTCTCATTCGCCGTGATAGCACGACCATAAACTACGACTCGTCCAATAAAGTCCTGCGTCATGTACTTGTTATATAATTAGCTATATAGTGTAGTTCATTGCTTGTGTGGCGTAAAACACTCGTGCAGTCCAGGGTTCGAGCCAACCGACCGGCAAGTGTGTATGTCATTAAAAAACCGCAGTACCTAGCATTTAATCATACATTCTATAATGCAACTTAAATTAAGTTCCTGTTTGCACAAATAAAAAAAATAATATTAGATTTGAAATATAGGTAGTGTTTAATATTTCGTTGATATCAGAACCAACGGAGGCTTCTTCTCATGAAATATAATAAATGACGTAATGTAAAATATGAAAACATATTATTACATTTTTGTTCATATAGAACAATATTTAAAACGAAAACATTATTATTCCCTATAATTGTCATATAGTAACTCTTCAAAATATTTTGCATGTCGCATATTTGGTACTGACTCGTAGTCTGATTTTTATATGATGTATCTGATTAATATCTTCAAATAATATAGGTACATAACATCGTTGCGATCTACCTGGACAATTAATGTATTACTAGAGCCAGCATTGACGACAGGCTAAATTAAATATGGTGTAGATATAATATTTTATTTTACAATCGTATTCAGTGACTAAAATAAGAGATTATCCACATGTGACTAAACTGTTTAAATCCCCGACAATTATAAACAACTGATAATTTATACCAATGCTACTGCTCGACAAAAGTGATATTTCATTTATATGACAATATGCTCGTGAGAATTATATCTTACTCACTTATAATATAATGTACTATTTACTTACCCATCAATTAAAAATAAAACTAAAGTGCGGAAAATGAAAAGACTAATTATCTAACAAACAACTACAATTGTGTAAATAAAAAGAGTAACTTATTAGTTTGAGAAGATGCGTTTCTATTCCTAGTACTACTAAAGTTATTTCATACACTGATAAGCTATCAGGCCAATGTTATCACTGCAAAACCATAGATAAACAAATATCAATGGAGCAAGTAGACCACGTGATAGATTAATCTAAAAACAGAAATATATACAACAAGGCTTGAAAAAGTGAGACCAGATATTTTGCGACGATAAAGGAAATTTATATAAATTTTATTATAAAACGCAGTTTTCATTCGATGACAGCGTATTTCCTCCATATAAGTTTTATTTGTATTATTTTTGCTATAAAAATTTATAAAGATTTTCGAAAAAATATTTCAAAGAAATATGTGTGTGACAGACTGAGGTAGAAACAGAAGTGCAAATATAACAAAATCGACTAAAGATGATCCCTGAGCAAAAAGTAAATTAATTTCAAACTTCAGTATCCTCCTAAAAATATATAAAACTGAATAACTGACAGTTGAGTAAAGTACGCCGTTGCTTAGATTACTTATTAAACTAAATTTACATACAAAAAGGGATAAATTGTTACTGCAGAACAAAGATGGTGGTCGATTCTGTTATACAAATATTTTTTATGATATATTTATTTTGATTTATTTATGATAAAAAAGTTATTTTTGTATCAAGTGCGCGAAATGAGTGTTTTTTTGTTGCGCTTGAGAATGTCACTTTTAGTCGAGACCATAGATCGAGACTAAAAAGTCATTCGAAGGCACTCAAAAACCAAGAATTCCGCACACGAAATATAAACAACATTTATCCTACAGCTGTCAAAAAAGAATAACACAATAATTACTTATTTATTCAAGTAAATTGAAGGAAAACAATCAAATGTAATATGAATTTGGTATTACTGATGTGTTATAACAAGTGGAACGTGAAAAAAATTAATTTGGGAGCGTGCGCGAAATACTCATTTTGCTACTCAGGGTGCAAAATAGTGCGCGAAATACGCGTTGTCATGGCAATGTAATTGATGAAAAAACCAAGTACTTCGCGTATTGATATTAGTGAAAATATGTGAATTTTTGACAGTTGTAGAAAAACATAATATTTTGATAAGGATAAAAATGGAAGTACCCATTAAAATGTTATTATAAGTTTTGAACAATATTTTAACAATTTCAAATTACTACGTAAACTTTTATCTTCTTCTTCAGTAAATATGTTTAAAAATTATTTTGTCTGTACTCCATTTGGTTTAAGTTTACAGTGATGGTTCGAACCTGATGAGACTGGCTTACTTAGCAGCATTTTAAATTTAAATAAAAGTTTAAAAGATAGGTTAATAAGTAAATTAAAATATATTTTTTGTTTTATCGTTATTAAGGCATTAATGTTACAAGACTCATAATAATAACTTATAGTAATTAATAAAAAAATGATAAATTTAAATATTGGGTCAGTTTAAATCTGCCTCGCTTTTACACCAATCACAATCATCTGAGTGACGCCAAATATGAGATCAGGTTGGAATTTTTGGGAGGTGAGGAGACGTGTGTGAAGCTCATATAATTTTATAAATAGTTTTTATAGTTGTAATTGTATCCAGACAACTTGAGTAGTGAAGTGCGAGAATGGCAGCGATTAATTAAAAAAAATATATATTATTTGCTTACTTCAAGCATCAATATTTTCCAGTATGGCAACTGTAGCATGACCTGAATATTATTGTGTTCTTAGTATGTGCAACAGGAATGAAATTGATAAATATTTGTCGAATTTCATGATTATTTTAATTTGTCCATCTTCAAATGTAGCTTTTACTATGAAATATCTACACTTCATTGATTTACCCATATTTTATTAATTACAATACTCCTGCAAACATGTTAATATATTAATTAAATTTTGTAAATAATTAACTAATGCCTTCTCGCTGATCATTCCAAGAGCCTATCAATTAGTATTATTTCAAAATATTTCAATATCTTATAGTTAGTGTATTATGCCTGGCACACTGGTCGAAGAGCGTCGAAGAGCCTCGATGAGCTCTTCGATGAAACAACAGAACGCATCCGTCATCGACTGAAATTAGAGGCTCCTCTATTTCCATCGAAGAGCTCATCGATGAAACGAACGTATCTCATTTCACTCGTATCTTTTGTGTCTCATTTCACGTTAGCATATTTTTGAAATTTAGTTTTTCTTTCTCAACTTTAGAAGCTTTTATTGTTTGTCAATGAAGGGTGCGTTCTGTTGTTTCATCGAAAAGCTTATTGATGCTCTTCGACCAGTGTGCCATAGGCATTAGAGCGTAAAGTGATTCCTTGTTATTCGAACATGGTAATTGCAGCGCGAGCCGAAGGCGATTGCATTTTAAATGATTAAAAAACGTATACATACTGAAAACAAATCCATTCTGTCAACAGTCAATATGACAAGTTTCTGTTTTGTTTGTATCCCTGGTAACTATTGAAATAAGCGCGCATTGAATGTCTTTTTCGCGCTTTGTTATTGGAGATATTTTTCGATTGTTGTCAACTTTACTATGACAAATGAGAGCGTAATTGTCAACTTCTCATAGCAATCGTAGAAAAAAAATTTTGTTTATTGTTCCACAGAAAACGTCAACTTTACGATGACAAATGGCAGCGTAATTGCGAACTTTTCATAGCAATCGTAGAAAAACAATATTACAATGATTTCACGCTCTCATATTGAATAAAATATATGTTTAGATATTACAACGTCGTCAACTAATAAGAAACAGGTAAGAAAAGCTTCGATTTTCTATGACTTTTTAGTTAATTAAAGAGAAATGTATTCACACATGTTGCAATAATTCGTGCATTATATCAACCACATGAATCTTGTTTCACACACATAAATAAATATTCATACTTCACTTTTCACTTCACCACATCACCATTTCACTGTCAGTGTTCTAGATGCGCAAGCGATTAGTTCGCAGCACTACATCATGTGAACTACAAGCCACTGTAACAACATAAATATGATTCAACACTCAAAATCACATTCCAATTCACTTGACCTTCAAATGCTCCTAGTCCCACGCAAATAGTGAAATACAAGGTTGTACAAAATGCGACGTGGTTTTTGTGATCTATGGGTAGACAATACGAAATGGACCGCGACAAAAGTATGAAACATATTTATTTAAAATACCTAATTAAAAATTATTCCTTTATATGTGTAAATATGTTTGTTGTGCGGGCTCAGTTAATTTATGGTAAAGTTGCTTAAGTCGTACCCCTTAAGTAAAGGATCGTATAAAACTTAGGATTTATCAAACAAATAGAAATTAAATGTGTTATTCAACACTTTGTTAATATTGGTATTATGTATTATAACGAAATTAGAAAATCTATATGTTTTCACGTAAAAAAAACTAAATCTTTAAAAACTTACATCGGTACGACTAAAGCAACCGGTTTCCTAAGTCGTACCACCTATAGTCTAAGTTGTACCTAAGAATTCAATTAAGTAACAATAATAATTAAAACGTATTTTTTATTAATATGTTTACAGATACATACACATAGGTACCTATTCAATTAGCATAATTATTACATACAAATCTATTTGTTCTCTTGTTAACTCCAGCGCATACATCGTGTACTCATGATTTGCATTTCAAGCATTTAATCATGTTTTCCGTCCGATCTTCTCCACAAATAAAACAAAACCAATCGTTTTTCTTCTATGTAATTTTTTATGCCAATTCCTTTTGATTAATTACTGCGTTTCTTTTATTTGCCGCATATTTATCTTTTCTTTATTTAGTGTTGACGTAATTTTGACGGACGAGGTGAAGCATCCATATATATATATATATACAGGGTGTTTCAGGACTAGTGTAACAAACTTTAACAGCTTATTGCTGAGGTCATTTTGAGCCAAATATGTCATATGAACATAGGTCTTATTCCTTCTAGTTACCAAAGTACAAGAGGTTGAAGTTCTATAAATAACACGAAATTTTCAAATTTTTTAATCAAGATAATTTTGGAAAACAAGAGTTTTATTGAAAAGTCATACCTTATTTGTCTTAATTAATATGATTTATTAATATTAACATGCATACGAGTTCAATGCGCTCATTTTGAACACATGCTGTAATTTAAAAAAAAATTGTTATCTTATTTCATATTGTGTTAACCTATTCCATGTTTGGTTATGTTGTTCGGTGTCTATTTAATTGTGTCATTTTTTGTATTGTTCTCTAAATCGTATTCGTTAATATTAATAAATAAAATTAATTAAGACAAATAAAGTATGACTTTTCAATAAAACTCTTATTTTCCGAAAGTCTCTTGATTAAAAAATTTGAAAATTTCGTGTTATTTATAGAACTTCAACCTCTTCTATTTTTTCGCGAAAAACTGATCTATAACTGTATCGTAAAACTCATTTCTTAACCGTAATTCTTCCAGTAATTCTTTTTCAATGGAAACAACAACAAGAGATGATAACCTATCTTCATTCGTTGTATTTTAAAATTCTTTTTAATGTATTTAATATGTTTAATTGTAAATATTAATACAATAATGCGCTGGTTATATGATAACTGCACTCCATCAGTTACATTGTCATACGCCAAGCAGAGATTTTTCTGCTTATAGCGAAGTTTGCTGAATAGTTCAGATCTCTGGAAATTAACACTGCGAATACACAGTTCTATATGAAAATTGGCGCATCATGTTTGACCGGAAGGGTAAGCAGAACTTACCTTGTTTACCCCGACCGCACGCCACTGGATTAATGTCAGAATACTTCAGTTTAATTTTGTGTCGACGCAGCACACTGTATGTGAAATATGCGTTCCGCGATCTTAATTCTGTTTGTAAATATTCATCGGCGCCGTGGCTTAGGTGGTTAAAGCGCCTGTCTAGTAAACAAAAGATCGTGGGTTCGAATCCCGCCGGGGCCTTGGTTCAAGCAAACTTTTTACCACAAACGTCCTAGGTGCTAACATTACACGATCGAACCCGCGATCTTGAATTTAAAAGCGAATGCTTTACCAACTGAGCTAGTTCACTAATATGTACTATCTCAATTAACAAAATATAAACGTTACAGTGAAAGTTGAAATATGTTCAGTTCTTAGGTAGCCAGTAAGACTTTTATAAAAGTTTTTAAAAATATTAGTAAATATATACATCTTTATTAATAATATAAAGTTTTATAACAAAATCAGTAAATAAGTAATAAAATTACAAGAAAAAATATAACAACCCAATTATTCTAATAACGAAATGTTTACCTAGTTTACGTAGTTGACAGTTAAATGAAAATTATCCATTTTCTAATATGATTTATAAGTTAAATGATTTTGTTGGGAATGTAGACCAAATGTATTGAGTGCTCTAACTGTCAAATTATGATTAAGCTCGTATCTACACATATTTATTTCGTAATTTGTTTGTAAATTGGATTAGATTTCCCGTCTTTTCTTCTTGTATTAGATCTTAAAATTATGTATAAAATCGCCCGAGCAGGGACTTGAACCCTGGACCTTGGATTAAAAGTTCAATGCTCTACCGACTGAGCTACCCGGGCTCATGATTAAATTTGCAGAGTAATCAATTCATATTTGAGATAATAAAAATAACATAATTTATATTTTTATACTATATATGTACATACGTACTATAACAAATAATTAGACAAATACTATTATGCTGTGTAAACAGCTGCTTAAAAAAATGCAATTCAAAACTAATATTACTAACATTGTATGAATTAATTGAAGAAGGAATGATTGTTAGAAATTAGTTTTTTGTGAATATTTGGTAAAATGTTTTACACAACAAAAGCAGGTTGGAGATAGCCCCCAAATGATCACAAAAAGTTCGAGTAACCAAATTCGTAATTTTTATAGATTATAAGTTAGGAATGATCCCTTCTAAATTGAGACATCTTGTATAGTGTATATCACCACGTCTTTTACCCATTACTGGATATGGCCCTCTGCCGTACCAGATCTTGTTAAGTATGCGTGTGAAATGCGGTTATCACCAGCCAATAAATCATGGCTTTCAAAGATATTAGTGGAGGGGAAGTAATAGGAGTAGTAATTTTAATGTGGAGTAAAATTTGTCGGCTGCAGAGATTGAACTCGAGTTTTCAAATCCATAGACCGACTCGATTCCAGTGAGCTATATTCTCATAAGAAAATGTGTGAACTAAATTGTAATTTAACTAAATCTCTGCAAAATGTATTAGATTATAGCAATCTAGTTCGCGTAGGAAACAAAAAAAAATGTAGACAAGTAACTATTATTTAAATTGTGAAAACATGTATTTTATTGCTTTTAAATCAGTTGTAAAGAGAAAAATAAATATTAAATTATATCTTATACTGTTCCTTAATATTAGATATCGCATAGAAGTTTTCTTCGATCTGCTCATTTGGCAAATAAAGTACAAACAAAAGGTATTATCCATTCAACTAAAGCACCCAAGGATTTACTTCCTGTCAGTTTATCTGTACAACACAATATACCAACTTTAGGAAAAAGTTACACCAAAATTTGAAGTTTGATCGCTGCGAACTATTACTATAGCATTGCGACCGTAAAACTGTAAGCATCATGTATTGCGCCAATACTGCAAGCAATATAATATAATATTAGTGTATTCGGTTAGTTATTGATATATTAAACTGTATATTATGAAATATAAAAGTATAACTAGTGGCGAAGAAAATATTTTGTCCGTAGACTCATTTTCGGATTCTTTTATACATTTTTAAAATGGAGCCCGGTTGTACTTTGGTGCCTGTGAAGACCTCGAGTTCGAATCCCATTCTAGCTAGAAATATATGAATTTGTCACACTGCGGCTCGGTGAGCCCGAACCCTAAAGTGCAATTGGGATTAATTTCCTGTTGTACAGAGTAGCATAAATAACAAATAAATAAATATTATAAGTCATAGTGAAAAAGCTTTTTTTTTGGCCTCCAAATCTGAACATCTAGGATGTCGCCAGTACTAGGACCTAGTAAGAACTTTTGTCTAATTTAACCAAAGTCGAGACTCTTAAGATTTGTTTATAATGGATTTAATTTATAAATTTAGATTTATAAAGTTAAATTTAGAAATATAAAATGTTCATAAATTGCATTTCCTGTCCCATGATGAATTTAGATGTGTAATTTATAGTTAAAAGTTTTCCTATTCCAAATTTTATTTTAAAATTATTAAATCACAGCAGCCAAAGCCATTTCCTTGCAAATTCCTAACAATGAATAACTAATATAATAAATGTCATTCGTAATGTATATTTAATATAAAATAGATATGAAATTGCATAGAAATTTGTGTCGCTCGATAAAGAATGCCATGAAGATTTAAAATATGAAACGAAAAACTAGGAACTATATTAGTTCTTTCTTAAATATAAGTCGTAATGTCCTAAAAAAGATTTTTTTTTCAATGAAAATAATTTGGCATAATGTCAAACAAAAATTTATGTCTAAATTATAAATTTAAATGGGAAACATTGTATAGTGCCCTGTATTAAAAGTCAAGTATGTATGATACACTGTGTATATCAATAAGTATATATATATATATATATATATATATATATATATATATATATATATATATATATATATATATATATATATATATACAGGGTGTTATATTTTAATAGACCCAGCAAATATCTCGCTTATTTATCAACTTAGCAATTTCTTTCATATAACATGATTTATACAGCAACATGTAAGCTATTTGATGACGAATGTACATTCATGATATCACTTTCGGTTTATTAGTAATTAATATCAACTTTGAAATTTCAAATGGAACATACTATATTTTTTTACAAATTTGAAAAGTGCATCAAATTTCCTTTACAATCATGTAAAATAATCCATATGTTACATTATTAAAAAGTAAAATGGCGGGCACTTTAATATACACCAAATCGGAAAGGGAATAGTGAGCCATGACTGTGGCTTGATATAAAACAATTAACTAAAACAATTGTAATTATTATTATTAAACGATTTATTTTTTTTCTTTGTCATAATAATACAGAAAATAAGAATAAGAGACACTTAATAACAACAAAATGATTTTATAACAAATATTCAAAATGGCTCCCAGTCTCTTTGTTATAAAATCATTTTGTTGTTATTAAGTGTTCTTTATTATTATTTTCTGTATTATTATGACAAAAAAATATCATTTCATTTAATAATAATAATTATAATTGTTTTAGTTAATTGTTTTATTTCAAGCCACAGTCATGGCTCACTATTCTCTTTCCGATTTGGTGTATAATAAAGTGCCCGCCATTTTACTTTTTAATAACATATGGATTATTTTACATGATTTACATGGATTATTTTATTATTTTATTTTTAATGTCAAATATGTGCAATTAAAAAAATATCTATAGTTTAATACGCGTACAAGGAAGTCATGTGGTGTCCACATCAGATTTTTTAATATTGTTTACAAATAAATCTTCACATCTTCTTTTAAAAATATATTTATTTAATCATAATATTTTATTAATATTTAATGGTATGGTAACCGCACTTTACGCCAAAAAATATATCACTTACCGAGATCTGCTTAGGCAGAGAGCCACACCCAGTGATGGGTAAAAGGCGTGATGATATATTTATATTTTATTTATTATATAATATTCTATTTTTTTGCTATCATTATTAATATTTTTCAACGAATGTTATTTTTTACTTAATATTAATTGTAAAATAAATAAATATATCATCACGCCATTGACCCATTACTGGCACTCTGCAGTAAGCAGATCTTGGTAAATGATATATTTCTTCGCATGAAGTGCGGTTACCAGTCGTCAAATCACAGCCCCCAAAGATTTTAGTGGTGGGGGAGCTTCAGGGATAGATTTAAGTTGGTGAAAATTGTTTGTCAACTGTGGGGATCGAACCAGGGTTCTCAAGATCCACAGACCGACTCGATACCACTGACCCATCTAATTTTCTAATTATTATTTATTATTTTTAATTTATAGTCTTGAAGAAGGCTGCAGTGTTAGCCGAAACGTTGACTAAATAAATTGAAAAAAATATTTTGACTGAAATTTAAAAAAAACCTGTTTTTAATATAAAATATGTTTCTTTATAAGAGTACTGCAGACGAAAAAAATATTTTCTTAATTATATGAATGGGTTCATTTCACGTAATACAAGAAAGTTTGTTTACGTATTTGTAACTGTATGTATTTTTTAATTGTAGATTTCCCTAGAATATGTTAGCCTGCTAATAGACAAGCCGGCCCTGTGCTGCGTACAGCACATGGTTTTGCTTGAATGTGGAGGGAAAGGGAACGGACGAATGTGGAGCGAAGCGTCATTCCCTCATCGCAGCACAGTTGTGTATGTGGCTTTGCGAAGCATCCCGCGCCACCGAATCCCACGCCACCGATATTCCACGCGCCCGATTATCCACGCCGCCTAAAGTCCACCCGGCCGAAATAGTCTCCCACCACTTTTGTCCACAACACCGAATGTAGTTCTGTCTCACTTTATCATGTACTACGTCAGAACGATGACGATTTTTGGTGATGTCACGGGTGGCGTCACTTAGTCAGTACAAAATTTATCTCATAGATGGCGCGGTATACTACAATAAACCAAATAAATAACAAATATGACAATTTATGAATTAGTTGATACTAATTTAACTGATGATTTCAGTTTTATTTTAATTGAACATGTAAATTTGACATTAAACTGACGGAAATGCATCAAATGAAATAGGTAGGTATCAAAGAAAAAAATATATATTTTTTATTTTCAAAAAGGTTATAATTTCAACAAGTTGTATTCGTTGATAATAAGTTTGATTTGTAAACCGCTATATGAGAATAATTTCGAAGTACCTTTAAATTCCTTAGGGCCAACTGGCCCTAAGTTATTCATTATTTAGCATTAAGTCAGAATTGTGTTATAGCAAATTAAATTAAAATAATTGACTATTTTGGACAATGAAATTATTTAAAGAGAGATTAAATATTAACAAAAGTGAGGTTATTCAGTAGTTTGACATATTATAATTGTTTAATTGTGTACTTTGTCTTAATTATATTATTATTATTAATATATAATATGTCATCGTTTTCATTAGACTCCAATTCAGGATTAAAATTAAACGTAATAAATATACCCAAAAACTACGTTTAATAAAACAACGAAATAATTCGTATGAAAAAAATATATATAATGAAATTTAATTTAATTTTAGAATATCCTATTCGAACCGGCTCTTTTTCTTGAACCTGGAACCGAACGATCATGTAGTATCAAACCGACCATGTGAACCGGTTCAAACAGATATTAACTAAATGTTTACAGCAAATGAGTATGTACATTTAAATTGAAAATGTCAGTTTCAGCTCTGAATCTTTCAAACAATTTTGCGAGATTATTTAAACGACTATAAATCAACCAACATGTAGAAGTATTCCTAATGTACTTGTATATATAGCAGGCCTGTGACAACAGTATATAAATTTTGACAGTTACTATCATTGTCAGACTTACTTGATTACTTAATGTATCTCCAATAAAATGAATGTAGTTGCCAAGTAAAATATAATCATAGATTATTTTCTTTTATAAGATTGACCCTTAATTATTTTGGTACAATGTAACCGGTCCTTAGACCAGCAATTGTTAACTGGTTTCTGTAATTGCATTGTAGTTGCTAATGAAAAATATTATCAAAATTAACATGTGAACCAAAAGGATGCAGTTAGAAGTGAAATATTTTCAAGATAAGTTTATTTTAATAATAAGTACATTCTTTAACAAATAAAGACATATTCTAAATTAATAAACACCTTTTTGCCCAAAATAGGTATGTAAGAGGACCCCTCTGGCTTCAAAACACACTGGAAATTGTTATGTTTGAAGATATGGTACAGTTTTTGGTATTTAATGAGTTTCAGCTCCTGTTTGAATTGGGCCACATTCTCTTGAAATTTATTGTATTCTTTTCAACTCTATTTGTTACCAAGTTGAAGATGAGCCATGTTTTAGGCTCGAAACGTCATATTATCCTATAAATACATATGCAAATGAATTCCTTAATCCTGCCTATTTCAAATATTTTACTGTTACTTCATTTGTTAAGCACTTCTTTAGTTTACTGAAAGCAACATTAATTTCCATGGAATACTGTCATATATTTCCCAAAGCTGAAAGTAAGAACGATTTCCAGTAATTATCGTAACTGCTCCAATATTATAATATATTATATTATAGGTTACGTGCAGTTAAGTGATGAAGGCAACCCTTGTACAACGTCAAAATTTTGACGTTTGATGTTTGCTTTTTTCTAATGTATTATCGTACATATATTTTGCTTGTGTTATTTGTTAGACTTCCTTGGTTGTTATAAACAATTTTAGTTGCAGATTACTACAAAAAGTTAAAAATGTACATTATTTTCAACAACTGAAAAGAGCGCCCAAAATAGCTTTCATTGAAGATGGCGCTTCGATCGGATGCTATAATTTTATTTTGCACTGATCAGTAACAAAAAATGTTTATAATAATTAAGACGGACAAACAAATAAAAGAAGCACAAGAAATAAAACATAATACATCAGAAAAAATAAAATATCAAATTTTGACGTTGCACACTAAACACCTGTTCACGCTGTTGTCATTTTCTGTGAAACTTGTCTTCGTAGCGGAATCAGATAAACTAATTAATTGTCACGATTAACGTTTATAACTTAAATTTCCTAGATTAATCTCTAGATTAACAACTAGTTTCATTCTCACGATTAGCGTTTAGAACTAAATTCCCTAACTTTGACAGATAAGTTACTAGAATCTTCATTGTCACAAAATTAGCCATAAATGTCAAAATTGCGATGAGTTAGAACAACCATAGGATTAAGGTGATTTGTTTGACATTTCAAAATTCATAACCTCAAAAAATAAATATCAGATGACAACAATTTTTTAATTGTTGTATTTCTATTTATGATTTCATTTGTTTTCTTTATATGTGTATTTTCATTTTTAGTCCAAAATAAATTAATAAGGAGATCCAAATCGAGTATCCAAGATGTTTACTCAAATTTAAAATAAATTTGACTAGAAGCATGTAGAAAAGAATAACTACTTTCTATAATATCTATATCACATATTCGTACAAAAAATAAATAATAGTTAAAATTTCTTTTTAACAGTCTTACTTATAAAAGATACTCGGTGAATTAGTTGTTTAATGCTAATAAATGATATTTAAAACATTTCCGAAAATAAATTGAGAAAAAGAAAACAGCTGCGTATTAATATATGTTTTTGATATTTTACTCTGAACTACGGATTCTTGTTACTGTTGTAATGAGGCTTAATTAAAGGAGTCATTCATCTCGGTTATAAATATATTCAATTATCACTCTGTACTACAACTTTTCTCATTACTGACTATATACTTATTCATAGCTTGTGTTATAATTAAGTATACGTACACTACAAACAATGCCTTTTAAATTTTCTGCCGGTCAAGTATTATTTCCATATTATCCTAATAACATAAATGTTTCTAATCTAAAAAGAATCACAATTAACACTCATAAGAAGAAAAATTTAGAGTTGCCGTGTCATACTGCTTGGACTCAGGGCTCAAGTAGGATTCAACTTCACTTACTGCCATCATTCAATGGATATTTATTTCTTCAGAGTGTATTAGAATGTCTTACTCACGGTGGCCGAGCGTGTTAAGGCACATCTCTTAACATACTGTGACGTCACCCGAGCCAAGGTTCGTCAGTTCGAATCCGCCTGTCGACAATGTGTGATTTGTCGTAAAATATAAAAAATACAGTTACATGTATTTATCACACTCGGGCGCTATAAGCTAGTCACTTATACGTCTTAAATAATGTAGCATTCGACTACGAAAACCGGCAGTACGGCAGTGTCAAAATTGCGGCTCGGTGTGTCCGGTAGGCCCAGGACCGATCTCGGTCTGTAGCGCCACAGATGAGGGCCGGTTATACTAAGCTTAGTTAAAAAGTTATTCATTATTTAGCATTTTTAATTATCCATTCATTTTCTGTGAAACTTGTCTTCGTAGCGGAATCATAAAAATCAGATAAACTAATTGTATATTTTAATGAAAAATATATAAATACTTGTAAACCCAAACTTGTCTTTTACTTACTAAACAATCCTGAAAAAAAACTAAATTTTTAGGTTTCCTATATTCATAAAAAATATCTTGATATATAAAATAATGACTGAAGAGTAATGAAGAAATTTTACTAAATAATATTCCCAGAAAAAAAAAGGTAGCTGTCAGAAATCAGTTAAATAATAAGTAATGGAGTCAGGAAAATTAATTTTGTACCAGTATTTCTTAAATAATTTTATATTTTGATTGTAGATAACAAAACAATTATATATACAAAAGAATCCAATTACTTTATTATGACATCAAATAATGCAGAATTGAAGATTTACTACAATACTTTTCTCTGTACTTGAGATCAAAATATTTGACAGTTGAAGAAAGAACTTTGTAAGACGAGCCCAATCTACAATATATTCGCACAACTTGTATATTATTCTTTGTCTACGAGATCAAAATTTTATAGCATGTATATATCAATTGTTTTAACAATTAAATATATACTTATTATTTAGCATAAAATATTTATTTACTTACATGAAAATATTGTCTTAAAATGTGTTCATAAATAAAAGACTGACTCTGTCTTACCTCATATAAGGAGAGACAAATTTTATACCAACATATTACACAATATAACAAATTGTGAATTTTTTTTTGTGACTCTGTTCTCTTTACAAAAACACTGTTCAAAATGAAGGAAAATCAACGTCAAAGTGATACTGATTTGATAAAAGCAATTTTTATCGCAAAATACTGGTAAAATCATAAAAAAATCATATTTTTATTACGCTCTAGCTTTATAATAAAGCCATTTTCTTTCAGCTGGGATCTGTAG
The DNA here is from genome assembly GCA_947425015.1 of Pterostichus niger. Classification (NCBI taxonomy): domain Eukaryota; kingdom Metazoa; phylum Arthropoda; class Insecta; order Coleoptera; family Carabidae; genus Pterostichus; species Pterostichus niger. The sequence goes on along the minus strand of OX380351.1, from coordinate 17,016,602 downwards.
TGTCTTCTAATCGTACGAGGGGTTCATGCTGAACTTTTACAACTATTATTGGTCATCCAAAGCAACCATAGCGTAAAACATACAAATAAAGTCTAAAATTCCATAAAATTGATTTCCAGGTCGTAAAAACAAATCAGTATTACTTTGACATTGATTTTCCTTCATTTTAGGTTAATCTGAACCGGTTTTTGTTAAAGAGAACCGAATCACAAAAATCGTGTTGGACGGTGTTATTGAATCTCTATTTTCAACGATCTATGATTAATTTATTGTAATTTTTACATCAATACAGTATGTTGAACGAGTTCATAGAAGAACTAAGACAAAGTTCCTAGCAGATTTATCTCTAAATATTGAATTCTGTTAAAATAACTCACAAATTTACCCTTATAAGTAAGTGGACGCACCCACCTTTTGTTGTTTTTTTAGTTTTTTTTCAATTCCTTTGTTAGTCTCGTAATGGCAATGTAATATTTGATTGAAATAAATAGTTTCGTTTGTGATTAAAAACTCTTCGTTTTCTTATCTTGCGATCTACAAACCTCTACAAATTCCTTACATTGTATTAAACAAAATAAAAATACTTAAAACGTAAAATTTTGTCACATTTTCAAATATTTAGGTATAATACAACAATTTCATAAGTATTGCAAGTTTAAAACGAATCATTGTCTGGTAGCTTAGTTTTTAGTTGAATAGATTTTTTCAAACTTGATTCGACCTCAAACATGTGGCATATATTTATGTTATAAGTTCCTTAAGCTATCTATAAAGCCAACAAATTAATAAAATTTCTGATAGATTTTATATTACAATTTATTTGATTTAAATCAACCGAAATGCATACTATTCGCAATACGCCATGCGGTTTACAACAAAAGTTGGAGGATTTTTCATAAATGAATGAACATACTATTTAATGTTTTTTTCATAGACCAGACATATTAATTTAATTAAATTATAATAAACCATATTGAAATAAATACTCTAATAACAGACTGGCACTACATGACGTTTATATTGATACATATAATGTAAATCTTGCCATGATAATTATTGCCATGACTAACGTCTTACATATTTAAAATTTAATCAATTTTCCTGTTTAACTTTTAGTCTAATTGTGCTCAAATATTTTTTGATGAACTTATCATTATAATGACTGAACTTTCAAGGATAACTACCATATTTTAAGATTTCAATATTATTGTTAAACAAAAACCTGCTAATCTCCAAAACTGTCAACATCAAAATAATACAAATGTCAGTAGGCAGTCCACTAAATCAAGAAAAATCAGTCCCAAAATTCCAGTACATTGGTTTAATAGAATAGTATAATAAAGATTCGTCCAAAGTCCATATTATTACTTTATATATAAAGCTGTTTGATCCCGTAATAATTATGAGTAAGACATTCTAATACACTCTGAAGAAATAAATATCCATTGAATGATGGCAGTAAGTGAAGTTGAATCCTACTTGAGCCCTGAGTCCAAGCAGTATGACACGGCAACTCTAAATTTTTCTTCTTATGAGTGTTAATTGTGATTCTTTTTAGATTAGAAACATTTATGTTATTAGGATAATATGGAAATAATACTTGACCGGCAGAAAATTTAAAAGGCATTGTTTGTAGTGTACGTATACTTAATTATAACACAAGCTATGAATAAGTATATAGTCAGTAATGAGAAAAGTTGTAGTACAGAGTGATAATTGAATATATTTATAACCGAGATGAATGACTCCTTTAATTAAGCCTCATTACAACAGTAACAAGAATCCGTAGTTCAGAGTAAAATATCAAAAACATATATTAATACGCAGCTGTTTTCTTTTTCTCAATTTATTTTCGGAAATGTTTTAAATATCATTTATTAGCATTAAACAACTAATTCACCGAGTATCTTTTATAAGTAAGACTGTTAAAAAGAAATTTTAACTATTATTTATTTTTTGTACGAATATGTGATATAGATATTATAGAAAGTAGTTATTCTTTTCTACATGCTTCTAGTCAAATTTATTTTAAATTTGAGTAAACATCTTGGATACTCGATTTGGATCTCCTTATTAATTTATTTTGGACTAAAAATGAAAATACACATATAAAGAAAACAAATGAAATCATAAATAGAAATACAACAATTAAAAAATTGTTGTCATCTGATATTTATTTTTTGAGGTTATGAATTTTGAAATGTCAAACAAATCACCTTAATCCTATGGTTGTTCTAACTCATCGCAATTTTGACATTTATGGCTAATTTTGTGACAATGAAGATTCTAGTAACTTATCTGTCAAAGTTAGGGAATTTAGTTCTAAACGCTAATCGTGAGAATGAAACTAGTTGTTAATCTAGAGATTAATCTAGGAAATTTAAGTTATAAACGTTAATCGTGACAATTAATTAGTTTATCTGATTCCGCTACGAAGACAAGTTTCACAGAAAATGACAACAGCGTGAACAGGTGTTTAGTGTGCAACGTCAAAATTTGATATTTTATTTTTTCTGATGTATTATGTTTTATTTCTTGTGCTTCTTTTATTTGTTTGTCCGTCTTAATTATTATAAACATTTTTTGTTACTGATCAGTGCAAAATAAAATTATAGCATCCGATCGAAGCGCCATCTTCAATGAAAGCTATTTTGGGCGCTCTTTTCAGTTGTTGAAAATAATGTACATTTTTAACTTTTTGTAGTAATCTGCAACTAAAATTGTTTATAACAACCAAGGAAGTCTAACAAATAACACAAGCAAAATATATGTACGATAATACATTAGAAAAAAGCAAACATCAAACGTCAAAATTTTGACGTTGTACAAGGGTTGCCTTCATCACTTAACTGCACGTAACCTATAATATAATATATTATAATATTGGAGCAGTTACGATAATTACTGGAAATCGTTCTTACTTTCAGCTTTGGGAAATATATGACAGTATTCCATGGAAATTAATGTTGCTTTCAGTAAACTAAAGAAGTGCTTAACAAATGAAGTAACAGTAAAATATTTGAAATAGGCAGGATTAAGGAATTCATTTGCATATGTATTTATAGGATAATATGACGTTTCGAGCCTAAAACATGGCTCATCTTCAACTTGGTAACAAATAGAGTTGAAAAGAATACAATAAATTTCAAGAGAATGTGGCCCAATTCAAACAGGAGCTGAAACTCATTAAATACCAAAAACTGTACCATATCTTCAAACATAACAATTTCCAGTGTGTTTTGAAGCCAGAGGGGTCCTCTTACATACCTATTTTGGGCAAAAAGGTGTTTATTAATTTAGAATATGTCTTTATTTGTTAAAGAATGTACTTATTATTAAAATAAACTTATCTTGAAAATATTTCACTTCTAACTGCATCCTTTTGGTTCACATGTTAATTTTGATAATATTTTTCATTAGCAACTACAAGAGGTACGTGATGCTTCACAATTAAATTACAGAAACCAGTTAACAATAACTGGTCTAAGGACCGGTTGCACCGAAACAATACTAATTGTCTATTAGATAATAACTTTATGAAATATAGTTAAGTTGCACCAAAATAATTAAGGGTCAATCTCAGAAAAGAAAATAATCTATGATTATATTTTACTTGGCAACTAAATCAAGTAAATCTGACAAATAAAGTAACTGTCAAAATTGATATACTGTTGTCGCAGACCTGCTATATATACAAGTACATTAGGTACATGTTGGTTGATTTATGGTCGTTTAAGTAATCTCTAAAAATTGTTTGAAATGTAGCATAATAACGAAATGTAATGCATATCTGAATCAGAGCTGAGTCTGAAATTTCCCATCTTAATGTACATATTATTTGCTGTAAATATTTAGATATTTGTTCGAACTGGTTCACATAGTCGATTTGATTGATTCTACATGAACGAACGATTCGGGGTTCTAAAAAAGAGCCGGTTCCATTTGCAGCCCAGGATATTCTAAAGTTAAATTAAATTTCATCATACATTATTTTTAATAGGAATTATTTCGTTGTCTTATTAAATGTAGTTTTTGAGTTTACGTTTAACTTTAATCCTGAATTAGAAGTTAAATAAGACGATGACATATGTATTAATAATGATAATATATTTAAGAAAAAGTACACAATTAAACAACTGACAGTTTTACACAATTATATTGTCAAAATACTGAATAACCTCACTTTTATTAACATTTAATTTCTCTTAAAATATTTTCATTGTGAAAAATCGTCAGTTATTTTAATTTCCTATAACACAATTTTGACTTAATGGATAATTAAAAATGCTAAATAATGAATAACTTTTTAACTAAGCTTAGTATAACCGGCCCTAAGGAATTTGAAGGTACTTCGAAATTATTCTCATACAGCAACTTACAAATCAAATTTATTGGCAACGAAAACAACTTGTTAAACTTATAACTTTTTTGAAAATAAAAAAATATATATTTTTTCTTTGATACCTACCTATTTTTTTGATATATTTTCGTCAGTTTAATATCAGATTTACTTACTCAATTAAAATAAAATTGAAATTATTAATTAATTATTTTTAATGACAATTCGTAAATTGTCGTATTTGTTATTTATTTGGTTTATTGTAGTACACCGCGCCATCTATGAGATAAATTTTGTACTGACTAAGTGACGCCACCCGTGACATCACCAAAAATCGTCATCGTTCTGACGTATTCCATGATAAAGTGAGACAGAACTACATTCGGTGTTGTGGACAAAAGTGGTGGGAGACTATTTCGGCCGGGTGGACTTTAGGCGGCGTGGATAATCGGGCGCGTGGAATATCGGTGGCGTGGGATTCGGTGGCGTGGCATTGACTCTGGCTTTGTGCAGTGTTGTTCGTTGTTGCCGTACTTTTATTTATATGTAAGTATACAATAATTTCACCAACAAATACTTGTACCATTAAGATTTTCTGCGTTACATTTTAGTTCATAAAAAGCTATTTATTTTTTATAATCTGAATAGTATTTGTTAAGACTATTATGCAAGTAGCCATTCGAGAACAATATTCTGTTATTTATAAATAAGAAATCTATCTTAATCCGAATTTGACTAAAATACTTGTACTTACTTATTTATTTATTTTTGCAGTTCGACTCTATTATAGGTCACATTATCGAGAATAAAATTAGATAAAAATTCACATTATTTATAGTATATATTGCTATAATACTAAATGGGTCTATTTAATAACAATTTCAATTCGGTTTAATAAAATTAAAGAAGTGGGTTAAAATTTAGCACTAGAAGTAGACGCTGTGGATAATACGCCATCGTTACAGCTGCTCACAGTTAAAAAACGTCAGACAGACAAGTCTGGTGAAGCCGATGTCACACGGTCAATTGTTTCACGTTTTGGTATAACTTCTCTTACGGTAAGGACAACAATACAATTTCATCAAAAACTGTAAATAAAAACGTTTCTTTTTGTCAAATGTTTTATTCAACTTTTGTATTTTCATAGATTCAGTGTCTTGATTTGTTATATAACCTAGGTTATGTTTATACTTATCAATTTTCGCTGAATTACATGGATGTTCAAAATGGTCGATATTGATGCCCAAGGGTCAAATAAAAATAGTAGATTATGAACATTAGACACCGCAAAAATACGTTGTTTTGAAAAAATTGTCAACTTCGCGTGTAAATGAATATTTGTTAATCATATACTCGTAACTCAATATGTAGTTTTACTAATTAACAAACACTATTATTCAGCTTCTTTATATTGCGGAAAAGGCGAAAATTAATAATAGAATCACCAAAGCTACGATACTACGAATTTGGCAATTTTCTAATTAACTTCCAGATTATTATACACTAAATTTTTCTTTTAAAAAATCCTTACATCTCTGTTATACCGAGGCGCCGTTTGACAAAATTTTGTTTTGTGGGTTGCGTCTTAATTATAAATTTTATATTTTCAAGCTGATTACACGCTAAGAATATAAAAGGTAAGTTTAATAAAATAAAAAATAAAAGTTGAACAGCAAAACTGTACTATATGAAGGTTACAAAATCCCAATTATATATTACATAAAAGCATTGCGATATTGTTTTTCGTGTAAGACTAAAATTAATAGAATTCTTTTAAAGATTTTGATACGTGTAATCAAAAATACTTGCACTCTTGTAACCCACAGCACCGGTGCGGTCGTGTTGGCATGTACAGTTGCGACAAAAGTTTAAGTGAGGGACACTAGGCAAGGCCTGCAGGTATGATTGGTGACGTCACGCTATTCGTCCTACAGGCCGCTTTGTTCATTACAGGCTGCGTACCTAATTTTTATATAAAATTTAATTTGTAGGTGTAGATTTGAACTTTATTCTTTTTTTCTACTGATTTTTTAATTGTTATATATAACTTGATACGGTATTATAAAATATTAATTCAAAATACTAAAGTATAATATCAACAAGTAGGGTAGTAGATAATATTTTTATTTTTTACATTTCTAATAAACTACAAAATATGAATAAACCTGTGGCGGCCAGTACATCACCACACATACATATGCAAATACACACATGCACACATAGTCATAGACACATATGTAAAAACATAAAACACATGGATACGCAAATAATCACACAACAAATAATCTTGTATATATTCTGTAAATATTCGTAGCAAAACATTCGTTCATTTTTTGTAGTTTCTAAGTAACATTTCTGTACAGTTTTCATGTTTCGCCCGCATTCTCCAAACCTAACAACATCTGTTTTCTCCGAACCTAACAACATCTGTTTTTCAAGCACATTCCAAACATCTTTGTTCACTCTCAAATCCACATTCTTCCTTCTGACCAAGACAGTTCCCTCTTACCACTCAACGCTAGTTCACTCTATTATCACTAAATAAACAAAACTATACAACAAGTGTATCATTTATTAGTGATCACAACTCCACAAACCGAATATAGTAAAACTGAATCAAATAAATGTATACTTATTTAAAAATCAGAAATGAAATACATTGAAAATTTTATAATGCTATTAACTATGTATTGCCCAATTGATTTGTACGAATTTTATATTTGTCGAAATCTGATATATTTTATTTATTTAATATATTCTCTATATCATTGTCATTAAAAGTAGATATGGAAGGTAACGAATGTTTTTAATCATTTTCTGGTAAATTACTCACCGTATTGTTATTAGAAAACGACCCAGATTTTATTTATTGTGAACGATAAATCACTCCTTTTTGTATCTGCTAATCGTCTTGCGAATTACATACTTTTAATTGTTTATTTGGTGGAATTTGAATAAAGTTTATATTTATGATATATATTCACAAGTTAACGTACAGTTTAAATATGTATTTGATTTAAAGGATATGATCTTGATCTGATTTAGTTAGAGATTTCGTGATTTTAGTTGTTGACTGTACGACGGTCACGATTTTGGAATGGCATAGAAGAAATATAGGGAAATGAAATAGATGTTCTTATCTACATATGCGATATTGGTCATATTATGTAGCTTAATTTTTTGTTGGGTGTTTGTTTACATTTTATGGAAAGGATTAGGGTGCTATTTTGTTTTAGACGATAGGATGCAAGGATCAGACGTTAGTACAGTTATACAGAAAATATGAGAAGTGCAAAAATATGACCTTAGATTAAACATTAGAATTAAAAATACATGAAAAGATAATAATGATTAAATCAAATAGGAGTTACGGAGCGCTACCATAATAGTATAATGATTGAGATCTTAAATCGATTTTTCTAAAACACTTTGAAAAGGTTTTAATTGAATAATTTAGTTTTCTTTTAATCATAATGACTAGAATAATAAAATTTATTTTGACGAATATAAAATTATGTAAATAAAAATTTCAGTAGGTACTTCAAACTAGTTTAAGTACGTAGGAGTAGGAAATATATTTGTTTAACTTTAGTCCATTGTATGTTGTATGTACTCATCCAGCTTTCACAATACTGAAATCCATTCTAGGCGACCCGCGCCACCACTTTGTTCGAGAAATACTGAAAATACACTGCTCAGAATTGTACAGAGATATTTAAAGATTAAAAGTAAAATTAAAACTACAAATTATATTCAAATGTCTGTAAGAATATCCAAGGTATAATTTTTCCTAGAAATATATCAATATAATTTAAATGAATTTTTATACTAGATTAATAATATAATTTATAGTTCTAATTTTACATTAAATTTTTTAAATATCCCTGCACAATTTTGAGCAGTGTAGTTCGTAAGATGACGAGTGCTGGGATTATTATTCGCCCAAGATTTAATTTGTATTTATATATTAGTTATTGAATTTTGGTTAGAGGGGGGCTTACTCCTCCAGTTTACAACAAATGTAGTTAGTATTTGTACAAAATATTTAATTCAATATATTTTTTATTCTCAGTATTCCACAAGAGGACAATTTCCATTTTTTCGGAGCCTATTACAATGGTTGTATTGAAAAGATGTTTTTGACTTTTAAATATCTCATTTTTTAAATTTGCATTTCATGGTACGTAACATTATAACTATTATACCTGTAGATGCCAGTAATCTTCCTAAGAAAAATTCTTGGAAGAAATCACTCACAGTCATTTGTTATCACATACATTTGGGGTACAATTTATTACTTTAACTTGAGGTTTGTCATTTGTGACGTCACTAGTGTAGAAAATAAAATGCCAGAAATTAACTATCAGTAGTAAAATTATTGTCCCTGGCAGATGGTAGGATTACGGTTTGCCTTCAACTGTTGACAATAACCAATTAAAATTACCTAACTTCAGTTGGCCTACCTCCTCGAATAATTTGAATCTCTGGTCCTTCCTGTTCTTCATGGTGGCTATGTTCTCACAACTATTGTTCTCCGATAGGTGACACGACAAACCCACTATCCCTAGCCTTGGTGGCAATAAATCAACTTAAAATAATTGTTTAGACAAAAATAAATTTGAAGATTGAAATTTTTACTGGCGTATTTACCAAAACAAACACATTTTTATAAGGCAACAATCAACAAAATTTAAAGTAATACTGGCTTCAAGTTTACAAAATTAATTATAACAGCGATCCAAGTCTGGCTACTTCATTAAATTACGTTATATTTAAATTGTGTCTGGTGTGTCGTGTATATAAGTGTTGTGCAAATAACTTGTGTAAATCACTGGTCACAAAATTAAACGATTTAGCAAAACAAAAATATTAAATTTACTCTTAGATTATTAATAAAAAATAAATTAGGGAATTAGGAGTTGGGTGATAGCCGCTAGCGTACTTTCAACTACTTGAACTGCAGTGAAATTAGATTAAACTACAAATTTGAACAACAAAAATATAAAATCTATGAAGTACAGTTCAAATTCCATCGGGCGAGAAAGAAAGCTCTCACAAAAGCTCATCTAAAGATTCCTCAAACCAAAATTTAACCCTCAAATGCAACAAAATGGAAAACCAGAGCGTACCAAATGCCCGCCACTTGAATCTTTGCAAAAATAAATAAAGGTACAAATCCAACAAAAATAAATTAAATGCTCGATGAGCTTTTGTAATTATATAACCAAATGTATTCGTCCTAAATACGTAACATACACTTAAATAATAAAGGAAAACGTACAAAATGATCTAATTCACACATGAACTATAAAGCTATAAAAAACGCGAGCAAACAGAAAATTTTGCATTATAATTTGAAATTCTATCATAAAATTAAATTTAAATATTTCCTGTAGTTATTATTTTTTTTAATGCTTTTTTGTAAGTTTGACTTGGTGTCAGTGTCAATGTTCAACAACTGAGCAAAAAATTTTATATATTTTGCAAAAAAATAAATTTCGAACTGTCGAAATTGTTCTAAAGTTAAAATTTAAAACACTGAATTTTTTAATTGCGAACTGAATAACAAAATTATACTTGGTGATATTTAATTCTACAGGCTTTAAATCTAAAGTTAGTATAAATGAAGCGGTAGAATTTATAACAATACAATTGAAACGAATAAAATTATTGACCTATTTTTTTTAGATGATTTGTACCTCAGAGGTTTAAAACATTAACTCATGTGTTCTACATAATACGGTATGAAATATTTTTGAATTTCCAGAGTTTTTCAAAACAAATGTCTACGGCTGGCTTTCCATTGGACATGCCTACAAATCTGCTCTATAGCGTCTAATATTTATCGACATTTTTCCGAAAAACAAGATACAAATTTCACTGGATGCATTAAAAAGTGAAATTCACGCAGCAGTTACTCGATACCAAGGCCCGTTCTTGCTCAAATCGTGCTCATGCGAATTCTCTATTTAGTAAAATTTAGTTAGAACTCGGACTCGTGGTTCTATCTACGATCTTTGGGCGTATCATATCTAAAAAAAAAACAACTTCGTTTAGGACCAACGTTATACCGTACTTGAAATTTGGTAGATTTTTGTGTTACTTTTCTGCTAACCGCTTTCGAAAAATTTGTTCTTAAAGTAAAAGAAAAACATTTTTTATTATTAGTTGTATATAAATTTAATATTTCAAATTTATTGCAAACCTTTAACTAGGACAATATAAAATAGGTACAACACATAATATGTTTCATTAATGATAAAAATAAAACTTTGTTGGCGTTGACCGTAAAGTACCAAAACAAGACAAATAAGAGGCATTATGTTTGATGCTGTAAATAAAAAGTGCTTACTTTAACAACAGTTAAAAACCTGGTTTGATTAAACAATAATTTACTGTTTGAATATAGTGAAGCGAAATAATGGATTTTGACTTATTTAATACCGTTCTTCCTTTATCGGGAAGACGTTATTACTAACGAATCTTGAAGGTTACTTATTTTTGTACTGGGTACTTCACCGGTGTGTATTTTTGAATTAATTGTAATATTTTAAATATTTTCGGGTAAATCTTCAAACTAAGCTTATTTTAATTACAGTGCTTCATTTTCGCACAATGGTATGCCATTTTATATTTTTTAATGGAACAGCTTTTTGCAATTGTTTTCTTCAAAGAGTTCTTTTAATTTACGGTCCTAAAACGACCAGTAACGAAACTATTATAATGTTTTTATTAATAATTATTCACATACAGAAAATGTAATGAAATAAAGAACAATAAATTTATAATAGACGTTCGAATGCTTGTCATTAAACATTAATACAATTTTGTATTCTACGAATTAGTATTAAGTAAATGAAGCAAATAATAATTAAAGATCTGATAATAACTACTCAAAAAGTTTAACTTATGCACATGTAATCTGTTATAAATTTATTTAGTTCTTAGCCTTAAATTTTTTACATTTATTTTGTACACACGACAAGAATAAAAATAATATATTGCAAATAATTGTGATAAGATAGTTGAAAGAGATCTAAGAACAATTATATTTTATATTTAAGTATTTTTGTATTCTAGCGCATTGTGTGGCGACCAATTTAATATATATATATCATTTAAAAATCTTAGCAGTTATAATAAATTTTCACTTCAAGTTTTGTGAAATGTCTGTATTAATTCCTATTGTGCAGGATGCAAATAAATAAATTTTTAACAGTTTTTCCATTTGATTCTAGCTCATGAAGAAGCTGTCAAATAGTTATAGAAGAGGTTCAAGAAGATCTGCCGTGTTTAATTCAACTGAAGATATAATCATGAAGCGACGATTTGTTTTTAAGAATTACAAAAATGTCTGAAGAATTTCAATAACGGTTAAAAGAAATGGATTGATTTCTAGAAGACTGTCTCTGGGGGTGAAATAAATATTCGCTGCCTTTCTTTTATACAAAGAAATGATTAAAGTAAATGTTGATTACTATTACTTTCGAAATTAATGATTTTAATCCCGAACCTGGGCTAGTCCTTGCAGTCTTCATACTAGCAATACAAACTTAGTAATATCTTGTATAATAGCGATCATGTGTCGTTATTTATCTTATTTGATTACATTCATAAAGACGTAATATGAAACAAAGTTTCTTGTACCAGTTCAATAATTGATATATGCATTTACTATCTGTAAATACAAATAGCAGTGGCTACAAACTATAAACAGTGGCATCAGTTTATAAGAATACTGACATTAAACTATTGATAAAACAAGATTACTACGAATAAGGAAGCTATATCTATATTTGTTAGCACAATTTAATTTCCTTTTTTTCTGAATTAAACTGCTCTTTTGTAGGTCTTAATACATGGATAATGCCAGGATAATGATAAATAGAAGTAGTATAGGAAATATGTACATCAGTTTATCAACAATTTTTAAGATTCTATCTGAAAACTAAATTGTCGTCTACTCTTCTCGATAATCTGTGAAAGAAATGACAGCAAATACTGATTTAACAATGATTAGATCAGACGATATAACTTTTTTCGTCTTCGAATGTTCTTGCTCATATCAACAAACGCATTTTTCTAATCTTCTTCATGATATGTTTAAAGAGTTTATGTTTCAAAATATGTGCTTTTAGGAAATTATACCTATGTATTCTATTTTCCATGCAAATAATTAATGTATTCTGAGTACAAATACAAATAAGCTGTATGAATACGAAGACAGGCAATGTACTCTTGTTGTATTTTTCTTTCAGAGATAATTATTAACCATAATAATATAGTACTATTGTATTCGACATTTTGTTGCTTTTTATTACAGGTAATCTATAACTAATAATTGTTAGATATTGATCCATATTATAGCCACATGGTTAACATTTAACGCCACTTCGAGTTTGAACTTCAACAATTTGATCAACATGCTTAGTCGTTAGTACCAAAACGTCTCTTTTGTCTTTCCTTTTTCAGAACTTTTATACCACAATCATTTTGACGAGCAATATCCTCGTGTTTCTTCAACTACAGATGGTATATGCTTTCTGTTCGCTCGCAATGTCCTGACCAAATGAGTGGAGCTTTCAAGCAGCTTTTTTGCAAGAGGCACTCCTGTGTATCAATTATCGGTAGGGTACGCCCAAAATTTAAAAAAGAATTCATTAGGTCTATTTTATCCTTTCCGCAATATATTTTAAATTGTAAGGTATAAAATGATTCGGAGCAAAGTTTAAATATTTTAATTCCGTATCGATGCCGTTTATTTTGAATATACTGGAAAGAGAGTCTACCCAAGAATGGAATCATAGATTCGTCAATGAATACAATCTGGGTTGGACAGACTGCCATATTAAAGTTTGTTACAATCATATCAATTATGTTTTGAACCTTGTGAAGTCTGTCACCTTTAGGTGCTTTAGAATTATCAGCAAAGTGTAGTAATCTAAGTATGAGCTCGAAACGATTTCTAGACATGTATTTGCCTACCTTGCTGCTAAGTAAAAGGTTATCTTGCTTCCAATAGTCAGAAATAGAAGGCATTTGGTAAAGGCCCATCCATAACACTAATCATAAAAATGTACGTATTTCTTCACTGTTAACGGAAGAACTCCTCTTAACACTGGGAGTAGTTTTTCGTTGGAGAGCGTAGCGATTTGTTTCTTGAACAATTAAGGAAATAACATCTTTATCAATGAATAAGGCAAAAAATTCATATGGCTCTGCATCTTGTAGGGTCTCGATAATATCCGGATTAATTCCTACATCTTCATTGTTTTTATTGTAAATAATATTTTTCATTGTTGAAGGGTTTGGTGTGCTCCAATCAGAACTTGGTGTATTTACGATTGTTGGTGAATTTACAACATCTTTAGGACGGTTCGTCTATCTCATGTATTGCGATAAGCTTGTACGTTCTCCAATTCGTATTTGCAGTTTTTTTGCTACATATGACAAACTCTAGAAGTTAGTTGATCTGGCTGGTCCTAGATCCTTCTTGAATCCATAATAACGGTTATTCTTTACTGCTGTCACAGCGAAAGCATATTTAGTCCAATCATCTTTGAGTATTTATGATTCCATGGAAAATCAGGATATGAGAGAATTGCTTCTCCAATGACAAAGAATGATGTAAGTCCACTTCCGACAGCTTGATTAATCGTCTGATTAAGACGTAAAGCAATATTAGCTATTAGATTAGTCCAACGATTAAGTATCCTTTGTACAGTTTCGTCAATTCAAAATTTGTTTTGAACTATTTTGACTGCTTTTCGGATATGGAATTATTGCTAATTTTCCCTTAATACTAATAAAACGGCGCAATCTGACAGCTTCATACCATTTACTAAATTCTCTTGAAATAATTTCTTGACTGCTTCTGAATGTCTATGGCCAAAACGCCTGTGCCATAAATGAATATAATTGTCGTGTTTTTCTTCTGTCAACGTATTCAGATTTTCTTCTTTTATATTCAGTTTATACAAGTATTTGTCTAGTTTTGCTGTAGCCATAACTCGATTCCTATGCCTGTTACTTATAAGTATTCTGGGCCCATAACCTGATGGAATTTATGATAGTGCAGAACGCTGTGAATAAGTAACAGTTATTGACAATAATAATAGTCTCTCATAAGCCTCTTACAATACATTTATATTTATCAACTTGTTTTCTCAATTTTATTTTACATTGACAATTCAATATATTATATTATATTGTTTTTGTTTTTTTTTTTTACAAAAAAACATACTTTGTCGGCGCTTCACCTAGCCGACGATTTATATTTGTGATCAGTGATAAAGGAAAATGAAACGTTAGGGCTGTTTAATATAACATAATTTTATTCACACGTTAATCTAGATACAGTGAATAAACCAGCATGTCCGCCTGGGCGGTGTACGCTAGGCGAATAATGTGTAGGCGCGGATCCTTCGGGTGAATGCGGCTCCGGTTGACCTCGTGAAGTCGGCTGGGCACTGGGGATAGGCGCTGGAGGCTGTAGCAGCCCACCTTCGCTGAACTAGGCCTTGGTGTGGCCGGTCGGAAGTGCCTTGCCACTGGCTTCCGTGGTGACACCGGACCGGGGCGTCGGATCCCACGAGCGACTGGTCTCGGTGGTGAAGGCTGGAGGGCTCGGTGCTTCGCTGACGACGGTGGAGGTGTGCACGTCGACGGATGTCCCGAGCGCTTCAGTGGTGATGGCGGCAGAGGTGATATTTTTTTTTGCCCATCTGCCCTATACGTAATATTTTTTAAGTCAATGTATGGATATGAAACACTTTAGGGGTTGATTTTACTTAATGAGAGTTGTTTATTCATTTCAATATTTGTAACTGTATTGTTTAGTTCAAGGTTCAGAGCACGATTCAATTAAGTTGACTGTGTACCTCAACTGGTACACGCAGCTAAGTATATATGTACATTGCGTTGAACATTACAATTTACATACACAAATAGATCACATCGATGAATCACTCCCATTAAATATTATTCCTATTTCTATCTCCATTTTATCTTTTTAAAGTCTTCTTAAGAAAATGTATATAGTTATAAACTATTATTATTATTTTAACAAAAAATATCACATGCTGTTCTCCGTAAATTCGGTTTTTTATTTATCTTGAAATAATTTTGATAATACGGTGCATATGTAACATATACTTATGTACACATTCTTCCGATAGTGAACAATAATATTCGCAGCAAAACATATTATCTATTATAATCAAACTATATCATTCAATAAAAACATTGGTCAATAATTTGGTTATTATTAATTATTTGCATACACTTTTCACAAACATGTCTGTCTATTGTGTATACAATAAAATCACTACATTTTACAAAACATGAACTCCCATAAGCATCGACTATCGAGTATAAACAAATATTATATTGTTTAAAATGTATGTATGATATATTTGAGTTATTAACTCCGATATTATAGAACTTAAACCACGTAAACTCTCACTTTTCATAATAAAAACTATTTTTTATTGAATGTTATACAAGTTATACTTTTATTTAGAATACAAACTTCTTTCTACAGAGGCAACTATGAATCTAACTTACTTATATTAAACAAAGGTATCTATATTACAGAGATATGCTCGTAGAAAAGTACTGAGAGAATGATGTTAACTCTACACCGTTCGGTCACTGGGGGTCGTGGGTTCGATTCCCACCTGGGGTTTGGGTGTTTGTGTACGTTTCACAAATTATAAACAATATAAATGTAATATTTATAGGTCATGTATATTTTAATTATAATATAATGTAACATTTTTTATTTTTATTTAGATTTAATTGTAAAATTATAATTCTAAGATGAAATATCCTCTTTTAACTGGTTATTTTCAGGAACTGGCAATGGGTCCTAAAATTGAATTCTGTTTGCTGGTATTATTGGTCGTAGTTTCAGTTTCAGAATTTCTTTTCTTTCAAGAGCAATGCCCCGGCATTTTTACAGAGGTTCTGGCGTAGGCACCCCGAATTTGATGCCTTTCGCAATTAAAAAATTAAGTTGTACAAATGAAAAGATGAAAATTTATTTAAACTTGAAGCCAATCTCACCATATTAAAATATTTTCGTGGAAAATTAAAACAATTTAAAAATGGACAATCAGTATCAGGATCCGGAGTACGTGGCAGACGACGGCAAAATAAATTAATTTGGCAGGATGTGAAATATATTTTTGGAGGGCGAATACAAACAGGTGTAATTATAAATACATCTTTCAAAGATCCAAAGTTATTCTTTGAAAAGATTAAACGTATTTTTAAAAATAAAATTAATAATGCTCTAAAATCGTCTATAATAAAAGTAAATGTTGTGTTCAGTGCGGAATTTATTATGCCTCATACGGGTGTTTTAGAAATTAAAACATTTACCACGAGCAATAAACCGATAACTTAACTATACTTAAATCGGTCTCGGGCGTGCTTCTCCCAGAGTCCTTTTCGGGCATCATGATAAGCAAACGCCCAAGCAACCATTAGGTGTACTTCAACTTCTTCTTTAAATGTCACCTTAATCATTGTTTATAATTTAAATTTTATAATTAATTGTTTAATTTTATTATAAAATTCCACATCACTTTTCAGTTTTTCAAGTTTATTTAAATAGATTATTAATCTTTTATTGTATTCTTCGCAGTTGTTAATCTTAAAGACCAATAAATTCGATATTCGCCGTCTTGCCAACCTTCCCTTTCGAAATAATGAATAGCTTCCCCTCGGTCGCTGTTTTTTTTCAGTGTCTGCAGATCATCGGCTGTAATTTTGTTGAATCGTGCTCCCAGGAAAGAGTTGAAATCTTGAAACTTGACCAATATTCTTTCACCATATGTTGTTTTCTTTTTCTCCAACGATAGCACTTGATAATTTTTACCCACTTCTAGAGTGACAAGACTGCACAGTTCTTTCAACGCCACTAGTTCGTTAATATTGGTGATGGTTGAAGTCATGATGCTATTGCTGTATTCAATTATCTGATATAACTATACTTCTCTAATAGTCTACTTGAATAAATATATATAAAGGTTCCCAGAAAAAACATAATTTTCTTGGATTCGACTCTTCTTCTGGAATATGTTAGAGTGACCCTAAAAACTCTCCGATACCGAATATCAAGCCATTTGATTGAAATTTAGATAGTGCTCAAGTCGGAAATGTGAATTAAATTCTGACCTTCCGATTTTTAAATAGATAAAAATCCGAGAAATCTTGAAAACCAATAACTGACTTGCGGTAACGTATTTTTCCATCCAAAAACATAATACAGGAACGTTTTAGACCGTTATGCCTGGTATACTGGTTTGAGCCGGTTGGCGGGCACCGTTACCTTCTGCCCGTTCTTGACGATAGTGAAGTGTTTCTCACTTCTGCTCTCCACAGGAAAGGGGCCGTCATATGGACTCTGTAGTGGACTCCGCGGGCCTTCCCGCCTGACAAACATGTGTGACGCTGTATTCAGCTCTTTGAATCTTTTACATGATGCAATCAACCTAATTCCTTCGCATTCGTCTCTATGTATATTATGTTTTAAAGATGAAACCTCATGCCAGGACACGGTACCCATATCCAACATTTTTTGCCTTAAATTTAAGTCTTTTCTGAGCTCTGATAATAATTCACTTAACATAGAGATTAACTCGTGAATGGTTTTCCCTCCAGATTTAACTCCAATTCTCTTATCTATTTGTTCAAAAAAATCATCACTTGCATGTTCTGTAACCACTAAAACATGGTAAGACTGCTGTTTGTACATATGATGATGCCAATAATCCAGTTTGATTTGCACATGCTAGTTTAGAGTATTTGGGGAATATGTTCCAAAACAAAATTGGCATTCATTTCCCAATTCAGAGTGGTGCATATTTTATACATATAAAATGCGCCTTTATTAGATGTAAATTATGATTTGGTGGTTCCTCTTTATGTTTTTTTAAAAGAACACCAAAACTCTGTTTATTAAAACTTTTATTGATATACGTATACTTCTCTGAAGTGTACAGGTTGCTACAGAGTACAAGAGTGTTCTTCTAACAGTGAATCACTCTATTTATCATCTATTCTTATCAACTAGTAACATGTGGGGGGTATGACATCATACTTATAAATATCATGAAATAACAAGTTTTACAATATATAATTCCTCCCCTTTTAGTTTTTTCATTATATTTGTTCTCTTATTTCTAATTCATTTAATTCATTTCTTACATTTTTTACTCTTTTTAATTTTCTTTCATTTCTATATATCCTTATTCTAGGTAATACATATTTTCTTAAAATATAACAACTTATTACTATAAATATAATATACATATAAGAGTGATGACTACTTTCGATTTTTATTTCTTTTATCTTTGTAATTTTTGGTTCATTTAGTATAATATCTAATTTGGTATTATTTATTTTTAATGTGATTAACTATTTTTCAAATGTTTTGAATTCAATTTCATTATATTTTTGTAAAATTCTTTTAAATATGAAATTATTTATTTGTACAATCTTGGTTAATCTTTACTTTCTAAATTCCTTGAATAAATCTTTTAATTTTTATTTCATTACAGTTCATTTGAATTTCTTGTTTAATTGGACTGATCATTATTAATTCATTTGTATTTTCAATTAATTCGAAACTATTTTTCTTTTCAATATTATGGTACTTACAATCATCATTCTTTTGTTTTTCTAAAATATTTCCGATACATTTACTTATTTCTATATATTGTGAAATACATAAATATCCATTTTTTATTTAACTACATTCACAAATTTTATATGTTTTATCTTGTATAAAGTATAATTGTTGAGGTTCGCTCATTATTATAAATTTTTCTTTTTCGATTAAGGGTAATTGTGTTAATTGGTTTAGTCTGAAGGATTCTTGTGATAAGGTTGGTATGGATATTATATAATATATTTCTCCTTTGTAATATTTGCAATGGGTTTCTATTAATTCGTTCATATTCCAGATATCATTATTCTGTGTAATTTGTTTCAAATTTTCAAAAGATATTATGGTAGCGTCTAGTTTGTGTAATGAACAAAAGGTTAAACTAGTTTGTATATTTTTCGTTAATTCATTCATATTTAGGATTAATAATATTAATTTTTGAAATTTACTTTCCGTATCTATTTGCATTTTCCAGTCTAGGTTACCTTTCAAATTGTAAATTATGTCTTCAATTTGCCGTGATAATTCTTTTTCGTTTTTCTAACTGTAAATTAAATATGTTTGTCATTTCTTTATTGTGTTTAATTACTTGACTGTTTTGTTCTTGTAATATTTCTTGGTTTGTTAGTTTATTAAAAATTTCCTCATACTTCTCACCGTCTGTTGAGTCTAGGTTGCCCGTTATTGATTTGACAATAGAACCCAATCCGTTTATAAGACCGCGTTTTTGTTTATTATTAAATAATTTTTGAATTTGGTTATCTAAATCCATATAGTTATAATTTAAAATATTAAGGTATGTTTGAAATGTTTCATTAAGAGGGTTTATATTATATATTAAATTTTCTTTATTAATTCTTATTTTCGTAAATTCTTCATAAATAGGGTTTATATTATAGGTATAGTATATGAGTTCTTCGCCTGTTTTAATTCTGCATTCCTCGAGTTCGGCGAGGTGGAATCCATTGTTATCGGTTATGTCTTGGATTTGACCTTGACATCTGAAATTTCATTTAATTTTTAGTTGGTCTATTTTTATATTTTTAATTCTATTCTTTTTATCTTTGATTCTAATTTTTTACCGAATTTTTTCTGAACATTGGTTTTTTTATTTTGTGAATAACTATTTTTATATTTTTAATTCTATTCTTTTTATCTTTTATTCTAATTTTTTACCGAATATTTTCTGAACATTGGTTTTTTTATTTTGTGTTTAACATATACTGTATCCTTTATTTGTAGAGGGTTGTCATTTTCGATGTTGCGTTTTATTTTTTCTTTCTCTACTCGTGTTTTTGTAGTTTTTATGATTTCCTCTTGTTTCTTTATATGGTCTTTTATTAGATATGTTTCTACTGTTTTTAGGAAAACGTTCTCATTTGATCTTCCGAGGAGTATCTCATTTGGACTTAATTGTGCTACACTTTGTTTCGTATTATTGTATGCCACGATGGCCTTTTGTACCTTTTCTTGCATTGATTCTAAGATGTTCTATAATTGTAGAGTGAAATCTTTCTACTGCATTGCTTTTAGGTTTATTAACGCAAGTTACGTGTAATTCTATTTTTCTTTTAATTAGAAAATCTTTTATTAAGTTATTATTAAATTCCGTACCGTTGTCTATTATTAATTCTTTGGGAATCTTAAATGTTTCAAAGTATCTTTGTAGTTTATTAGCTATTGTTTTTGGAGTTTTGTTTTCGATCTTAATAATTTGTGCGTATTTAGAGAATTGGTCAAATGTTGTCATATATAGTTCTTTGTTTAATGATAACAAGTCTATGTTTACTATTTCAAACGGCACGTTAGGTGTTTTTGTAAGGTTATCTGTTATTCTTAGTGGGCGTCTTTCATATTTATTACATCGGCACGTTTCACAGTTGTTGATGTATTCTTGTATGTCATGATTCATTTTTGACCAATAATATTTTTCTTTTACTTCTCTTATCTTTGTTAATATTTCTCTATGGTTTGTTAATCCTGTGTGAAATTTATACATTATTTATAATTGCTCTTCTTCGTTCTCTATGTCTTCTACTAATTTTGTACACGCTATAATATTAATGGAGTTTGGTTGAAAATTTCCTTGTATTATTTTTGATATTTCTTTATCTAGGTTTTTTCAAAAAGTGCTAAATATCTGTTTTTTTTTTGGTATTAAATAATGTTTTTTATAAATTCTATTACTTGTTTAAAATTTATTTTATTAATTATACAAATAATTCTTTGTTTCTTATTATTAAAGTATTTTTTTATTTCTATGTTTGTGTTTTCATCTGTTTTATAAAATACTATTTAGTTATCCGCTATATTTATTCTATTATCTAAATATTTTATTCCTGCTATTGGGTTTTCGTTAGAGCTATGTATTGTTTGATTGTCTTCTTCTTGGTCTGCGTTATTTTAATTACTACTGTTTTAAATTTCGTTGTGATTGACGTTTGGTAGTGTATAAAACTTTTGTAATTATATTAGTATCTACGAACATTTTATTTATTCTTTCTCTTACTTTTTCCCATTCTAATTTGTCTCGTCCACATCCTAATTTTGGATTAATAATGGTGTTTATTTCATCTATTATCATGCAATTTCTTAGTTCTTTAAATGGTTTTTCTAATTTTTTTATTGAGGGTTTGTCATAATATTTTTCTTAGTAATTAGGTGAAATATTGTGTTATCTCCTTGTTTCTGAATAATAATGTTTTTATTATTTTGTTTTTTACAGAATTCTCTGCTATTATATGTTTTCTTGATTTGATTTCTTCCGCTATGCCGCCAGACATTTCACAATCTTGAGATATACAGTGTGCTATGGGATTTTCTTTTAATACGTTTCCAAGTTTCTCATTTCATATTTTGGTTTTTGTCTAGACAGTAGATCGGAAATTACATTTTCTTTTCCTTTTAAATAATTATATTCACTGAGTTCTATTTTCCATCTCATAAGTTTTTGATTTGGGGTTTTCATTCTGAATAACCATACTAGTGCTCTGTGGTCTGTTTTTATTGTAAATTTTCTTCCGTAAACGTAAGGTCGAAAGTTTCTGTTCGGCTTTGTTTAGCGTTTTGGACGCGTAACATATCGGCATTTCTTTTCCTTCATGATTTGGGTTAAGACAGCTCCGATGGCGAAATTGCTTGCATCAGTTGTTAAAATGAATTCTTTGTTGAAATCGGGGTTTTTAATATGGGTGCTTCTTGTAATATATTTTTACATGTCTCAAATGTTTGTTTATATTCATTATTGTCTATATTTATTTTTGAATTATTTTTCAAGCATTGTGTGAATGGTTTTGTTAGACTTGCATAATTTGGAATGAACCTGTGGTACCATCCTAATGTTCCTAAAAATTGTTTAAATTCTTTTTTGTTTGTTTTTGGTAAGTTTAGTTTCTTTATTGTTTCAAATTTTTTCTCATCTGTACTCAATCCGTTTTGTGTTATTATATAGCCTAAGTATTTTACTTCTTTCTGTAAGAATTATGATTTGTCCAGTTAAATTTTTAATTTGGCTTCTCTTAAATTTAAAAAAATTAATTTTAAGTTATTTATATGTTCTTTTATATTTTTACCGAAAATAATAATGTCATCCATATATGTTATACGAGACATTTTTTATTAATTAGTTCTCCGAGGGCGTTATTTATCATTCGTTGGAATGTCGCTGGGGCATTTTTCAGACCCAACGGCATTCGTTTGTTTTCATAATGACCTGTGGGTGTTGAGAATGCGGTTTTCTCTCTGTCTTCTTTACGCATATTTATTTGGATCAGATAATTGAATACAGCAATAGCAAAGAACTGTGCAGTCTTGTCACTCTAGAAGTGGGTAAAAATTATCAAGTGATATCGTTGGAGAAAAAGAAACAACATATGGTGAAAGAATAATGGTCGAATTTCAAGATGTCAACTCTTTCCTGGGAGCACGATTCAACAAAATTACAGCCGATGATCTGCAGACACTGAAAAAAAACAGCTGCCGAGGGGAGGCTATTCATTATTTCGAAAGGGAAGGTTGGCAAGACGGCGAATATCGAATTTATTGGTCTTTAAGATGAACAACTGTGAAGAATACAATATAAGATTAATAATCTATTTAAATAAACTTGAAAAACTGAAAAGTGATGTGGCATTTTATAATAAAATTAAACAATTAATTACAAAATTTAAATTATTAAGTATAAACAATGATTTAGGTGACATTTAAAGAAGAGGTGGAAGTACACCTAATGGTTGCTTGGGCGTTTGCTTATCATGATGCCCGAAAAGGACTCTGGGAGCAGTACGCCGAAGACCGAGACCGATTTAAGTTAAAATTTTAAGATATTCTCCAATTATAAGCTATGCTTTAGAACAAAAATTGAAAACTATAATTATTTAAATATATTACTAATTTTAAGTGTAATGTGTCTGTATAATTTTAGCAACAATAAATAATAAATATATATAAATACCATTGTGTTATTTTGTTTTTGTATTTCAGATGTCTATAAAATAATAGTAACAAGCATTTGTTGAAAAATAGATTTATTTTTTACTCAGGAATATTACATTTTGTTTTACATTTTATACAATCTTTTCTCATTGTCACTGAACATCCTAACTGATCCTCGAAAGTATCCCAAGAATGATCCCAACAGCTCTGGTATTGCTGGAACTCTTCATTATCCTGTCACGAATATGGAAACCTTCACCATTGTTCTTGAATTTGTTTATCCGCGTAAATCATCACAAATTCTCGTGGAAGACATGCAATTTCCTCGTTACGCATAAAATGTAGAATTCCGCCATTATCATTAAATAATTTAAATGATTTAAATATATTAAATTGCATTTTAGACCATTTATGTAAAGCTTTAACGTTTCGAACTGCACAATTATTTATATGCAAATTACAGTAATCTTTTTGTAATGGTGAACGTAATAGTTTTGATAATGCTGGACAGCCTAAATTTTCTAAATTAATTATTTTCTTGTGGATAATATTTTCCAGCCTGTTAGCTTTTTCTTGTCCTTTTACATATATATATATATATATATATATATATATATATATATATATATATATATATATATATATATATATATATATATATATATATTATCAGTTTTAGCCAATAGACTTTGACAAGTAGTTTCCAAATTAATATACGGTTCATATCCATTCTGCCAGTCTAAATTGTGATGATTTTTTGGTAACCACTGTATATTTCGTTTATCTTTGCTACTCAGGTCAGAGATTGGGAAAGATGCTGCAAATATTTCCGATTTGCAGTCACCATTATCAACATTTAATATAGCGATTTCTTTGCAAATAAACTCATTATTTTTAGATAATTTCAAACCTTGTAAATCAACAATATACGGACTCATTGTGAATACTATGGAATCAACGATGCAAATGTGTTGGAACAGAGCGAGCGAAATAATATATATGTTGGCCACATGTTGTACTCAACATTGTTTTTATGAATCCAACTATTATGACTGCTATCAAAACCCAACCATTTTACATAAACCATAGCCCCTTTACGTTTTAATACTTTTTCTACTAAATATATATCGGGATGTTTAACTTTTTGAAGTTCTTGAGTATAAAATCCACCTTGAATTGGTTGATTGGTTTAAACAACGAGTATATATGTAACTGGATTTGTTAATTTTATTGTGTTGATTTTAAATATTTCATTTGACCAATTTGGCGTGTTACCCTTTTGAAATTCTGCACGATGTTTGCTAATACGAACATGGTCGTTAACTTTAAGTTTTGGACTGATTTTTTCAACAATTTTAATATGGTTGTAGACACTGTTTAAATGAGATTTTTCATTTTTCCTATTTACATTTACAGGCTTCATGTTAATAGTGCTATGCTTTTTATTATTGTATTTTGCAACAATTTCAGATAGAATATTTACCCATTTGTAATTCTTTCCACATTATTGATTTAAGTGTACGATTTACACGTTCAACAATACTAGCTTTTTTCCTGCTATAAGTTGAATAATGATTAATATTATTTATTTCATTAACTCCTGAAAATGTTTATTATAATATTCCTTCACCATATCAGTGTGTAAGTTTTGTGATATGCGTTTATTAGTATTAAATATTTTATTCATAGCTCTGCTTATTTCTTCACCTGTTTTAGTTTTAACTGCTTCAGCCCATACATACTTGGAAAAAATATCAATAACTACTAGTATATAGCGGTACCCTTTATTTTCCTTAGCATATGGAAGCATTTCAACTAAATCTGCTTGAAAGGACTCATCTAACCCTTTAAGTTGGTGGCGGAAGAAGTTGTTCAGCTAGATTCTCCACCATTGCGTGCACTGCGACTTGACTGTCATACAACTCGTTTAAGTAGTTTAATAGGCTAGTTGTAGCCTCGTTTATACGGTTAATGGCTATGTAATTATAATCGATTAACTTGCTTAACCCGTATTGAGCTTGCTCGATGTTTGCTTATTTTAAACTCAATTCGGCCAGAGCCTGACGCACTTCTTCACTTGTGGACATTATGACTTGTTAACTGATGCTCTGAAGAATTGATCCATATTTATACATTCATAAATTAGACTGGGGTAGAACATTTGACTCTTGTGGGAACGATGTGAATAATCTGCACATGAGACACTGTTTTTATGGACCAACGTAGTTCAGAATGACGTGAATAGACGCAACATTTATTCGCACAATATTTGCTAGTTTTTATCACATGTGGAGCGCTGTATGATATTACCCAGTATTGCCGCGAATTGACAATTTTTTTATTTCACGAACCAGCTCGCACATGTGTAGCACATGGATCCCCTGGATGCCATTACCCCGCGGTTAATATGATCTATACCTGTTTTTTGTGCGTCGGGGTTAATAATGTTAAAGGAATAAACCAATAATTATACTGAGAATGGATACATTGGGTTTAAGTAAATAAAAATCTTTTTTTGTTTAATACATAGAAATTTATTATAATATACAGGGTGTAACAGCGAAACCAACCACCGCCTATATTTTCTTTATTATTATAGTTACAAAAAAATATCATAAAGAAACGTTGTAGAAGACCAAGGAGGACATCTGCTTAAAGAATAAAATAATTTTTTAAACCAGTGGTTCTCAAGTTACAATACAAAGTTATATTTTTTTAAATGGGATTATACATATTTTTAAGCCTATTCGATAGAGTATTTTTTTCTGAATTCAACCATGTAATCATTTTATTTTGTTGTTTACAAGGTGGTCACGAGAATACCAAATTATTACAATGTCTTAAAGGACCTTGTAATCGTAATTGTAAAGTTAATGATATTGTATTGAATACAATGGTCACAAGAATAAGGCTGAGAGTCCGACAATGCAGGGTAATAATAGAAAGGTTGGTATCACACTGTGAGATGCATTCACATGCCTCAATGGAAGCAAGAGGATTAGGCAAGTATACGTATGAACTGGGTACTGAGCGATGTAACTCAATGCACGACACAGGATGTTTGCTGCTACGGCATGTCTAATGACCATTTGCACCATTACAGTTTAACTATGACGTTTAACAAAACCAAGTTTAAGCTAAACCTAAGCTTACATTTAATAGTGGTTTGCACAGTTGATACTAAATAACAGCTTAGTTAAGCCATTTAATTTATGAAAGTGAATTGTAGCACACGGCCCTGATCTGTCATTTGTAGGGAAATATAAGTTTTTCCCTAAAAATCTAGCGATTTTTTAGAATGAAATTTGCATTCTTTTGTGTTTTATTTTATTATTTGTTATCTTCATTCTTCATTGTTTGACGTGCAGAAACGTGGAAATACGTATATGTTTACGTTTTTATTTATGATTTGAATGTTTTGTTTGGTATTTTAGTGGTAAATTTTCCATTATAAATTATACTTTTATAGGTTACATAATTTATTTTTTGTATCAGATGGCAGATAAAAGAATTAGAAACCCAAATTATACAAACGACGAAAAAATAACTTTATTGACAATAGTTTAAAATTTAAAGATGTAATAGACAACAAAAAACAGATCACGTGACTTGGAGTGAAAAAGATCTCGCTTGAAATCAAATACATGAAAAATTTAACGCTGCTTCTCCAACTGGTAATAAAAATTATAAGTTATTTAAATGTATGGTATTTTTATTTTTTGAAAACAGGTGGTTTCCGAAGTATTGACACCCTACGACAGCTTTATGATGATATTAAGAAAGCCACTAGAAAAGCAGCAGCACAGGAAAAAATGTTATAAAAAACAGGTGGTGGCCTTGATAACACTAAAAAGGATAGTACATACGATCTAGCATTATCAATATTAAATACAAAAAGTGTTTTCGGATTAAATAACTCTTTTGATTGTGATGGCGAACAAAATGTAAGTAATTTAGAAGAAGACATAACTTTTTGTACTACAAATGAGAGTACTGATGAACAAAACAATATTGAAAATGTAAAAGAGTCTTTACTTGTAAATTGGGGAAGTTATAAACCTGTTGATAAGCAAACTCCTGTTTGTACAAAATTGCAAAATGTTTCAAATCCTAGCACTACTACAATCACAAAAAATGTATTTGATGATAAAAATGAATCTGAATCATTATTAAGCAGAAATATAACAAAACCATGGCTAAAACGACGTCGACCTAGTTCAGACGATCTCAGTGATATGTACAAAGAAATTGCAGTGGTTAAATTGAAATATTTTAAATCCCAACTAGAAAACTTGAATAAACAATATGAAAGAGAAGATGATGAGTATAAATGGAAAAAAGAAGAGTATTCCCTCAGAAAGAAAACCTTGTTGTTGGATGTAAAAATAAAAGAAGAACAATTAAAATCACTTTTTACCGAAGATTTATAATTTTTACTTTATTTACATTTTTGTTTGATAGATTTCATTTTACAATAATTATTATTATTTTTGTACCTGATTAGAATTATATTTTTGTTTCTAGAATGTAAATTATTGAAATTAATATACATTGATTGTTTAAAGTTGTCCATAATAATTATTTATTATTTTGCCTAACATGGAAACCAGTTGTTTGTTGCTGATTCTGTGGATTGTGAAGTATTTGAATTTGGCCGCTTTGTATAAGCTGCTGCAGTTCATGTTGATTCACATTTTCATCGGCTGGTGGTTCAGGTTCTCCATTTCGTCGTGCAATATTATATAATATAGCAGTTGAAATATAGATTGTTAATATCGTTTCCAATTTTAACCGACATCCGTAAGCTAAAATGGGAAATCTTCGTTTCCAAATTCCAAAGATATTCTCTATTTTTGCTCGAGTCCTTATTTGAGCTTCGTTGTACAATTGTTCTGCTTCTGTTCTTGGGTTTAAGAGTGTTGTTAATACAAATGTTCAAACGTTATACCCACTGTCACCTGAAAATGTTAAAGTTTATTAGTTAACAATTAAAATTGAAAATAATATACATACCTAGGAGTATTGATTGCGGGTACAAATTTTGTTCAAGGTTTCTTTTAAGCTGACTGTGATTAAAAATTGTGAAATCGTGACTTGAACCCGGCCAACGAGCAACTACATTTATAATTTCAAAATTAGTATTTCCGAAAACCTGTACATTTATTGAAAAATATGATTTTCTGTGTCTGAAGAGTTCAGCATCGTCACCTCCTGGTGACTGAATGCGTATATGTGTACAGTCTGCAAAAATTCTGTCATTTACATATAATTAATTATGAATTACATTAAAATGATTTTACCAATGACGCCTATGACTCTAGGAAAAGATGCTATGTTGTAAAAATCGTTCTGATTTTTCTTTATTTCATTTGGTGTTGATGGAAATTTAATAAATGTTTGAGAAAGTCTTGCTATCGCTTCAGACACTTGAACTACAATGCGTGATACTGTGGACACATGCATCCCTCCAAAATCAGCCATCGTTTGCAGATGACCTCCGGTGGCATATACCCGCAAACAAACAAGCAGTTTATTCTTGAGCGATACACTATTATTTCTTAAAAAAGATTAGATAGTGATTATTTTAAAAAGAACACATCTAAAATACTAATCAAAATAATTGTATGTATTTTAATACTATATTATTCCTGATGCTATAATGTTATACTTACAAATTATATGGATATTCTAGACGGCCTTCTATTAATGTTAATAAATTATAAACATTTTCTTTTCGCAAACGAAATCGTTTGAAGAACTCCGAAACATCAAAACTTTAAAAATAATTGCTTCTTTGATATATCATCCTTACGTTTAAATTTTCTATCAATTCTATTACATGTAATTAATCCAAATCATTTTCTATTAAATCATTATCAAATATTTAATCCATTTCTTTAAATATTTACACGTTCATATAATTATAAGGTTTTTTTTAGGTTAGCTATAAACTTACACCGAAGGCAGACTGCGGCTTAATTTAAACCATAGATTGGCAGGTTAAACGTACGCTTAAAAGACTGTGCAAGTTATTTTAACTTTAAACCAAGGCTCAAATGATAAGCTGTAGTGGTGCAAGTCGCCATTAGTGATATATGGAATTAAGTCTAATGCAACAACAACCAAATCTATTAATCTAGCCAGGGGCGGATCCAGGGGGGTGGGTCATGACCCCTGCCTAAGCGTGGACATTTTTTAAAATGTTGGCCCTAATAGTTAATTGGCCCTAATACATAATAATGATGTCATTATTTACGATAACTCAATTTGTTAAAGAAATTAAATAGAAAATATTATCTAAGAACTTAAAATTTTAAGATAATTAAGAAATATTGTTTGATATATTTTCTAATAAATAGCCAAAAGCCAATATTTTGTGTTAATATTATTTCGACCCGCAGATGGGAGAGGTATTCTATTTATACCTAGTCAAGTATGTGACTACCGACATTTGCACTTAGAAAATCAACTTCTAATTCAATAAATTTTGTATTCTATCGAAGAACCGTTTAGATATTGAAATTCTATTATTTAAAAAGTGATGTCGTTCTTAGGGGAAAATTTTGAGGTGATTAAAAAATCACTTTTCCTCACCACATTTATAATTGTTTATAGAAAAGTAATTTTGCTTAAAGCTACACATTCTCCTACACCTAAAACATATTGTTAGTTAACAGCAAACAGTCGATACCGCCTTTATGATTCTGAGTTCAATCAATTCCGTTAGCACTGGGTTTCAGAGGACATAATGGTCAACCAGGAAACGAATACATTTTACAATACCCCCGACCCCCCAGATACAAAATTCACTCCATGACCAAACTCCTCCCCCTCCCATTTCGATGTCTGGATCCATCCCTGACTCTAGCAGGGAAAGTAGATCATGATTCCTCATGTAGTGGATCTGGCTACTCTGATTCATTTGGAAATTTGGACGATGTTATTGTTCAAGGTTCTATTGAGATGACATTATCTGACTATACCTCAATCGTTGACATAAGTAAAAAGTTATAAATATGCAACAAATAATAATAATTTTATTTTTGTACACATTATTATTGAATTATATGTTGGTAAATAGTGAAAATAATAAAAAATTGGAAGACAAAGAAGAATTAAACAGTTTTATTATTCAAAATATAACATATAATTATGATGATGATGATAATGAAACTCAATATTTTATCAACGCACTTTCTTTTTTAACAAATTTTGGATACATTGATTCTAATGGACATGAAGCGTAAGATTTAAATAAAAATAGTAATAAATTTAAAAATGCGACTAATCCATTTCAACATTAATAATAATATAATATAATAATATATAAGCTTATAAATCCCATTTATGGGCGAAAGCCTCTCCCTCCAGCTTCCATTCTTCTTTATTGACGGCCAATATCGGCCAATTTTTTACTTGGTTGGAAAGCTCATCTCTCCAGCGAGTACTTTGCCTTCCGCGTCTTCTTTTGCCATCGCGTGGGATCCATTCGGTAGTTGTTTTACTCCAGCAGTTGGCTTTTAATCTCATAAGATGGCCAGTCCATTTCCATTTGAGAATTTTTGCAATTTTTATGGCATTTACAATTTTCGTTTTGGATCGTAAAAATGTGTTTCTAACTTTATCCTTCCTTGTTAATGCTAATATTTTCCTCTCCATGGCTCGTTGGCATATTTGAATTTCTCGTTCAAGTTTCTTTGTCAAAGACCAAGTTTGACAACCATAAGCGAGCACTGGTAGAATTCAAGTTCACGATCGATAGAGCTTCGACACAAGAAAAACCATAATAATCAACATAACACCCGACACTACCAATTTGAATAGTACAATAAATAAACATAATATTAAACACATACAGGAAAAAAATAATAATACTAAAAGAAGCATCTCTCAACACGGTTGGTCACCGCGAGAGAAGCAGACTACTCCCTCCCACCAATTTCCATTACTACACTCGACATTAAGCTCATTTCAACATTATTGTTGTTTAAATATTACACGTAAACCTGATATAAAAACAAGAAAATGTATGCAATTACCACGGTGTGGGGTTAAAGATAAGGTCAAAATTATAGGAATTTACCAGTTGTTACTTGGATTTTTTTAACTTTTGATGCATATGCAATTAATGTTGCAAAGGAAGCGTTTAATATGTGGGAACAACATGCGAATATTACATTTAAATATACTCGATTTAATCCAGACAGTTCTAATAAAAAATCATTTATACAAAGTAGTATTGCACCACATATTATAATTTCTTTTAGTAATATTAAACATTTCTCATATTTTACTAACCGTGCTTGTTCATATAATTTTGATGGTAAAGGTCAAATATTGAGACACGCTTTTTTCCATCACTTAGAACTAAATCGGTTGATGTGCATTTAGATTTAAGTGAAAAATGGAGTTATAAACTATCACATACTAAGGAAGATACTAGTGTAAATTTATTTGAAGTACTTGTTCTTGGTATAGAGCATACTAATAAAAAAAACAGCAATTATGTATGCATATAACAAAAACATCGGATATAATAATATCTCTTAATTTAAATTGAATGAAGAGGATATAAAATCAATTCAACATTTATATGAAAAAAAAAACAATAGTATTTGTATCAAACAAAAACATTACTATAATAAAAATAAATAATCTAAATACGGCATCACAATCGCCAAAATTAATTCCAAACTTATGTGATATTAAAAACAATAATAACATAAAGTTTTTAGTAATTGAAGACAATCTGTTTATTTTTTATGATAAATGGGTTTGGATATAAAAAGCTTTCGGAAGAAAATTATAAATCTATGCTATACTTTTTAACTGACTAATTATCTTCTATACCAAAATATTATCTAGTATTATCAGATGTTTATCGTAGACCAAATGGAAATATTGGTTTAATAATTGATGATATAATATATAATGTGTGGCCTATTTTCACTTAATTAATTGATGTCTGTATACAAAATGCTTGGATATAATATAGGAAACAGAACCCTGATACATCTCAATTAAATTTCAGTTGTGATATAACGCAGGTTTATTTGAAAAGATTCCCAAATTTACCCAAAATCGTTTCGGCGGCCTTTAACCTATTCACCAGAAAGTAGGATCTGTCGTCAAATTAGATATGATCGTACCGGTCATATTATTGAATATGTACCTAACAACAAGCGAATGCGTTGCGCTGGAAATCATACTCCATCAAGTGCTGTGAGAACTCAATGTAACAAATGTAAAGTAGGTCTAATAACTTAGATAGACGAGCAATCTGCATTGTTGAGTCTGCTGTCTTGTAGTGCTCCTGATGAATTAGTTTACTATATCCCATATAGTTTGCCAAAAGACTGACATCGTTATCATTTAATTTCATTACTTGCGTTAACGTAGCGATTTGTTTTCTTAAACTTGTTCCTCGCAGAGTCAATGGATTAATGGCTTCACATTTAGTGGAAGCTTCTCGAAGGAAACATCTATATACTGATAAAATCCCGTTACCCCGATTATTATCTACGATACAATATTAGCCAATTACATAATTATAGTCACCTGTAGCAATAAGGTGCTGATTTCAGCGATAATTGTAAAAGGTGCATAATTTTCCCTTGGTTAATATAGTTACGATAAATAAAAATAAAATAAATTATTGTGAAACGTCGATCTCGAGAACCATAAAAAATTAAGACGAAAGTATCGACATTTCTAGACCACTTGCATAGGTCACTAGAAATAAGCAAAAATGTTAATTTACAAAGTTTCATTTTTTGTTTATGACTGTTTTGTTTAAATTAATATAAAATTTTAACTTGGACACTTTTTGAAAAATCATGCACTGCAGTTAACTTATACCAACATTTTTTTTCGTTTCAACGATATAAAACACGATCATATTAAAATTAAATAAAAAAACAAATTCAAAAATTATTGCTTTATAATCATTTTTTATATCTATTTTATTAAAGGAGGATCTTAAATATTAAATTATTATAAGCAAAAAATGTAAATGGCTACATTTACATTTTTGCTCATTGCTAGTGACCTATACATTTTATCGCAAAAATAAATACAAGAAATGTGGCAACTTTCATCTAAATTAACTGCCATTGTATCTCTTATGGTTCTCGAGATCCCCATGCATTACATGCTTAAGTGGGACACCTGTATAACTCATAATTTTATGTGAACAAATTTGTAATGTTTTAAATGTGAAATTTGAAAAATCCTTAATATATTAAAATTAAATATGTAGATACTTTAAACGTCATTTTATAATATTTATCATATTTAAAGACAAAATAAATTCTTCGGACCTGCAGTCTACAAACGTTTATTTTTCTAAATATCCGATGTTTCAGTCAATATTTTAAAAAATAAACGTTTGTAGACTACAGGTCTGAAGATTTTTTTTCATTCCCTCTTTACAGTCGATCATCGATTTTATTAAATTTTTTATCATATTTAACGGTTAAAACGACACTCTTTAGTTTGATTTTCATAGCCAACCAAATCTGAAAACATGGGTAAGGTCACTTTTAGTTAAAGCTTTCTCGGTTATCATAAAAGTTAAATGAGTTCCGTTGCCTGATTAAGATGCGGAATTTTATTCTCTTATTTGAAGTAATTTCCTCTACAACAATTTAGAGAGCATAGCAACTGTTTTTCATTGTTAACCGCCTATGTAGACATGTATATCTTACCACCCGGTGCGTATCTTACTGTAAGTTAAGCAAGTAAATAAAAAAATTAAAATTCATACCTCAGTAAGCATTCTGCCCAATCGTTTAACGCCTTTCGCGCATTTCTCCTGAGTACATCTCTTGTAATGTAAAAAAAGAGTTGAATGCCGATAGTACGATTTGCTATTCGGACAAGGAATATAATCCTTTGCTGCTTTTGCATACTTGGACGATGTACGATACGTAACTAATATTTTTTTATTGTCCTCAAAATTCTGATTAAATTCGTATTGTGCTGCCTTACGGAACTCGGATATCTTCAAAGCACGTTCAAAAGAAAATACCGGCAATGCAATGATATCCTTTATTTGAGGAAGTTGCCTATGAACTGTTGTAATATGTCGGCCTTATCTCCGCACTTGCTTATTACAAAAGTTGCAGTAATATAACTTAGGGACACTAGAATCATCTACTTCAATTGTATCTGTCATTGGAAGAATTTCTGATGCCACAACATGACTTGTTTTTGATGATTTTCTTGAAGATGTTGCTGAAATACATAATTATGATAACATCAATTATAAATAGTTACTATACGGGTTGATACAAGTTACTATCCATTTCTTGCTACATTATTCTCATTTATTTTCAATTTATTTACATATTACTGATCACACATAACCCAAGTGTATAAACTCAACAATGGATAGTTACTTCCTTAATGATCTACAGAATGTCCACGGACAACTGGCATATATGCGATTATATTTTTAAAATAATACATATCAGGTATCGAAGGTTTATCGTATGAGTTTTTTGGAGATTTTAGAGGAAAAACCATATTTTGTGAAATACGTGTTTTTAAACGCGGAGACAATGGCATATTCAATTTATTAACTAGCCTTGAAGATATTCCAAGAAATTTCGTTGAAGTTTTAAATCCCTTAGCTATCTTTTTATGTCCAACTTCGGTATCGTGTGCACTCCTAGTATGGGATTTAAAGCCTAGACCAAAAAAGTCAATAAAATAATTCAAAACTCATCATTATCGTTACCATGCAATAAAAATTAATCATTATGACACAATAATTTTGACAAATTCTTAAGCAACGAAGGAAATAATATCGCTAAATTGTAATCAGTATATTTTTTTACTTAAATATCATAATATTTATCTGTATCATTCGAACTCCATCGAGTTGATGGTCTAGTGGGTATGCAGTCGGTTTTCGGTTCTTAAGGAACCGAGTTCGATTCCCGCAACCGACAAATTGGCTTTCACCAATTTAATATCAACTCCTGTGGCTCCCCTCCACTAACAACTTTGGGAGGCCGTGATTTGACGGCTGGTAACCGCACTTCACGCGTAAAAATATATCATTTACCGAGATCTGCTACGGCAGAATGCCACACTCAGTAATGAGTAAAAGGCGTGATGATATATTTATTTTATTTATAATCATTTGAACAATCAAGTTATACGATACATATTGTAAAAAATAACAAGCTGTGTAAAAAACATACCAGGTGTTGATAATTTATATTGGGTTTCGTAAGATGTTTCATGTGAAACATGGGTTAAACATGAAGACGAAGGCCCGACCAAATCAAATGATAACCTCCTGACAGGAATGTTCTTATCATTTGCCGTTTTCTTATATTTCGGTGGTGTCACAAATTCAGTAATATTATGTACAGAGGAAGTAACGGACACCGGAGTGGAAGGATCTAAAACACAGGATTTAATTAAATTATACAACTGTTACATACAGCCATGGTCAAGTGGCACTAGGCGATATACAAAATATTTCAAACATCTTGCTCACTATTACTAACTTCCTTCCAGAACTAAAAATCACACTTGAACTCAAATACACAAACTCCTTTTCTTATTCTAACTTCCAATCTCGCACCATTCAGTTACCGAGTTACACATTTTTAAATACTTAACACTTATCAAAATTCAAAACAAGATTATGAAATTTCAGAATAAAAACGTTAAAATATTACCATTTTCACTAGGATTCCAAGTTGATGAACTGTCTCCATCAAAAAATAATAATTCGGGACTGTTTATCTTTGGAGATGCAGAAGTAGTAGTTAAATAAAACTTTTCCGGTATAGTTGATTCTGTAATAAATAAGGAAACTGATCAATCGCAAAGATACATACAAAACAAGTATTAAATTAAATAATTACCATTTTCAGAAAATGTAGAAAGCTGATTGTCACATTTCTCTTCGATATTACACGTGCTAACAGGTAGAAAACAAATGTCTACAAAATAATATAAATTTATAAATTACATAGTTTTCCACTCGGATATAATAATTTGTTAGAATTTTTGAAAAATCATGAGCATTCGCCGAAAGGTTCTGGGTTCAAATCCCGGCGAATGCTCATGATTTTTCAAAAATTCCAACAAATTTACTAGACAGACAGAGATGTCGTATATATATTTCTTATAATAATAATTTTCATCATATTAGCTATGAAAATTTTAAAATTAAACATAAATTAATGATAACACATAACCCAAGTATAATAACTTTTATAATCTATAAATACATGGAAATAGTATGTACGAAGATAAAAATGGCATTTATCCAATTTGGATACAATTACTCTACAAATTCGTAATCTTAGTACACTGGTATCTCGATGCACTATTTTTTTTAAAACAAAGTAAGAACAACAGAAATTAAGTATGTAGTGTAATTCGAACAACGATATTTTTGTTTTGAATTCAGGGAAAATGCCTTTAATTTTAAGGATACGCAAAAATATTAATTAGAAAAGTTCTTCGAACTATTCGGATAGTGAAAACTGAATATTCGTTATATACATTTTCAAATATCGAATATCCGGATAACTTCAATCTCACACCATTCATAGGAACACTGGATTTAGTCCCAGAGCTACACATTTTAAATACTTGAAATTTATCAAAATCCCTTCTAACAGGTCATGCATCAGGTCTACAGAATAGTTTTCAGTCACATGAAAGCTTGGTATGATGTGAAATATGCATTCTTCTTTAATTCCTGTTTCAGAACTGTTTGATTTTACATCATCGGTGTAGTTTTCTTTCGATCTTAATAATAACACAACTCGAATTTGATTCTGTTTTAGTAATTTTGCAAAAGCGACAAAAATATATACTGGTAAAACTTTCATTAAATCCCAATATCGAATGTAGTCCTAAATTGTCACGTATAATTAATGCTAGAACAAAATGTACAATAATTTTTCCCGTGAGAAGTTGAATTTCAATCCCATTTTTTTCTAGAAAAATGAATTCGTCAATTATGAACTGAAATATTTTCCTGTTACCATATTCCTTTTTATCATTTGAATGAAATAAACCGAACAAAAAAATATTGTAAGATAAATGCTTCTTGTTGTTCTTGTTTTGACGGTTTCCATTGTTGTTTATTATTTTTTGCAATGGTTACTGGAGGACAAATATGTGGAAGTAACATCAAAGATCGTATTTGTTTTTCTATTGATGTAGTACTTTCATCAATTTCTTTTAGGGGTTTAACTAAATTTTTGTATTTTGAGTTAAATGACTGTTTAATTATAGCTTTTAAAAATGTATCAATTCCCGAAAAAAGTTTCAACTCAGATCCCGGGAAAAGATTCTTAAAATCATTTTCCAGCTAAAATCAAATATAGCCAATTATAGCTCCAAGTCAAATTAAATATGTTGTCAATCTTATTACTTACCAATGTGTAACCTTCGTTTTCTTTCAACACCGGAAATTGATTAAAATATGATTTGAGGCTTTCTATCTCTGTCGAACTTCTTAATTTGTGTTTTCGAATATTAAATGTTTTGTCCCAATAATCTGTGATTTTTGTCCATGGGCTGCGACTGTTTTTTAGCCAGATTATTAAATCTTGTGTATCATTATCTGAAATACAATTTGTATTAGTATTAGTGCAATAATTTATAGAAATATAAAAATGTACCAGTTTCAGTGCTCTCATCTTCACTTAGTGTTTCAGAACTAATTGATTTTTTTGACGAAATTAATCCGACATTTTTAAATTGCCTTCTTAAATAATCATATTTAGAGAACAATTTTCCTCTAGCAACTTTTTTTTCTTTAGTTCCGGTCAGCACAAAATATGTTTCCTTACTTTCATTCGGAAATGTTTTTGCAATCGCATTCGCCAATTCGTCTAAATATGTTGTGCTAATTCTTTTGTTTACGTCATCACACAGAAGATTTTCAATTAAGGCATCAGACAATTTTTGACGAGTATCATGATCTAATTTATTATGTAACTCGTAATGTGCTATAACAACTTGTCCTTTCACACTATTTTTAAGAATTTGAAGAATGTCAATGTAATTATGGTGCGAGCTACAATGAACTTTAGTTGGGGGTTCTTCAATGTCAGAAAGATTTAGTGAAACTAAAAAAAAAACTTAATTACCAGAATATTTAATGTAGTATTATACCTGTATTTGTTGATGTATTTGTTAAACCTTGAGTCCTACAACCTGTTAAAGTTGCTAGGCTGGTTTGCAGAAATAATACACAATTGGAATGTATGCGTGTTGTTTATTTAGTCCGTGAATCAAATGTACAAGTATGAACACAAACGTTAACCTTAGTTACAACTTCGAGATATTACAGATACGCGCGACGCGGTTGTTCAATCAACACTGACTCACCTTGAGTGTTTTGCGCGGGCTCTCAGCACAAACTGTCACGAAGCTAGACTCGCATCATTGGCGGGAGATTCAAATATCTAACACTTCCCCTCGAGTCGAGATCGTGAGAGCTTATACTTTACAAACAATGTACATTTTAAGATACAAAAGTATAAATACTATCACATTAAGCTACTTCGGTAAGTCCGGACGATTTCACACACCATGAATGTTTGCGTTTTGGCAAAGCTTTGGTTAGAAAGTCCGCTACTTGATTGTCAGTTGACACGTAACTCACACGAAACTGTTTCTTCTGGAGTACTTCGCGCACGAAGTGGTGTCGAATGTCAATGTGCTTGGTTCTTGCGTGGAACGTTGGATTTTCAGCCAACTTTAACGCACTTCGGTTGTCGCACATGACACTTATATCACTTAACTCACCGAATCCTAATTCACGTAAGTAACGCTGCAGGTAAATGGCTTCTTTTGCACACTCAGCTAGAGCCATGTACTCAGATTCCGTCGTGGATAGGGCTACTGTTCGCTGCTTCTTTGAATCCCAAGTCACGGCACTGCCATTCAACATGAATATGTACCCGGTGTATGACCTTCTGTCTTCAGAACAGCTGCCCCAATCTGCGTCTACGAATCCATTGACCGGTCCCGGACAAGATCCGTAAACCAATCCGATGTCAATTGATCCTTTCAGGTATCGTAATACGCGCTTTGCTGCCTTCCAGTGTTCGGTTGAGTAACAGTTGTTGAACTGTCCCAGACAACTTACAGCAAATGAAATGTCGGGCCGTGTTGTCGTTGCCAGGTAAGTAAGAGCTCCTACCAGCTCACGGTAAGGTAATTTAAGATCCGCTTCACTCTGCCTGTCGCATTTCGTCAACCTTGTACCTGTGTCTATTGGAGTACACACTGGTTTGCATTCCGTCATACCGAATCGCGCGAGAATGTCGCTGATGTATCATCGTTGATGCATCGTTATGTTTCCTTCGGCATGATTGAATTCGACTCCCAGACAATATTTCACGTATCCTAGGTCCTTGACTTCGAATTGATCTGCCAATTTTCTTCCGAGTTCTCTAATTTTATTCTGATCCCGAGATGTAATTAGAATATCATCTACGTATATGACTATCAGTGTTACATCTTCCCCTGAACCTATATAAAATACACATGGGTCTGATTTCGATGGTGTTGCACCACACATTTTTAGAGTTTTATCCAACTTGAAATACCAGCTCCTGCCGGCTTGTCGCAACCCGTACAGGGACTTCTTCAGGAGACAAACCTTGTTTCCTTTGCGGAATTCGCGAAGCATTACGCTTGCATCCACACCGACTTTGGTTTTACCTTCCGATTCAATGATCGTATGTAGAATTTCTTGAAAGTTTTTCGGCGCTTCCATGAAAACTTCTTCTTCGAGTTCTCCATTCAGGTAAGCTGTTGCGACGTCGAATTGTCTGATTTGCATTCCATGTTTAGCTGCGAGGGAAGTCATGAGGCGTACGGAGCTGAATCGGGCCACCGGAGCAAACGTCTCAGTGAAGTGGATGCCCGGTTGTTGGCTACAACCCTGAGCTACCAATCGCGCCTTTCTTCTGTCCAAGGTTCCATCAGATTTGAACTTGTTCCTCAGAACAATTCTGCTTCCGACTACCTTGTGCTCCGTGGGACGGTCGACGAGGGTCCAGGTCCCATTCTTGATCACTGACTTCATCTCGTCTGCAATCGCTCGATGCCACTCGTTCGCGTCGGCACCGCTCATTGCATCCTTAATTGGAATTTCTGAAAGAAATGCATGATTATCTGTTTCGACTGGTTCGATTTCACTCAATGCTGCGTGATATTGTTTCACTGGTCTTCCCTTGGATCCTGACCGAATTATTCTGGGTCGGCCGCGGCCTCTGGCTGGACGATGAGCCACCACGTCCTCCACAGCATTTTCAAAACCGAGAAAATCTTCCTCGCCTTCATCGTCGCTTCTTGGTATGACCGGATTGTCAAAACCGAGAAAATTTTCTTCGTCTTCATCGTCGCTTAGTATGACTGGATTGTCATCTTCGATAGGCGTGTCATCTTCTTCGTTGCCCGTTGGTGATGACTCGATGTCGACGTATCCTGGAGACTGTTTTTCCTCTTCCTTCTGACGACTGTTTTGACTACCGCTGACCTCGGTCAACGTATGAAGCCTCTCTTCGTCCATGAACCTCACGTCGCGACTGATTATGATTTTGCGTTTGTTCACTGACCATATGCGATATGCTTTGGATTCGTCTGCATATCCGAGAAAGATACCCTCTTGGCCGCGTTTATCCAGTTTTCCTCTTCCTGGTTCTCGCTCGAGGTAGAATACTTTGCTGCCAAACACCCTGCAATGAGATATGTCAGGTACCTTACCCGTCCATAACTCGTGCGGCGTACGACCTTTTAGACTCTTCGTGGGTAAGCGATTTCTCAGATAGTTCGCAGTGTTCACAGCTTCAGCCCAGAATGAATTAGGTAAATTCGATTCTATCAGCAGGCATCTGGCGACGTCGAGAAGAGTACGATTCTTTCTCTCAGCTGTGCCATTCTGCTCCGGATTGAAAGCAACTGTCAATCTTCGGCTTATCCCTCGCTTCTTTAAGTATTCATTGAATTCACTACTCGTGTATTCACCTCCGTTGTCTGACTGCAATGACTTAATCGTCTTGCCCTTCTGATTTTCGACTAGTGCAATGTAATTCTTGGTCGCGTTGAAAACGTCGGCCTTTGTCTTCAAAAACCTGACCTCGCACCATCGCGAGCAGTCATCGATGAATTCAACGAAGTATTTCGCACCGCCTTTGGATATCGTCCTCTGCGGACCACATACGTCTGTATGTATTAGATCCAAAATCTCTGTTTGTCGATCTGACTTCTTGGGGAATGGAGTTCTCGACATCTTTCCTTGAATGCAGATGTCGCAGATCAGCCGATCAGCCGAATCCTTCAGCTTAACTCCAGCTACGACGTTCTTGTGCACGGCGTCTGAAATGTCTTTCGCGTTCGCGTGTCCCATCCTCATATGTAACAACTTGGATGAGATTTTATTTTCTTTAGAATCGTGCGATACTGCACACGCGCTGTTTTCGCACTCACGCACGTAATATAAATCGCCAACTCGGTCGGCACGCAGTAGCACTTTTCCGTTCGAGTCACTTATGTTCGCGTCATTTTTCCGAAAACAAACAGTCAGTCCTTGATCAGTTATTTTTCCGACCGAAATAAGATTCGTTCTTAAGTCTGGAACATACAGTGCATTACCGAGGGAGACATTTTTCGTGTCGCCGTTTACACTTGACGTAAACTCAACCGTTCCTTCCGCACTTGTTTTGGTTGTTGAATTATTCGCGAGATTTAAAGTACCGTGTTTGGAATCATCGATTTCGCGAAAATGTTCTAGTTCATTGCATAAATGAGCTGTCGCGCCACTGTCGAGGCACCATTTCTGGCTTAGATCACCT
Source organism: Pterostichus niger (assembly GCA_947425015.1). Classification (NCBI taxonomy): domain Eukaryota; kingdom Metazoa; phylum Arthropoda; class Insecta; order Coleoptera; family Carabidae; genus Pterostichus; species Pterostichus niger. Next base: position 16,974,307 of record OX380351.1, on the reverse strand, counting down.
GACCCGGGTTGCGAAGTATTCAAACAAACGTTACTAGCACTTTTAACGTTATCGTTTTTATTTTTACTTCGACACTCGTTTGCTTTATGTCCTAACATTTTGCATTTGAAACATCTTAACTTAGATATGTCTTTGTTTTTGTTGAAATCACTTCGATTCGATTCCATTTTGCCTTTACGTTCCCGCCAACCACTATGCTTGTTTGCTAACATGGCGTCCGAACATCCGCTTCCGCTGCGAATGTTGTTTCTGCGCGCGTCGCTCTCTTCGACTATTTTTACACGTAAGGCCTCTGGCAACGGTAGTTCATCTCTGGACTCGATGGCGCACCTGAAGTTCTCGAAACTTGCTGGTAGACTGTATAACAATAGTATTGTCAACAAATCTGGGTTGACTAATATATCCATGTCACTCAACTTGTCCACGGAATCGAAAAAGTTGTTTAGATGCATTCGCACATCATCGTTGTCGGCCATTTTATGTAACGTCAGTTTTTTTAGGAGTGTTGCCTTCCTCGCGGGTCCTTTGGATTGATATATTTCCTCAAGTCTTTGCCACATGTCACGTGAAGTCTCACAGTTTTTTACTTGCTTTAGCTCACTTGAACTAATCGACAAAATTATGTCCGATCGTGCTTTCTGATCGTTCTTAACCCATTGCCGAATGTCTACCACATTTGCATTACTCGCCGCCGGTTCCGGTTTTACCGCGATTCCGTTCACGTAATCCCACAGATCACTTTTTATTAACACGGCTTGCATTTGTAGCTTCCACGTGTCGTAATTGTTTTTGCCGAGGAGCTCGAGCCTTGTTGCGTTCGCGGAATGCATGTTCGTTTATTTTAACACTGTACACTCTGGCACTTAAATTCCTGGGACTATTAAATCTCCTGGTACTATTAAACCCCCTGGGCCCATAACCTGTTAAACCTTGAGTCCTACAACCTGTTAAAGTTGCTAGGCTGGTTTGCAGAAATAATACACAATTGGAATGTATGCGTGTTGTTTATTTAGTCCGTGAATCAAATGTACAAGTATGAACACAAACGTTAACCTTAGTTACAACTTCGAGATATTACAGATACGCGCGACGCGGTTGTTCAATCAACACTGACTCACCTTGAGTGTTTTGCGCGGGCTCTCAGCACAAACTGTCACGAAGCTAGACTCGCATCATTGGCGGGAGATTCAAATATCTAACAGTATTCAACTCGAGACTTGATGGGATATTTAGTATTTGCGATATTTGATTAGAATGCACCTGCAACAATTTTTTTGAAAATTCAATTATTAGGTAATAGTAAATGTTGTCATTTATCGGCGAACAACGTGAATTAATAGAAAATATAAATGATAATGCTACCTGCATATTCAAAATGAGGATTACATGTAAAGAAAATTCAATACAATTATAAATATATATAACATAAAAATTAATAAAGGTATAGCCCGAACCAATTTTTCAGAAAGTGGATCTTCGAATTCCATTAAGTACGAAATAGTTGACGACGATGTTGACGGACTAGCACTGGTATTTGGCATATTAGAAACTGAATTTAAATAATTCTGTAGTTTCATACGGGGCCCTATTGTTGGAATCAGTTCCTTTAAAATTTCAGGTGATAACGTAAAAAACAAATCATCATCTATTTCGTTTTCTGTAATATTATAGTGTAAATAATTAAATTTCTATGCTAAAATCATAGTACTCGTATGTATACAGTTATGACCAAGTGAGTAATCACTTCATTATTTGCTGAGTACCTAATTTATTATTCATAATAATTTATTTTGATATAAACAAGATAAAATACAATGTACAGAAATTTAAAAGATAATTGTAAAATAATTAAAAACTTATTGATACAGAAGATGTATATAAAATAATGTGTTAACTTTAATTGCAATTACGTCAAGTTTGAAATAGTCAATCACATTACAGTTACAAAGAATCGATACAATATTTGTCTCTTTATACAGATTTTGCACAACTACATTGAATAAAATATATTTACATATTGCGCAATATTACATAAAATTGTAATTTGTATCACAGAGATACATTTTCAGTTAGTAATAGAATTCTAGAATATATTTAATGATTAAAGAGTGATTAACCCCTCGATATTCACTATAACCATAATTAACATGCCTTATTGTAACTATAAATAATTGACTTACCTTTAAAAACATCCATATATTTGGATAAACCCAAAGATGATAACTGATTTTCATATGTATATATTCTATCCATTTCTTGTAAATTTCAAAGTGTAATGTACAAATTGCGTTACATTTAAGTTCAAACAGGTACAAACATGAAAGAACACAGTTCACCCATCAACACAACAACAGTAGAACATGTACTTGCGCAATGCACATTTGCGTAGCTATGAAAAATGCCCAAAGCTACTTAATTTGTTGTACGTAATATATTTTTGTTGTGGTAACAGAAACGATTTAGTTGCAATGCATATATTTTTATGACAAAAAATTCTTTGTTGCAGATGCAAATAGTAAATTCTTGCACTAACTAAATTTACTACTACCCGTTAACATATTTGTTTCGTGAACTAAATTATTAAGTGATGCTAGCAAAATCAATTCAGCATTGTTTTATTGCTACTTATGCAAATTGAATTATGTTACACTTAATACGTATATTATAAAATTACTACAGTCAACAAATTAGACTGGTTTCAGTAGAAAATTAGATAATAATAATAATAAATTTCTTTTTATTCCACAATGGCGAAGTTCAGCTTGCGCTGTTCTACCACTTAACCATTGATACAGTTGATTACATAAGTAAAACTGTTACACAAATTACAATAATAAAGTTTAACATGTATAACGTAAATATTTACAAAGATATTAATACATATTTACATCGTATAAGGTGTGTGAAAATTAAATTACAATTGAATACATGAAGAGTTACAGCTGATTATTGAATATTATGTTTCTCAGGGTCCGTTTGAATGGCAAGTAAATAATTTTAGTTGCAGCGTACAAATGATTTTTCTCCGTGTATTTTAGCAAAATTACACAGTTTTACAATATGATACAACATATACGTGTGTTCAGTTTTGCGTTCAACACTCGACTTCCTCTCTCGCTGGTCGCGCGCCTTACTCGGCTTTGCATCAGCTCGCGGTACTCCAATACAGGTCAGATGATAATAATCCCTGCAGAATTGGCAGAACACCATATTCTCTGATGGCTGTGAACAGGATTCTGCGGCACAATTTGTCCAGGTGGCAGAAAATAGATTTTTGTACAAACTGCTACAAAATTCTAAGGTATTTGTGTATCCTGGTGGACAGCCATTCCTCACAGTCAAATTTGTTGTTACATTAGGGTATGTCCTTCAATATAATGTTATAATTATTAGCTATAGCAAATCGACAAATTGTTCCACTAGATTTTATAATTTCGTTCATTATTCACATTCGGGCATATTTCATACCCTTATCTGAGAATTCAAATTTGGATGCAGAGCAAATAACATGGGCCCAAACACAAACATGAACTCCGCAGTTTCCTCTAGAAACAGTTTGAAGTGGAACGTCATCACATGAATATACAGCCCAGTTGGATAAGTCAATAGTTCGCTGATGTTTTTTGAAAAACTGGTTCTCAATGAAACATTTAATTCTATGTATATGTATTGCATTTGGTTGTCCATGCAGAGATTCAATATATAAAATTGTTTCATGTTTCTGTACTACAACATACAATACCCAGTGATTTCCGCAAACATTAACTGGCAACAACAAAATGTCTGCTAATATAACATCTCTCTTTGAAGCAAAGTTGTTTAATGTATATTCTGCGTTATCAAACAACCTTGTCACACACAAGGAGTCGAACGCCACTACAGCTAAATTAAACTTTTCAGCTATTTGTTCTTGTATTAAAAGAAAGCTATTAATCACATTGTCATCCAACCATGCATCAGGCATTAAAGAATCTAAACTTAATTTGTCAACACAAATTCCTGGAATTATATAATTCTCTGAATGTCTGGTTGGATACTTCATATACGAAGACCAAGGTTTCTGGCATGTAGGTAAGTGTACTGGATTGGAAGTGAGTTGGTCACAGTTGTTATTGGTGACAGATGTAATTCATCACTGCCAAATAGAGTTGCTGTATTTTCTATTAAATTTGTGTTTGGTGTACTGTGTGTTACGTTATTTGGTGTCTGCAAAATATGTTTTCGTGCCGTGTGCACTATCCTCTGTGGAATCGCAAAATTTAAGTTTTTTTGAAATTGTTGGAATTGTGTCAGTATGTATCCGCTTTGTAGGTGTATGTTGCATTTGGTCTGCTGAAACCTTAATCGTCGGCCGTTCTCTTCAATGAAATACCGATTTTTAATAACAGGACTTTCTCTTTTTTTCCAAATGTCAACGCTAGTTGAAGTATTAATAGTATCATTTAATTTTACATTTTTACTTACACATACTTTTGTTTTTTTAGTGGCAGCAAGAGAATAACTCATGTTATTAATTCGACCTTTCAATAAAGATTCCATTTTATAAATAAATCGGGGAACTTGTTGTCTCAATTTTGTTTAAAACAGTAGAAAAGTGTACAGAGCACGAAAAGTTAACTGTATAATGTTGAAAATCTTTGTTCGACATTCTTATATAAGTCCCATCTGGGACTGAATTATTTTATTTCCTAAATTTACTTTAATTTTTTGGGTTATAGGAACGCGGATTGTCCCCGAGCCAGACTACATACAGTAAAAAAATGTTTATTTTACATAATTAATTACAACAACAATTAAAGAAATGAATGGGCATAAGTTTCGGGGTCATCGTCGTGGGCGCCGTTCGTTGAGTCGTACGTTGAGTCGTACGCTTGGCGGACGAGTTGGAGTCTGGGGTCGTCGGAATGCACCCGACTCCGATCCACGGTGTGGTAAGCCCCGGAGGATTCCTCACTAGGACGGAGCCGGTAGGAGGACGTCCTCGGTGATGGCAGCAGGCGGAATTTCCGCGGTTACCCCGGATTAGGTCGCTTCCGTGAAGTGTCCGTGGCTAGTCGCTTTCGTGGCGACAGCGGCGAGCGGAGCTGCTTCTCGGGCGTGGGCGGCAGCGGCGACACTGGCGGCGGCACCTGGACTTGTCGTCGCTGGCGGCGCAAGGGCCGACGGAGCTCGGCAGCCTGCCTTCGGTTGGTAAGGTCGTAAGGTCAACAGTACAGAGTCTTGTGCGATAGCAGACGGACGTGTTGTTATTTCTCTCGTTGTCATTTTGACAGTTTGTTCAGATTTAGACCGTACGCTCGTGGTGGCAGAGCTCCCGTGGGGCGAAGCACCGTTGTGTTTATTTTCATTTCGCGATTGTGGGTGTGTTTGAGGTTAGTTTTCCGCGGGGTTTTCGCGAGGGTGGTGCATAGGCCGACCTGGAAGTTTTCCGGTGGAAACCGGGAAAATCCGGAAAAGTCTTTGCTTGGTTTTGGGATTTCGGGTGCGCGGGTACATTTCCCTAGCCCCTCAGGCTTAGGGGAATTGCGGAGGAAAGTCGAGTTTTTCAAACTCGATTTTTCCGGGGTTTTTGTAGTCCGATCGGGCATTTTCCGGGTGCAGCGGGGTGCTGACGTTGGGGAGTTTCGTCTGGGAAGCTCAACTTTTTAGTTTTGTTTTCCGGTCGAATTTTCCGACCCAGCGGACTTGCTGTTGGCCGGATTAAGCAATTTTGTGGGTTAGTTTATTTCAAACGGGATTTTACAGGGTTTCCTTGGGAGGAGCGCGAATTTTCCGAGTGGGGGTTGTTCTTGGGAGGGAGTGCTGCAATTCGGCCACCTCAGGTTTTTATCCGCGAATTTCCGGGTTTGCCTTGACATTTTCCGAAATTTTCCAGGTGGAATCGGTTGTGCTCGGTGGTAGCTACCGACTCCTGGGGGCAGTTTTTCATTCGTGGATTTTCCGGGCTTCCTGTGAGATTTCCGCGAATTTTCCGGGTGGAACGTGTTCGAGGGGTAGTGCGGAAGGGGTTAGCTTGTTTTTTTTTCGGGGGTTAGAATCAAGAGTGAGTGACCGAGAGAGTGGTGGTGTATGGCCGAAGCCGGCCGAGGGGCAGAGGGGGTGGAGATGGAGGTAACCATGGGGCCGCCGTTGACGATTCCCAGTGACCAGGTACCGGGGGGTTCAGGGGGCAGAAAGGACAGGCGAGACTCTGTACAGAGTACCGCTAGTCAGTCCAGGCAGGAGGAGAGGGGCAAGAAACGACGGAGGGACACCAAAGCCGGGGACGGAGAGAGAGTGAGTCTGACCACAGTGAGAGAGGTGAGTGGGAAGCTGAGGAGGTACTTGTTGGAGGAATCCAACAAGGTCACCAAGAGTGTGTCTAAGGTTGTGTTGGAGAGAATGGCAGAGATGGAAGAGGTTGTTCTGAATGTGCTGTTGGAGAACGAACGGCTACATGGGCAACTGCAAGCCCTGAAGGAGGGTATGAGGGAAACGCAGTTGTCACGTGCGCCGGTGAGTGGAGGAGTGAGTGGAGGGGCAAGTGGTGGAGTGTTTGGGGGAACAGTCGGGGTGAGTGATGTTGGGCAGAGGAGTGGAAGGCAAGAGCAGCTGGGAGGTCGTAAGACGTATGCCTTGGTGGTGAAACCGATATCGGGGCAAATGGAAAGCCAGGCTGTGAAAGACAAGGTGATGGAGGTGGTGCAGCCTGTGCTGAAGAATGTGCGGGTAAATGCAGTGAGAAAGATACGGGCGGGTGGTATCGCTATTGAGGCGGCAAGCTCAGCGGAGAGGGATGCCTTGAAAGCGTGCGCGGAGTTTGCAAAGGCAGGCTTGAGTGTAAATGAGCCCGCGAAGATCGGTTCAAAGGCCATCATTTATGATGTGCCTAAGGACATGACGACGGTGGATCTTCTCGGGGAGTTGTTTGGAAAGAACCTGCGGAATGTCTGTTCGGAGGCTGAATTCAAGGAGAGAGTGAGGGTGGGGACCCGGGGCGGAAGAAGAGGAGCAAATGTGGAGAATGTGGTAGTGGAAATGAGTGAGAGGATGCGAGCGTACATGGTAAGGAGTGGGAGGATGTATGCCTATTTTCAGGCATACAAAATCCGGGAATTTGAGGCAGTGCAGCGTTGTTATGGCTGTGCTGGCTTCGGGCACCGGCTGAATGAGTGCCAAGCAGGTGTGGTGCGAAAGGGCATTTGGCGGCGGCGTGTACGGCACCGGTTGAATGCAGGAACTGTAAACTGCGGGGCAAGGAGGCAGGGCACAGTATCATGAATGAGGCGTGTCCAGAATACGTGAGAGCGTTGGAAAGATTGAGGGCGACAATCTTCAATGGATAGTCGCCAGTGTGAAAGGATGCTTCAGCTGAACTGTCAAAGAGCATATGGGGTCATGCTAGACGTCGGAGAATGCATGGTGAGAGAACGGGTGACTGTAGCTATGCTGCAGGAGCCGTATGTGTTGCATGGATTGGTGAGAGGAATTCCGGCGGGCATGAGAGTGATTGCGTGTGAAAGAGATGCGAAAGCGGCTGTGGTTATAAATGGAGATGTAGAAGCAATGTTGGTAAGAGAGTATACGAAAGAGCATGGAGTGTGTGCGTGGGTGAAAGCAGCGTTTGGAGAAATGTATGTGGTGTCCTTGTATTGTCGGTTTGGATTGGATGTGGCTCCCTTTTTGGAGTATGTGGTGAGAGTGCTTGAGATGGCGAATGGAAAAACCGTGGTGCTTGGGATGGACGCGAATGCGGTGTCACCCTTGTGGCACAGTAAGATTGGGAACAGGTACAGAGAGAGTGAGGAGCGTGGAATGGTGTTTGAGGATTTTATCCTGCGAACAGGTATGGATGTGTTGAATGAGCCCAGCGAGTTCTACACTTTCCATACTGTGAATGGGGCTAGTAATATCGACGTAACGTGTGTAAAAGGAGGGAATCGGCTAGAATGGATGTGAGAGGTGAAGGCTGGGTGGAGTGTCAGCGATCACAATGCTATTAGTATTGTGTGTCGTTTTGACCGAAACCGTCGGCGGAGAGTGCATGAGAGAAGGACGAAATGGTGTGTGAAAGGTGCGGACTGGGTGGAATTTGTGAGATGTCTGCAGCACGAATGTAATCCGAGTGAGTTAGACGGGTTCAGAGTTAGGCAGGCAGATGAACAAGTTGAATGGCTGAATGAAAAAGTGTCTGGTGTGTGTAAGAAAGTCCTGCGAAGAGCGAGCGAGCGAGTGGCAAGGAATAGCTGGTGGACGGAGGACCTCAGTAGCAAGAGGAGAGAGGTACGACAGCTGAGACGTGGATACCAGTGGGCGAGCCTTAGGAACAGGGAGGAGGCGGAGGGACTGCGTGCTAGGTATCGACCGTTGGAGGTCGAGTACAAGAAGCTGCTGAGGGTGATGAAGTTGAATGATTGGAGAGAATTTGTGAGAGTGAAAGGGAACGAGAACCCATGGGGAGAGGTGTACAGAGCCTGTCGAGGTAGGAGTGGGTGGGGGGACGTCCTGGCGATGATGAGAAGTGGAGATCGCGTTGCGAGCACTTGGCGTGAAAGCGTCTAGATGCTCATGGAGGAGTTCTTTCCGGCAGGAAAGGTGCCTGTGATGAATGCTGATGAATTTAGCGAGGATGAGGTAGGGATGGCTGTGATGAGGATGAAGATGAAAAAGGCGGCGGGGTTGGACGGTTTCAACCCGGAGATTGTTCGATGTGTGTGGTGGGCAATTCCGGAGTTTGTAACGGCGGTGTTCAACATGTGCATGAAAGAGAGGTATGTACCGGACGCATGGAAGAGAGCGCGTGTATGTGTATTGCTGAAGTCTGTGGAGAAGCCTAGATCTAGCCCTAGATCATACAGACCTATCTGCTTACTTCCAGTGATGGGGAAACTGCTGGAGAGACTGTTGGTGAATCGGTTGAGTGAAAGGATCGAGGGAACGCAGAATGAAAGACAGTACGGATTTTGTCGTGGGAAATCTACAGAGGATGCATGGGTGGAAGCGAGGCGCGTGGTGAGGGAAGCAAGGAGTAAGTACGTGCTGGGTGTGTTTGTAGATTTCAAGGGGGCGTTCGACAATCTAAGCTGGGAGAGTATACTAAGAAAGCTTGAGAGTGTGAACTGTAGGGAGATTGGCGTGTGGCGTAGCTACTTTAGCAACCGCAGAGTGTGTATCCAAGGGGCGTTTGACGATGTATGGAAGAATGTTGAAAGAGGATGTCCGCAAGGATCTGTATGTGGGCCGGTTCTGTGGAATTTGGTGATGGATGATTTGCTGAATGAGTTACGCGATACAGAGAATGAATGTGTGGCGTATGCGGATGATCTGCTGTTGCTTGTCCACGGCAATAGTAGAGCGGAGTTGGAGCGGAAGACGGTGAATGTGATGGAGAGAGTAGTTCGCTGGGGAATGAATGTAGGCGTTTGTGTATCCTGGGAGAAAACTTGTATGATGTTGATGAAAGGAAGATTGTCTGGAAGAAGGGAGCCGAGTGTGAGGGTGAATGGAAACAGGGTGAGGTATGTCCAAAGTACCAAGTACTTGGGCATAACCGTGGGGGAGAGGATGGATGTGAAACCGCATCTGCGTGAGCTCCGTAAGAAAGTGGTTAGTATCACTGGGTGTCTGAGGCGAGTGATGCGAAAGGAATGGGGCTTAGGTAGAAGAGCGGTATGCAGCTAGAGCGTGGTATGATGTGATGAAGTATGCGTATGCGAGGGACGCCATTTTGCGGTGTCAGCGTGTGGTGTTGTATGCGTGTATATGTGTGTGCCGTACAGTCTCGACGGATGCGATGTGTGTGTTGATGGGAGTACGTCCGTGGGAGCTTGAAGTGCTTGCGTGTGGTGTGAGGTACAAGCTGAGACGGGGCCTGCCGATGGATGAGGATATGGATGTGATCACGAATGAGGAAGTTGCTGGTGGGAGTATGAAAAGCTGTATGATACTGTTGAATGAAAGGATGATATCGGCGCACCAGCATAGATGGGATGTAAGCACGAAAGGGAGAGTGACGTATGAGTTTGTGAGAAGTGTGACGTTTGCGTATGAGAACGAATGGTTCGTGCCCGGATGGGGAATGAGCTTCCTCATCACAGGGCACGGAAGCCTGAATGCGTATCTGCACCAACGAGGATTGTCTGAGAGAAGTGAATGTGTATGCGGACATGCAGAAGAGACGTGGAGGCATGTGTTGCTGGAATGTGACTTGTACGAGAGTGAGAGAGAGTGGATTCTGTGGTCAGTAGAGAGGACAGGAGAGCGAGGCGAATGGGACTTAAGCAGATTAGTGACTGAAAGAGGAAGCTTTGAATGTGTGAATGAATGTGCTACCAGAATGTTTGAGGTGAGGAAGGATCTGCTACGTAGGGTGAATGAAGGGGGAAGGGATGAGTAGGGCATAGTAGGGCGCAGGTGGAGGATGCCTAGCCGGACCAATGTTAGTTCATTCTTGGGAGAACCGGCACCTCCCACGTACTCGTAGCTAACGCAGGGGAGTGTGGCGAACTCACGTCTCCAAGCTACGCAGGAGGAGGGACACCTGGGGAGGGGACGCGCTCTATGCGGACTCGACCTGGGGCGAACTCTGGGTGTGGCAACCCCACGGCTCCAGCTACGTAGGGAGCAGTGAGACATCACTGTCAGGCGCTGTGTGCGGCTGCTGGGGGTGTCGAGCAGTTTTAGATGTGGCGGTCTCACGTTCCCGAGCTACGTAGGAGGAGGGGCACTTGGAGAGGGGACGCGCTCTATGCGGACCCGATCCCTGGAGAACTCTGGGTATAGCAACCCCACGTTTCCAGCTACGTAGGGAGCAGTGAGACATCACTGTCAGGCGCTGTGTGCGGCTGCTGGTGGTGTCGAGCTGTTTGAGATGTGGCGGTCTCACGTTCCCGAGCTACGCAGGAGGAGAGACACTTGGGGACGGGACGCGCTCTATGCGAACCCGACCTGGGGAGAACTCTGGGTATAGCAACCCTACGTATCCAGCTGCGTAGGGAGCAATGAGACATCACTGTCAGGCGCTGTGTGCGGCTGCTGGGGGTGTCGAGCTGTTTGAGATGTGGCGGTCTCACGTTTCCGAGCTACGTAGGAGGATGGGCACTTGGAGGGGGGACGCGCTCTATGCGGACCCGATCCCTGGAGAACTCTGGGTATAGCAACCCCACGTTTCCAGCTACGTAGGGAGCAGTGAGACATCACTGTCAGGCGCTGTGTGCGGCTGCTGGTGGTGTCGAGCTGTTTGAGATGTGGCGGTCTCACGTTCTTGAGCTACGCAGGAAGAGGGACACTTGGGGAGGGGACGCGCTCTATGCGAACCCGACCCGGGGAGAACTCTGAGTATAGCAACCCCACGTCTCCAGCTGCGTAGGGAGCAGTGAGACATCACTGTCAGGCGCTGTGTGCGGCTGCTGGGGGTGTCGAGCTGTTTGAGATGTGGCGGTCTCACGTTCCCGAGCTACGCAAGAGGAGGGACACTTGGGGAGGGGACGCGCTCTATGCGGATCCGACCCGGGGAGAACTCTGGGTATGGCAACCCCACGTCTCCAGCTACGTAGGGAGCTAACGTAAGGGGCAGTCGGGTGTCGTTTCGTCCCCGCGGACGGCATCAAGCTGTTACGGTATGGTGGCCGTACGTCCCCTAGCCACACAGGGGATGAGGGACTCCTATCGCTAGCGGTAGGCAGGGATCTCATCGGGTGTAGCGAACCCGCGTCCTCAAGCTAATAGGCCGAAGAGGAGGAGGTGCAAGACCTGCCGGCACCCGACCAGAGATTATCTGGTAGCACGGGGATTGATTCCAGCCCCGGGGGTGAGTAATCGCCCTCGGATCAATCATGGGTTTGGAAACAAAGGTGCGGGTATGTGGTTGAAAGCCTATGCAGGCTAGATGTCGGTAACGGCATCGACGGGTGAGCAGCGCACTGCTCGGGTACTGGCCCGCATAGTCAGTAGGGATTTAGATAGGTCCCCTCTCACCAGAGAGGCCGAGGGGCTTGCCCCCCAAAGCATTCTGGTAGACATCGCTCGGATACCTGGTGTACGCTCAGATGTCGCGCTGATTGGGCGTATCCCAATCCCGAGCCCATGGGGGCCGTGGCGGACAGAGCCGCAAGGCAGGTGCCGCCTTCTGGTTTGCCATAGAGTATGCCTCCACCTACTAGACAAAATAATCGCTTACGACCAATATATATAACGATGTCCTTTTTCCGAAATCGGCATACTCAAAATATCAAGAGCCGCTCGTTCCAATGGTCGCGTTACTACGTCTGTTTGAAGAGGAGCTCGGACAACGGAAGTAGGTGTTTTTCAACTTGTCGGCGCGTCACCGGGCCGACGATTTATATTTTATGATCAGTGAGAAGGGTGAAATGATACGTCACGGATGCTTAACACAATTTATTTACATAGTAATTATATACCTGAGGATAAAACTACTTTCAGTTTTTTCGTAACCGGACAGACAAATTTAATCGATGTTAAAAGTTTCAGAGCCTCATTCCAACAATCTACGTGTTTTGAATTTTGTGTCATCGCACACCGTAGTAGCTTACCGTTCCTAAGAATAATGGATGCGTCGTTCACACTGTCAAAAAGTTTATCAACGAACATCAAGATATCCGCAGTTTCTGTTGCAACAGGGTCCATCATCTGAGCATTGAGTTGATCTTAAAAAAAAATTGTAAATAATAATACAAAATTAGAACATTCTACATATGCCAATATATTTTAAAATCTTACCAGATAATTCTGCTAATTTCCTTATGGTCGCTGATACTCGCTGGCTCATTACCTGAGCTACATAGCTTACTTTCATCTAATTTTCCCTTTATTAACATGGTGTTCGGTTAATTTAGGACATAATTTAAAATCGCTGTCCAAACTGGTTTTATCCAAGTTATACAGCTGTTTCCATTTGGCCAACTTTTTTTCCCGTTCTAAAAAAATTGTACATTTTTATTTAGCATATTGTTACGCACACCTTTTAGCAGATGTGGTGCGTCATATAAATGGATTATCTCCTTTCCGTCAATTTCAAGCCCAAACTTCGACATTCTTCGCCCTTCAGTAAGTACGACGCTTGGGTATCTTTTTTAGAGTATTTATAGCACTTTGGTTGGTTTGTGCTTGGTCACAAATAGTTGCCACAATATTCAATCCAGTCTGTTATACAGTAGGTATTATCTTTTTTATTAGCCGCACAAGGCAAACACTTTTAAATTGCGAAGTTGTAAAAAAAACTCAATTGGTTGCTTATATTTTTTTGTAATACCACGTATCATAAATACTAGAGTGTGATTAGCAAAATTGCTCTTCCGTATACCGCTACCCTGATCTTCAAATCCGTCCACTTCAACTCTGTATTTATTATATTGCAAATTAGCCGCAATGGCTATTTCGTCGAATAATAGGACGCAATTCCTATCTCTTGCTTTCATTTTTTGAACAGTTTTCTTGAAATTATTTAATATTTTAGAATTAACTCTAGTGTTATAAGGAATTTGTGTCAGTAAAGACATCATTGTCTTCCTTGAAGGTAGTGCAAACATTTTTGCCAATAAACGGTATCCCTTTCCACTCTACTTGTATAGTGACAACGCCATGATTTTATCGTCTACCGGGAAGCGACGAAAAAAAAAAAAAATTGTATATTTTATATTTGCAGCAAAAATTACAGGTCCTCTGACAAGACAGCGTCTCAGCGCAGGATACAAAATAGGATTAAACTAATCATGTACAAAACACCTCCATGAACAGAACAAACACTTATAGAGCGAAGACATAGTTGTATACAATACAGATAAGGATAAGACAGTTGTTTATAGCTAGCGCTGTTACACTGTATCAGTGGGCGCAGCCTCACCAGTACATTAAATAGCGGCGTAAACTTGGTGGTGCAATACTTCAGACTCACTATGGAGCATCATACGCTGCAACACTTCCGCGTACATTGCACTTTAGGGGCACTGAGGGGAGCGTGGCTCAATACGGGAAGCTGCTAACTCCTCCAACCTCTAGTGGAGCAGCAGGATCACTCGATCCCCTGCCTGGTACGCTGGGACGATGTTCTTCCTGTCATCTGGCCAAATCTCGTCCAATTCGTATGAGAGCCCTGCAGGACTCTCGTTATCAAAGTGCGAAGCGTTGAGTCGCGCAGACCCAGCGACGCGAGATCCTAGTGAGACTGGCCGGGAGATTGAAGCGCGTCGCTACGGCATTTACGACCTATTCGTCCTTGCCGTAGTAGTCGCCCTTCCTCTGGTGGGAGGAGGAGAGAGGTACCGTCGCGGTGACGATTTGGACGTCCACGACAATGGCTTCAGTTCCCCGGCGCGCAATGATGTCGGGCTTGCGCAGTCCTTTTGTAGTTCGGAGGTGAGACTCCTCGGCGACCTCCCAAACCCCGGTCCTCATGTAACCCTCCTCGTTATGACGAGAGTTAGCAAATAATATACGGGTTCTTGTCAGATTGAAGGACGCAAGTATTTAAGTATAAAAGTATAAATATATTTAATAAATAGTTTTACATACATTTACACAGCACTACTCGATACAGCCTTGATGTGTTGACTCTAACGGGTTTACACTCTACTCTGCTGGCCCAACCGGTCAGCCCTTTCGCACTAACTATCTCCCCGAGTATAATATTCATTCCTTATATAATATTGGAACAATGCTAAGTCAGCAAAATAAGTATTACACTTTACTATACTGTTTATATATTACACATGTCACACCATGACCCAGTTATTGAAGTTACTTAATATGTATGTCTTAATTGTGCTGACTTAGACTTGTTACATTCCTCCCTTCTTTGAAATTTGCTTCCGTATAGGGGCACAATTTCCTTAAATCTAAAACTTAGTGTCTCTATTGACCACTACACTTCACACGATTGTATATCTAAATATTTTTTTTTGGGACACTGTACTCAGCTGCGCCTCTTTGGATGCGTGGTTCATCACCATGGGATGAGTCTTCCTCCTCCTTTGAATGATGCCACATCGTTACCGAGTCGTGGACTGCACCTTTGGCTGCGACATGCACTTTTTGGTTCGTTAGCCCTTATTCTGCCCTGCCCTGCATGCCCTTCTGCTGTCCTTGGTTCTCGGTGACGTCATCTCTTATTTGGCTGTAGCTGTCGGTTCCCTCAAAACTGTGGTGAAGAGTGGTCTCTCCTTAAAATTTAACAACCCAAAACTTGTATAACATATCTATTCTATCTATAAAGTTGCCACATATTTTTCGGACTTGGTTCTACAGGGGGCGCACTAGGTGTTACAACCCCGGGTATTTCCTTTTCCTCATCACGGTTTACAACGATTGTTTCCAGTTCTTGCTCATGCTCTGCTGATCGCGCCTTCCTGTGGTGGTTGTGCAGCACCACATGCGTCAGGGCATTCCACAGGCAAGCTGCTAGTCCAAACGTACATCCTATCGTACTATACAAGTAATATCCATTCAAAAGTGAGTCTAATGCAATTTGAAAAATTTTGAAAATCGTGTAGACCCCGATGAATCCTGACATAAACATACCCAGACTGGAGAACCAACCCTACATTTGCTTGACAGTAGACATGGCCAGGCTCTGTAACTCTCCTTTCGTAAACAAGTCGAGAGTAGACAAGCCTTGGTCTGCTGTGTCTCTCCCGACCACCCTCCTTGTTATGATGTTGGCGATGGCTTGTCGTTCCAGTCCAAAAATTAACGCGTCCTGCGCTGATTTTATCTCCGCCTTGGAGTATATGCCAGCATTGCCGATATCGTACAAGGGCTTGAATTTAAACTGCGGCTCCAGCTGCACCTGCAAGACTTCCGGTTCGATGCTCTGTGTTAATTCTGGACTGTAATCTAGCCATGTGTTTTCTACGTAATACAGAGCCGGTGCAAGGTGACTGCAATCTATCTGCTCTGCTTTTTCCTGTAAAATATGTGTCAACGGAGTCATGGAGAACTTTAGAGACTTCACCCATGACTCGCCCTACGTACCCTAACTTATTTTTAATTAAAGTGCTTACTGCATACTGTGCAAGTGGAATAGTGCTGTTTAAATTTGCTAATTACATTCTTGTGGTCTTGTAATTCGTTTACTAAATATTTGAATCATAACTCCTTGTTATTTTTTTTTTTTTAACAAAAAAAAACAACACAAAACAAAAAAAATACTACTGATACTACTCCGCCACGTCCTTTAGAGCCACGGTGATGATGTTTGTGCTCGGCCCTCTGCAGTCAAGAGTAGAGTTGCTTTTATCTGTAACAAAATAAGAAGCTACTGTCTTCCTGGTGTTAAAATTCAGGGATGGTCTTGAACTGGCCCTCTGCTTCGCGTGTGATATGGTGTGGTGGGTGTTTGTGGTGCTATTTGTTTTGAAATTTGTCTGCTTGCCAAGTCCTGTAAAACTAATTGATAATTTTGAAAATTATTGTCCTTTTGTTGTGTGTTCGTCCCGGTATCTTCATTACTCTTTTCTGTCTCAGTTGCTGGTTCGTTTTCTTTGTCTGCTTCTATGTCCGCTTTAAATGGTTTTAAACGATTTACATGTACCTTCAGATTTTTTCCCGATTTTTTATCTTTAATTTTATAATTTACGGGCCCCATTGATTCTATAATAAAGTACGGTCCTGTCCAAGGTCTATGTAGCTTACGCGACGTTCCTATCTGTACTGTCGGGTCATGTAAATAAACCGCGTCACCGACATTGTAACTTGTCGACTTTGCGTTTTTGTTAAATTGTTTGTGTACTGTCTCAGTCGTTTGTGCTACGTGCTGCTTTACCTTACTGAATACTAGTTGCAGTCGTTGTTTTAACTCTGCCGCGTAATTGTCGTCGTAATCGTAACGTAAAGTCTGAGGTCTAGTTATGTTGTCGTATGGTAACTCCATGTCTCGGCCATGCATCAGGAAAAATGGTGTCTCACCTGTACTGTTGTGTACGCTACTTCGGTACGCCATCAGCACATATGGTAACCACTCATCCCAATCCGTTTGGTCTCGACTCACAAAATGCGATAACATATCTTTGAAAACTCGGTGACTTCGCTCTATCACTCCGTTCGTTTGCGGCCTGTAAGCAGTTGTTTGAATTTTTTCAATTTCAAAATTTTACACACTTTTTAAATATTTCTGCAGTGAAGTTTGCACCCAGATCTGTTAGTAGCTGCCTTGGCGCTCCATGTCTGGTGATGATTTCTTGTGCTAAAATTTTTGCAATTGTGCTCGCTTTCTGGTCTGATATCGCAAATGCTTCAGGGTATTTTGTGAAGTGATCCTGGAACGTCAGAATATATTTGTTACCCTTTGTACTCGTCGTCAGTGGTCCGACAACATCCATAGATACTCTTTGTAATGGCGCAGTAACTTCTTGGAATCTCTGTAGCGGTGCTGGTTTGTGATGTGGTGACGTTTTTCTTTCATTGCATGAATGGCATTTACTGCAGAATTCTTCAATATCTTTGCTCATATGTTTCCAGAAGAATTTTTCCCTTATTCGTTTGTTTGTTTTTTCGAAACCTTGGTGTCCGGCATACGGCAAGTTGTGGTAATCATGCATCACCCGAAATTTCATTGATGCTGGCACAACTAATTTATGATGTCTTTCGTTATCTGATTTTTCTTTAAACACAAGACCTTCGACATCTATGAAGAATCCTTCCTTCTTTTTGCATTGTGTTATCTCTGCATCTGCTAGCTGTTTCTGTATTATAGTATGTCTGTCCCATACTGGCATGTACGCATTTTCTTCCGCTTCGATTGCTTGCACTGGAATTCGTGATAACACGTCAGCATTAATGTGTTTTTTGCCTGGTCTGTGAATTACTTCGAAGTCGTGTTCACTCAATGTTAGTGCCCACCTGGATAATCTTGAATTGTTATCCTTGAACTTCGAGGCGTGGGCCACATTCTTGGCGACGGCGTTATGGCGGAGTACCCTACCACCGTGCGTGCGCTAGCAGCGCTGGATGACATGCGCAGCTGTCTCGGTTGCTCGGCAGTCGGCCCTACAGCAAGTTGGTTTGGTGCGACGCTGCGCACCACTAGATATTCGAACTCGCATAGGGATGGTGTTGATACGCACGTGGTGGTATTGCACGTAGTGCAGGTGGTGGCGGAAACGTCGAGATCAGCCTGGCCTCGACACTGGGATTAGGATCGTGGCCTTGGAGAGTGACTTCGGCGATGGAAGCCAGGAGTTGAGCCTGGTGCCGGTTCTCTCCGGAATCGCGGATGAGTCGAGCCAATCCGTCGGCAGCTCGTCTCAGCGGATGATTCTCGACGGCTTCTCCGGCTCCTGCCGAGGGTTCCGGTGGTGATGGTGGCGTTGGAAGCGGTGATGGTGGTGACGGCCTGAGGTTGCGAGCTGCTTGTGCCGCTCGTGTCACTGGGCGCCTCGGGGACCTTGGCGACGGTGGCTCTAGCTTCTTCAGCCGCGAGCAGCCGAAGCTCCTCTGCACTCCAGCGTACCTTCTTCGAAGGCAGCACAATTGCCTCGTTTACCTCTTTACGGTTCTTGGCGGTGCGGTGCACCCCCAGGACCGGAAGGACTTGAATGTCGCGTTGCACGTTTGACACATGAAGTCGACCGGTGTTGTGGTCGACGACGATGAATTCGGTTGCAGACCGAGTGTACCAGCGGAGACAAGGTTCGCCTGCTGCCCACGGATTGTTTCAGCACTGCCAGGGTTCGGGGTGCCGACCTGGCTTCTGCTATTAAGTTTTTTAAACTTAGAGCCTGCTGAAACTAGTGCGTTGTGGTTTGGAGTAGCAAACCCCTCCCCCGCGAGCCCTCCGCATTGTCGACGGTTGCGCCAGATGGCGGTCGATTGGGCCACATGGTGACGCCCCGCGGGGCGTCTTCTTCAACCGGCTCCTTCGCTGGGATGGTTGGTGGTCTCCCAACGTCGGCAGCGATCAGCACAGCATTTGTAATGCAAACAGCGCCGCTACGTGAAGGCTGCTGTGTGGTCTTGATAACATAAAGGCTGTGGAGCTGGACGCTCTGTATTGCGCGTATTGTTGCCCTGTGTCGAGGCACTTGAACCCAAGTCGATGGTCTGACCTGGGTGGAGGCTATGACTAAGAGAGAGTCATAGTTACTCCCGCCGTTTAAATTTTTTATTCCGTATTTGACACATCACGATATTATATGTTGTTTTGTCTAATTTATCCATCATATTCATCACAACTGTTCACGGGAGAACTCCTCTTAACACTGGGAGAAGTTTTTCGTTAGAGAGCGTAGTGATTTGTTTCTTGAGCAATTAAGGAAATAACATCTTTATCAATTAATAAGGCAACAAATTCATATGGCTCTGCATCCTGTAGGGTCTCGATAATGCCCGGAGTAATTCCTACATCTTCATTGTTTTTATTGTAAATAATATTTTTCTTTGTCGAAGGGTTTGGTGTGCTCCAATCAGAACTTGGTGTATTTACGATTGTTGGTGAATTTACAACATCTTTAGGGCGGTTCGTCCATCCAATGTATTGCGATAAGCTTGTACGTCCTCCAATTCGTATTTGCAGTTCTTTTGCTACATATGACAAACTCTTAAAGTTAGTTGATCTGGCTGGTCCTAGATCCTTCTTGAATCCATAATAACGGTTATTCTTTACTGCTGTCACAGCTAAAGCATATTTAGTCCAATCGTCTGAGTATTTATGAGAGACACATTATTCCATGTAAAATCAGGATATGAAAGAATTGCTTCTCCAATGACAAAGAATGATGTAAGTCCACTTACGACAACTTGATTAATCGTTAGATTAAGACGTAAAGCAATATTAGGTATTAGATTAGTCCAATGATTAAATATCCTTTGTACAGTTTCGTCAATTATGTTGTCACTAAAATTTGTATAAAAGACTTTAATGGCTTCTGCAGAAATTGTAATTCAAAATTTGTTTTAAACTAATTTGACTGCTTTTCTGATATGGAATTATTGCAAATTTTCCCTTAATACACGCTTCGCATTTTAATGAAACGGTGCAATCTGACAGCTTCATATCATTTACTAAATTCTCTTGAAATAATATCTTAAGGTGAAGCATCCGCTTAATTAAATCTTAAGTTAGCTGCAGAACACTTGATCTGACTTGATCTCTTTCAAATAAGATATCTTTGTTTTTATGAATGAAACTTACGATGAATTGTACATAATTTTAAAGCCAATACTTCAAGGTATCGCAATAATATACATATTATTAAATTTATGTACAACTAATTGATAGAAAACGGTTCAAAAATGGACTTGAATATCTCAAAAATGCCGAGTACGATTTTCTTTATTTTTTTTTATATATTTAAGAATATGGTCCTCTATAACATATACAATTTTTATCCAATTTAAATTTGTAACTTTTGAGAAAAAAAAATAAACATGCGAAAAAACGCTTAAAAGCAGGCTTTTTCGGATATTTTTGTTTTTTTCAAAAGTTACAAATTCAAATTGGATAAAAATTGTATATGTTATATAAAACTATGTTCTTAAATATACAGAATTTTTTAAACAAAATCGTACTCGGCATTTTTGAGAAATTCAGACTTGAAATTTTGATATCTTGACCTGCTGCATATCAATTCAAATTTGTTTGTTTTATAGAAATTTCATATTCTTTATATTGTACATATCAAAAAGTAGAATGTTGTGAGATTATTCTGCACTACTTGTTCCTTCATTTAGATGAGAATAAGTATGTAAAATATTTTTTGGAAATTTGAATTGGTTGCAGTAACTTTGCGAAATACTCATTTTACACACTTGATGTGTGCTTTGTCGTACACTCAGCGCTAAAATAAACATCTAGATTGACAGCTGTCATTCATAATGACAATTTCACGATGTAGATATATACATGTTATGAATGAGTATTTCAGAATTTGTGGTTTGAAATATATCTATTTTATTTTTCGTATTATATACACTAATATTCGAAGCTGTCAGTACGATACAACAGGTTTTACTGCAAACATTTTATCAATTTTAGCAGAGCATATTAGTAGAACAGTATGGCTAGTAATATTGAAATGCATTATTTGTTTTAAAAACCGATATTTTTAACAAAGTTTTTAATTTGACGTTTATAGACAACAATTCTTATTCTAATCTTAAATATTTCACGAAAGGAAGTAGGAATTTATTTATATTGCTTACAGATTATAAGATGAATGATAACATAAAACAGAACAAATATACCTCGTCGATGCAAAATTGAAAATACGTACATAAATTTATAAACAAATGCTTGTGGAAAAATTTATATTCATATTTGGATAGTGCATGTATTTTGTACAATTGAAGCGTTTACATGTTTTCAATACATTTAGGATTACAGTACGTAAACATGATTAGAAAATACATGAGAAATGAGAACTGCGATTCTAAAGTCAGAATATTCAAGTAGCTGTACCCATATATTTGTACACATTATGAGAATTTCATACAAAATTAAACATAATAATTACTTCACTTGACAATTAATAAAAAGAAGACCTTTTTATTACGTGTTGGTGGGCGATCAGTTTTATGTAGAAGATTTTTTTTTTGTGTTGCTGACTAACCTGCTTTATGAATTTACGTATTATAGGAGTTACAGAAATCACAATATAAATATGTCCGTGAAAATTAAACCAGCCACTTCTTAACAATATGTTCATTTTCAATTATTTAGCTTGGAGTCATAAATCAGTGCGATTATGAACATCTGAGAGATAGAAATATAAAATTTTTGTGATAAAAAAAAACACAAATATTAGAATTAAATATTTACTTTTATTCAAGACTTGCGAATAATTGGCAATTGGTCAATTATTTTCAAACATAAAACATATCTTTTTTTTCTCAAATAAATAGTTTGAAATTATAAAAGTCAATATGGACATGCTCATTTTTGAAAATTTTGATGATCATAATATGGCTCTTGAATCTCTAAAATAAAAATAATATTAATAATAATATCCTAATTAATTATAACAATATAATTTACATTTGGTCGACGTCCCATGCCTTTGTAAGCTCCGCGACCACGTCCGCGACCACGTCCGCGACCACGACCACGTCCACGACCACGTCCACGTTCGCGCCCACGTCCATGATCCTCTCGAGTATGGCTTGCGGCAACAGCATCGGATTCACCAGTGGCAGCAGTAGAGGAATCGCCTGCTTCCTCTTTATTAGAATTTTCCACCATATTTTCTACTTCTACAATCGGCTCTGTATGCATGTTCTGTAGTCAAAGTAAAATAAAAAATGAAAACAAACAAATCGCTCATTTTTGCAAGAGTTACTCGTGACCAATAATTATTGTTAGGAAAGTTGTTATAACAGTAATAAATTAGAAATGTTGCTAAACTGGCAACTTTTTACAGACTCGGGCTGACTAATTATATATTTATTACTTACAGAAAACAATATAAATTTTCTGTATATGTTATTATTACGGTATAAGAAGCGAATAAAATCGATACAAATTTGTATATTTTATTGTCACTAAAAATTATTTTACGTCGTATATATAACCGTTTGTATAATTACAATACAAACACCTAACATTTATAAAAAATTACTGTTTCCTCAGAAGTAGGTACAAGTTATACTTACTTCTTCATTTTGATTTTCCATTTTTTGCTTCGTTGTCAAGTTAAAAGCCACCATCTGATGTAACGTTCAATTCTTCTTCGCGCGCATTTTTGTGCAACTTGTGCTGACAGCCGTTCCGCGTTGTGTGGCGTTGCGCAGTGGAAGCGATGTTCGTTCTCTTGCTGGCAGACCGTGAATGAGGCGACACGTGTTTTCTGTTACCGCTGTGGAATTTGCTTTACCTGAACGACATTTAAGTTTTATAATCGTTGATTATTTATTCTGCGTTGAACTAACATCCTAAGTAAGTAGTATTCTACCTTATTTTATCGCATTACAACGTTTTTGGTTGTTTATGCTCAGTCTAGTTAGCGTGTCTGTGAAAACAGATGTCCGTTTCCCACGTGGACCCGGCATCGCGGTCTGGAAGCAATCGCATAATTTTTGTTACTGGTAGCGTGAGTTTCGTTTTAGCATTCCGGTCTCTAAATTTATTTCTTTTTGTTTGGATTCTCACCTATCACGGCGAATAATTATTTTTACACCGATTAAAATTTTGGGAGGTTAATTTTTTATTAAATCTGTAAATTTGGGTTATAAATCATCTGTGTTGTGAGCACCGTAATCGACAGCGATTCCATTTTTTAACGGCGGCTCTGTTCATCTCAATGTCATCATTCATCGAGTGGATGTGCGTGTGCCTGTGACAGACGATTGGACTTAGACTTTTTGGACGATCCCGGAGTAAGTCTTGTGCCGTTGCACTTTTTGCAGCTTAGTTTACAACCTGGCGAGACGTAGAGTTTCAGTAGCGTTGTAGTTTAAGTGTTTTAGTTATAAGTTTGTTTGATTGGCTTGAATTTTTAGTATAGTTAATTAGTTTGGGATAATTCACAGCCAACACTAGTTACTGAAACTCTGGGGCTCTGGTGTTCTTGATGCTTTTGCATCATTTGTCGCGAAAGTCCGTTTTCTGCAAATCACCTTCATCGTATCACCCTTTTTGTTCCCTTTCTTCCTCCCTGCTTTGCGTAAAATCAATCAAAGATTTTGTTAGTTTTCAAATTTTGCTTTGTATTCATTGACAGTAGATTCGTAATATATTTGTAACTTTGTTTATATTCATACTTGTATCTTTGTAAGTAATTTTTCTTTTGAGAGCTCATAGTTAGAAATAGTTTAGCTGTTTAGAAGGATTTGTGCTTCATTTTGTGTTGAGTATTAAATTCATTTATACTACATTGTTTGAACTAGTTACTGGCGCTGTGTTGTACTGTTTTAGCGTTGATACCAGCCAGAAGGGATCATAGGCTGAGACGATAGCTGATTCTGGGTGTGATTCGCGTGCGGCGTGGATCCTGCAATAGCACGACCACGTTTACCTCGAATTCACCAAGAAAACCTATCCTGTCGACTGCCACAGACTGTCGATCATACTCATCAGCTGCTAAATACTATCTCACTGGCAGAAACTCACGCCTGAATTACTCTGAATCTTACGGACAACTACAACACCGCCTGCCTTCACTAATACGTCTTCTCGAGGAAATCTCCGTGCTGACCGTACACCTACGTTAGCCAGGAAGCCCCGCTTACCACCCAGAAGCTCTTGAATCTCCAGCAAGAAGATTATTAGCTAGCTTTATTTTACACACACAATTTGCTGCACAAACTGTAAGTTCATTTTTTGTTTGCTCTATTAATTTTTTTGCATCATTCCTAAGATTGTATGTTACGCTTTAGCTCATTGAGTTTTGTATTCACCATTCAGCTCTCGTTAAATTGTACATTTTTATTTAGTGTGTAGTCCTCTTTCTTCCCATCTAGTTCCAAGCCACTAGATTCTTTTTCAGCCATTATTTCAGACTTGGTGGCGCTCTCTTTACCCCGACCCGCTCGTGCAACTAACATCCGTCGGTCACTTTTGTGGGCGTTCTCGAACGGTAAGTTTTTACCCGAAAAGGCGTCACACTGAATAAACTAATATTATGATCATAAGGTACTTCCCAAAATATCAAATATCTTCTTTTTCTTATGAGTGTTTACCCGCCAAAAGTTAGTAATATTTGAGAACCCATTATTATCACGTTATGCTATTTGTTATATTTATTACGCGTAGTTACAACGGAACGTGCTTATTTTATGTACTGTTGCATTATATGTAATATTTTGTGAATATATAATTGTTTCTGTAATTATTTATTTAAATCATTGTGCAACATAATAACAACAATTGTTTTTCTAAGTACTTAGTAGTACAATTTTGGCTTTCCATTAAGTTTCTACAAAATAGGTAACTTTTTAGTCTCATAAAGTGAAAAATAATGTTATTTTCAAAGTATACTATTATAGATTAGTTGAAAATGGCAGATTGTTTTCAAAAGAAACCAAGTACGCGTGGCTTACACTTAATGAGTAAAAGAAAAAAGTTGGAAAACCTAAATCTATTGAAGGAATTAGATAATATGTTAGTTACTTGTTATTCGAATCCTTCTTGCAGCAAAGATTTAGATAGGGAATCGCAACCAAGCGGCAGTCATAGTGACCAAATTGCGCATTCGAAAGTGAGACGTAGTTTATTTCCTACAGCAAGTAATAGTAATGATAATACCTTGTAAGTTTATTTGTAATTAAAAAAATATGTACGTACTGTATGTGTAACATGTATATTTTGACGGCAGGCCTAAGGTAGTGCGTCCAAACAGCTATGAGGATCCAAATCTAGCTAAACTTGAGGGTCGGAGAATTGTCAACATTGCTCATATCATAGCTGAATCAAGGAAATTAAATGACCATTTTTGCGCAGATTCTAAACAAGGGCGTTTGGAATTTGAGTACGAGAAACATGAAGGCTTAAGGAGTTACCTAGTATTCAAATGTACGAATGAAGATTGTCATCATTTACGATATATCGACACAGATCCGAGCGTCACAGATGAAAATGAGGAGAAAAAAAAAGATTTGAACTTCTCCACTGTGTGGGGTACTTTGGCAGCCGGAAAGGGTTTAGCGGGACTGCAAGATTTTTTGGGAATGATGAATATTCCAGTTATGTCCGATAATTACAAGTAATTGTAATAATGTTGAACCATCTGAAGATTTATTACGTTTTGATTTGATGCAGGTTATACCGCATTGTTTTGGAAACCATGATAACTGTCGGAGCGAAGTATGTGATAATGCAGCCCTAATTGACGACAGTAGCACATATCACACTTTTACTAGCGCCATGAAAATTGAATTGAATTCCATTATGAATCTGTTGGTGAGAAATTCATCTTCTGTAATCCAAAATCTATCGATGAATAGTGCGGAGGATTATATGCATTCTGTAAGTAAGTTTACAGGCGGTAAACAGGTGTTCTATGGTAGAAGAGATTCATATAATGTCAGATGTTATGGTGCTGGACTTCACTATCAGTATGGACCCGAGTGGAATTACAAAGTGTGGAAAGCCATTCAGGGAAGAAGTCCGGGAAAATATATGAAAGATGTAGTAAGGCGACGCCAGGAAAAACTTAGACGACTTCAAGCATCATCTAGGAAAGATATAAGAAGGAAAGTACCAGATACCTCAAAAAAGGTAACAAATATTGACTATGGTACAAAGTGTCAGAAACCGGATATGAGTGTTCAGGAATTTTATGATGCAATTAATAAATTAATAGTAATGTTACGAGTAGATATCAAAAAACGCAATGAGTTGGAAGAAAACACGCGTGTACAATCTGAAAACAAGTTATGGACAGAGGAAAGGAAACATAGATTAACCGCTTTATACTTTGGAGAAGTGTGTAAACGAAAACTTCCAGCCGGACCACTTGTGGAAATAATGCTCTATGTTCGGAATATTACAACTGCAGCAACTGATTGGGGTAAAAGTCGAGAATCTGTTGCAATTAAAGTTTACGAGAATGTAACTGGAGTTACAGTAAAACCATGTGGTTTATTTGTATATTTGGAACCTAATACAAGATTTTTAGCTGCTTCGCCAGATGGTTTAGTTGGGAAAGATAAAATAGTTGAAGTAAAGTGCTCATATACAGCTCGACATTTGTCTCCAAAAGAAGCTGCTGTTAAAATAAAAAACTTTTGCTCTGTTTTAAATGGTAATAAGTTAAATTTAAAAACGAATCACAATTATTATTACCAAATACAGGGCCAGTTATTTATAACAGGATGAAAGGAATGTGATTTTATTATTTGGACAACTCAGGGTATAGAAGTAGAAACAATAAAAATTTATGAGGAGTTTGTTCAGTGGATGCTTAGGTAGAGTGCCACACCCAGTAATGGGTAAAAGGCGTGATGATATATTTATTTATTTATTTATTTATGCTTCCAATATTAAGGAAATTTTATATAAAGGAACTTGCTTCAGAAATAGTTGATTCACGAAAAGAAAGAAGTATGTCTATTAGGAATATGGCACAAAAACGTGGACAATAAGAAATTCATATATTAAATTTTAAGTAGTCAAATAGCCTGATTAATTCAGTGGGATCCAAACTAGGGGTTTCTGGTGCATTTATGGGCAATGGAAAATATTTTTATGCATATAAATGAAACTGTTATAATTAATCATAACTGTAGAAATATATTGATATATAAGTGGCATAAACTGACATAAATGGTGAAAGCGAAAAGTTGTATATAAAAAGCTATACCTATAAAAGTCAGTCAAATCATGAATATAGACATATATTATCTACAGTTCTTTGAATACAAATAGCGTTTTAACAACTTATTTTTCATTTACGTTTTCATTACTTATGCACCAGCTTATAATATTTTATTCAACCTATCTTATCTTTATATTCCACGTTCCAATCAATTTTCCATTTCTCTAACACATTTAAAATACCACTAAAATTAATATGCCTCCTTTCCATACATAATTTTTTTTAAAAAATGGTAAGTTAGTATAAATCTAAATTCTTGATTTAATATCTTACTAATTTATAAACATTTCAGATAATTAAAAAGAAAACTACACTTACATGAAAATATCTTGGTTATATATAAATTACGAAACCTGAATTGATATTCGAGTTTAAAAAAATATTAATTCACACAAAGTTTTATTGGTGCGCTAAATCCTCCCTGCTTAAAATTGAGCTTCATCGGGAAGAATCAGGTTCGATTTATTGTCTGATATTCTCGATTCAAGGTTTGGACGTTCGGTTGATTTGAATTTTGAAAGCCATTTTTTCCGTAAATTATCGTCACAATAATGCAGCAATGAGAATAATTAAGTATAATATTATCGTGGGAAAGTTTATAAAATTATTGCTGTCTTGATCGTGTTCGATTTCTTCGGACTTTTAAAATCTTGAATAGTGTTCAGGTCAACTGTCATTTTCGGTATTTGCGTAGTATTAAGTTTGATGACGAAGTTTTCTATTATTATTGGTTTGCCAAAAGTACCTTCTTTGAAGTTGAACTTTTGCTTTTGTTCGAATCAATCTTACACAAAGCACTGCACTATCATGCATTGCCCCTTCCCCATCTCTACCGATAAACACATAGGAACTTATATCCGGCAGACCACACAGTTCGCCACAGGACCGTACTTAAAACTGTAATTGACGTTACATATTTCTAATATATATTTAGAATGTCAGATAGCGACGAAGCTGAAATTTTATACATGATATGGAAAACTAAAATAAAGAAAACTAGAAGAAATATGTGGTTTCGAAATATATTTTTAGCCAGTGAAACTCTGGGAGAATTTCATCATCTTAAACAATCACTTGATGATGATGATTTAATGTTCTATAGTTATTATAAAATGAATAGAGCGTCAATTTACTATGATTGATGCAGGAAGTTATGGAAAGAATAGTGACGGAGGAGTTTTTAATTCTTCTAAATTTGCTAAATCTTCAATAATGATCAATTAGAGCTTCCAGAGAACAAACCCATTATTATTCTAACCATTTGCCATTTGGGATTACTCTTTTCGTTTATAAGAGCACCTTCTTAAACCCTATCCTAGAAGAGAATTAAATATAATTCCACGAAGATACAATTATAGACTCTCTCATGCCAGACAAGTTGTGGAATTCACATTTGATATTCTAGTTTCAAAATTTAGGATTATTGAATGTGTAATTTCTATTAATCCTGAAAAAGGAGATAACTTAATTAAAGCTGCTTGTGTTTTGCATAATTTTGTTAGACTGGAAGAATAGGATATTTAAAAATTTAGTTGATTTACCACAATTTGCAGGAAGGGTCTTAAATCAAGATTAGTACGTGAAAAGTTTGCGGAATATTTTTCAGGATTATGAGCTGTTGAGTGGCAGGATGATAGAATTTTAACCAATTTTAAAAAGTAAGAAATTTTAAATAAGAATTGTTTACATAAGAATTATATTTCATGTTATGTATTCTCTGTTTATTTAATTGAAATTGAAAAAATATAACAGTTACAAAAAATTATATTATTTATACAATCAGATATATGTGATTCTCCGAGTTATTTGAACCGATATTAAAGTTGTGCAAGTCTAGATTTGTGGATAGCATTGAAGCGAGAACTTAAATATGTAAAATGAGCTTTAGATTTAAAACTTGATTACAGAAGAGATATACATACATACATACATACATAACATCACGCTATATCCCATTAAATGGGGTAGCACGAACCCGTCAACATTCTCATCCTGACACACGATACTCGATTCGACCACATTAACACTTCCTCCATACAAACTCTTTCTTTTCTCACAACCAAAATCCATCAACACACAACAAACATTCATCCATCGCTAGTGTACACTGCGCATGTTTCTGAAGATGGTCTCCACACAATTGCAGGTAAACACTCAAAACATCTAACCAATTAATCTAAAATCAAGAATCATACACTTGTCTTCATTCATCATATTTATCCAGCAATTAATTTTCTCCAAACATTCCTATCCTGACACACCACTTTTGCTTCAACCACATTCATAATTCTTTTCATACAAGCTCGTTTATTCTTCACGCTCAGAATCTTTCGCTCACGCAACAACCCTTCAATCATATTCATCCACTTGTTCCTAGGCCGTCCACGCAAACTTTCACCCTCAATTTCACCAACATACACCTGTTTCACCAATCTGTCATTCGACATACGTTCTACATGACCAAACCATCTCAACTGACTTATTCCCACTCTTCTTACAACATTCTTCCCAATCTCACATTCATCATACACCAATGTATTCCGGACACGATCTCTTCTAGTATATCCACACACACACCCCGCAAATACCTCATTTCCACAGCAGTTATACGCCGTTCATGTTTCTTCATCCATACCCAACATTCACTACCATACATCAACGTAGGCACTAACACACCATTATAAACACTCAATCGAGCATCTCTGGATACATTCACGTTCCGAGTAAAGGTTCCCAGAGCACCCAATATCTTACATCCAGCAGATACTCTTCTTTCAATCTCTCGATCAATACGTCCATCCCTCGAAAACACACTCCCCAAGTATACAAACTCATTTACTTGACCCAATCTCACACCATTCACCGAAACATTGCAATCAGTCACCAAATCACTCTTCTCAAACACTAACACTTTACATTTATCAACATTCAGTAATAGATTTAAACCTTTTCCTACTTCATTTATACTTAGAATCATTCTTCTCAATTGTTCTTCAGATTCACCCATTACAACTACATCATCCGCATAAGCTAACGCAGGCACTACACTGCCACCAATACGTACGCGATTCGCCCCATTCAGCGACTTTCGTAACAACACATCCATATATAAATTAAACAACCACGGGGATATCCCACAACCTTGTTTCACGCCAACATCTATAGGAAACCAATCACTCCATCTACCATCAACTCTCACCGCAGCCTCGCTATCTTCGTATAATGCACGAATCGCTCCCAACAAATTACCATTTATACCGTACTCTAGAAGTACATCCCACAGAATAACTCGATGAACACTATCATATGCTTTTTTAAGATCGAGAAAGCCACAGAACACCTTCTTGTTCTTAGCAAGTGATTTCTCAACAATCATACGAAGAGAAAACAATTGATCTACACACCCTCTCTCAGGCAAAAATCCACCTTGCATATTACTCAACTTGGAGATTGTTAAGGATCGTACCTTGTGAATAAGAATCTTCCCGTACAACTTCCCTACCACACTCAACAAACTTATCGCACGAAAATTAGTACAATCACTCGAACTACCTTTGCCCTTAAATAAAGGACAAATGATAGAAGAGATATGAAATCTGATAATTAAGTGTTTGGATTTATTGACTTGGATTAGGATGGTGATTGTGATGACTGAAAGTCTTCATCTTGTTACGTAAATTTTAAAGTTAAATTTATGACAGAAAAATTCGGGTGACACCTGGATTCGAACCAGAAACCCTGTCACAAATTTAACTTTAAATTTATCATCATCACTGTACTTTCAGTCATGTCATATGACAAAAAATCATTATATACTTGTGTTTTGATTTCATCCCCTCTCACTTATAAAATGGGCTTTGTAAAACCTCTACAGTTAATCAGTTATTTATATCAATTCTTTAACATTTAAACTAACGTATTAAAAAAAAGTCAATACATTAAAAGATATTTTATTTAAACTAACTGCAAAGGCATATTTCGTCTCGGTAAGGATATTGAAAGAAGAAATTTGTATTTTTAAATAAAATATTTTTCCTTTCAAATAAATGTGTTGACACAACTTACATCTCTTAACTTATAATAATAATAATTAAATATTTCTATAAATATTCTCTTAAAACTAACATTTTCTTCCATAACGTATTTATACAAAATTTTTGGTGATATTAAACTATTTCTAATGCTTTAAATAACTACGTTTTGTACAAATTTTATATATATATATATAAAATTTGTACAAAAGAACTAAATATTAGTTTCAAATACAAATACTATTCTTATAAAATACAAAACCACCAAAAAAAATTTGGACACGATTGCGAACGACGCGCAACATTTTGCGAAATAATTATGGATAAGCCCAATAATGATAGGAGGTTTTTAAAAAACATATTATTTACAGATGAGTGTACATTTACGCTGAATGGCGAACTAAATATAAATAATTTTCGACACTGGTCTCAGAGAAATCCGCACATTGTTATTGAATCCAGAACACAATATCGACAATCAGTAAATGTATGGGCAGGAATTTTAGACAATAAAATTATTGGTACTTTTTTTTATTAATCGATTAAATGGAAACAATTATTTAGAATTGTTACGAGAAATAGTGGGACCGGAAATAGCCCACGCAAATAATGAGTATGAGTGGTTCCAGCACGACGGCTGTCCTGCCCATAATACAAGAGAAGTTGTAAATTATCTGAATGATACGTTTCCATAAAGTTGGATAGGGCATGGAGGGCCAGTAAACTGACCAGCACGGTCTCCAGATTTAAATCCCTGTGACTTTTTTTTATGGGGACACTTAAAGTCTTGCGTTTATAATAAAAGATACAATGCCATCCAAGAACTTAAAAACGCTGTTGTAGGCGAATGCAACAAAATAAATATTAAACAGTTGTGCAATGTTAAAAATGTTTCTACAATAGATTAGGCTACTGCTTAGCACAAAACGGAGGACTTTTCGAACATCTTTTGTAATTTAATATTATTTCTAAATAAATAAAATAATTATTAGCGTAAAAATTCTATTATTTATTATAATAAATATAAAAAAATTATAAAATAAATTATCCATTTTCAATAATGATATAACAACAAACACCTTTGTCACTTAAATAAATCACAACTCCATTTAAAACTAAACTTTTCTGACAGTTAAAACGTCACACATTTGTTTATCATTTTGTCTCAATTCCATGGCTATCACTATAAAGTAGAAATTCTTATAAAATATTAAGGCGATTATTTCGCTTACAAAACGTGCAAAATAAAATCTGAAAACTGATTTAGATCCATAATTTCAAGCTCTACAACTTTTATTTGAAGCATTTTTGTCTAAAATCAATTGGTCACTTTTGCGCAAGGAAAAACTGAGTTCCCATGTTAAACGCCTATGGCCAGGTTTTCATGTTACACCCTGTATATGACATTAAGAATCAAAAATCACATTTAATATCCATATTATACATTAGTCGTAGATAAGGGTATTATGAGCAACTGAGATAGCGAGTATCCAATAATAATAATTATCTCTAGTGAGTAAATGGATATTATCGCGGGTTTGTCCGGATACTGGGGTCGGGGTCGAATGTTGTATTGTTAAACAGACACACTTAATGGTTTTAACAGAACTATATTCTTTAATAGATACAGAGTTACTATATGTAATTTAACAGTTTAATGTAAAACGCGTGGTACTCGCTGCGCGGTCTAGTTAGCACTGCCTGCCACCGTCTCCGCGCTGACTTCGGCTCTTTCGATCGACCAGTGGCGGCTCGTAGTCGTAGGCGATTGTCACAACCTCCCCCTTTGGATTGCAGGTTTGCGCCTCGCCTGTGATCCAACACTTACTCCGGCACTTTCTTCTTTGGGCGCCCTCGCTTCCGGATAGGTTTTATTGGCTGTGGATCTGCAACACTTAACAGCTCTTTAAATGGGGTAAGGGATGAGGTATGGTAAACACCCAGAGGATTATCAGGTTCCTGAGGAGCAACAATTTGGTAGGAAGTGGGTGTTACTATCTTTGATATTTGGTAGGGTCCATCTCGGCGTGGTGCAAATTTATGAGTGAATGATTGTGAACTTCTGCTCAACGCATGAACATCTACGAGCACTTTATCCCCGATGCCATAGCTAGGACCCTTTTGTCGATGTTGATCAACATTCTCCTTAGACCGATCCTGTTTACGTTCATTCAACTCTCGTGATTCCTTTAGGATTTCACTTAATCTATCCAGATATGGAGTCATCTGTGACACAAATGGCGCATTTTGGATAATCGCCCTCATATCTCGCTCTACGTCATGAGACGTTCTTAAATCCCTGCCAAACGTCATATAGGCGGGAGTGCATCCAGTGGATAGGCACTCGGTACTGTTCATAGCAAATCTGATGCTGGCTAAATATGTTGACCAGTCCGTGTGACACTTGGTTGTCAACATTGCTAATTGGATCTTGATATCTCGGTTCTTTCGTTCTGTTGGGTTTGCTTCCGGGTGGTACGCTGGTATCAAATTTTGTTTGAATCCTAAGGAATAAGAGACCAATTGCATTACCTCTCCAACAAATTGGACACCGTTGTCGCTAATCACTCTGCGGGGAGTCCCATAACGTAAGATTATCTCGTCTATTAAACATCGCGCACATGCTTCAGCTGTGGCTTGCTTCAGTGCAAAAAGCTCTACCCATCTGGAACATGTATCTTCGGCCACAAAAATCCACTGTTCCCCTAACGGTGTTCGTGGCAACGGTCCCATAAGGTCGATGGATATTACCTCAAATCTTCTGTTTTGCACAGGAGTTTGCAATAGACCAAAATTCTTCTGGTTTCTTGACTTAAATCGCTGGCAATCAACGCATTTCTGAATGTGTTCCCGGATTGTTTTTCTCATTCCCGTCCAGTAGAACCGCGATTTAATCTTCTTGTAGGTCTTTTCAAACCCATAGTGACCCGCCGTTGGTGAGTCATGATATTCGTACAGGATTTTCGCTACTTGTGAGGACGGAACAACCTGTACGGCTTCCTCTTCGTCACCATCGAGTGGATAACGATGGAGCACTCCATTCAGGAGTAGATACCCTCGTTCTGTCCAACGTTTGGTATTGACTGGATCTTCAAGATGTTCCAAGTCTTTAATGATCCCGGATACTTCGTCATCTTTCATTTGTTGATCTCGCAATTCTTGAAAATTGGTAGTAGGTAAATCAACAGTGGTGACTTGAAAGGCCTCGACAGTTTTATTAGCAGCATACGGAAGTCTGGAAAGTGTATCCGCAAGCGCATTACATTTATCTGGTGTATATTCTATTTGTAAGTCCACTGCTTGTAATTTGAGAGTCCATCTTGCTAATCGTCCACTGGGGCTCCTTATGGACATCAGCCAACGTAAAGGCTGGTGATCGCTTATTATTTTAACAGAAGACGAGTCTAAATATCCTCTGAACTTTTCAACTGCCCATACCACGGCCAGCGCCTCCCTCTCTGTGGTACTGTAGTTGCGTTCGGCGGCTGTCAGTAATCTGCTAGCATATTCCACAGATTGATCATTGGGCGGCTCCCCCTGGAGTAGAGCTGCACCGATTGCAAATGCACTAGCATCAGTTCGCAATATAAATGGCTCTGTATAGTTCACTTGCTTTAATATAGGTGTAGAAGTTAGCATTTCCTTCAGCTTCTCAAAAGAGTTGTTCTGGATTTCTCCCCACGCCCATATAGCACCTTTCTTAGTGAGTTCAGTAAGTGGTTTCATGACTGCAGCACAGTTCGGGATAAATTTTCTAAACCACGAGACTGTTTCCAGAAACGTTAGAAGCTCTCGAGTATTCTTAGGTTTTGGGATTTTTAATATGGCATCAATCTTCGCTGGATTGGGTTTCAAACCGTCTGGGGTAATCAGATGACCCAGGTATTTCACCTCTGAGCAAACAAAAGCACATTTCTCTCGGTTGATGTGTAGTTTAAATAGACTTAACCGTTCGAATACTTTTCTGAGATCGTCCACATGTTGTTCAAAAGTAGGGGAGAGAATGATTATGTCATCAAGATATGCTAAGAGAGTGATATCTTGCAATCCTCTCTTTAGGTGATCAACAAGGCGTTGAAAGGTTGACGGGGCATTACGCAAACCAAATGGCATCCTTTTGAAGCGGTAATGTCCGAAAGGCGTAACAAATCCAGTTTTGTCACGATCAACTGGTTTTATGGGCACTTGCCAGTACCCACTTCTCAAATCTAGAGTACTCATGTATGCAGTTTTCTTCGCTTCGTGGAGTAGATCATCCAATCTTGGAAGCGGATATCTATCAGGTACTGTAATTGCGTTTAATCCCCGATAGTCAATGCAGACACGGTAAGTACCGCCTCCTGGCCCTTCTTTAGGAACCAGTACTACTGGCGCGGCGTAAGATGAGTCACAATCTTCTATTATATCATTCTCGAGCATTCGTTCAATTTCCTGTTCCAAGAACTTCTTCTTCGGTTCGGGCAACCGATACGGTAGCATGGCTATCGGTTTGTCATCAGTTAGTTTGATTGAGTGCTCAGCAAATGGTGTTGGTTCTTTACTTGGTGAGAATACCTTTAAGTAACTCAATAGAAGGCTGTTAATTTGTTTTCTTTCTTCAATCGAAAGTTTTGGGCTTTCGCCCTCTTTTAACGCATAATCTCCAGTATTCTCAGTGTTCACTGATAATGCTTGTATGTCTACGTTACTCACAAAAGGATAACAGATTTGAGGATCATCGGTGAAACGCCAAGTGATGTTAGGTATGTTCAAAACGATACCTGCGCTTTTCACGAAATCAACACCTAATAGCAGTTTACTATTACAATGTTCTGGTACAGCTAATAGGTTAATCGAAATCTTCCGATTAGATAATTCAATAATAAAGCTGAATACTTTAGCATATACAAGTTTTTCGCTTCCATCGGCCAGTTTCATATTGACGTACTTTTCTTCGAATGGATGGTTCTCATGGTCTAATATCTTGTACAGTTGGCTTCCTGCTAAGCTGACTTTTGCTCCAGTGTCAATACAAGCAATACCATAATGACCAAGGATGTTTATTTTGACCGTAGGGCGCTCATCGGTTGCAACTGAAGTTTCTGCTGCGCTAAATTCGATGGTGTCCACAGGTGTGGAGCTACACTTCGGACAATTACTTCGGATATATCCGGGCGTACCACATCCAAAACATTTAAAAGGCTTGCTGGCTGGTGCATCAGTTGATTTAGTTGCTGTAGAAGACACGACTGTTCCAATACGTTGCGGTTCTTGGCTCTTCTTTGACAATTTCCGACACTCCGTATCAGAATGACCGTAAATTTTACAATATGAACCCTTAGGACGCACTTTTTTGTCTACTTTGTTTTGCACTTTTGGTTCACTGTTTAATACGTCGAAAGTTTTGAGTTCTTTTAACGACTGTTTGATTTCTCGCGTTCGCGTTAACAACAAATTATACGACTTGCATTCAACACGCGTAAGTCGTTGTCGTATATTTCTGTTCAAAAGTCCGTAAGTCATATCGATTTGCATAGTTTCTTCAACATCATAAGGTAACTGCGCGATTAACGAACGTATATTACAAACAAAGTGTTCGGTAGATTCATTCGAGGTTTGTTCATGGGCGAAAATTTGTTTGAAAATTAAATGAGGTGGTAGCTTTCGTGAATACGTATCACGTAAAGCTTGTACAGCTGCATTCCAGTTGTCAGTGGAGGCTTTGACACCCTTCCACCAAGTTGCGGCAAGTCCCTCAAGCAACATCGTCAAACCCCGGAAGGCATTTTCATCAGACACCTTTGCGCATTCTTTGTATGTTATTATAGCATCTAAGAACGCTTCCACGTCCGCGTTTTGTTCACCATTAAATCGTGATTGTTGACAAAGTTCCCTGACATTTTTTGTTCAACTGGTTCAGTCGTAGTCGTACTACTCACTACAAATTGACTTAACAATTGTTGAAACTGCTCCGCTGATAACATGATTCCCGCTGGAGTCACTGGTTCGCCACTATTGGCACTTTTGTCAATCTTTGGAGGCATATTTTATCAAAACTGTCTTCCGTTTGCACGAAATAGTTGCGGAATTTTATCAAAACTGTCTTCCGTTTGCACGAAATTGTTGCGGAATTTTATCAAAACTGTTTTCCGTGTTCACGGATTTCAACTAATCCTGTAATATCTCATACATAAAAAATATAATGTATGTACTTTTATAGCTATTAATATTTATTTATTTATGTTACGCTGTACAACAGGAACTTAATCCCAATTACAGTACAGAGTACAACATGAATATTATGCGATTTATAATATTCGAGGATGCTGCAAAAAGCCGAAGCATAGCACAGTCTTTTTAAACATCCGAGAGAGTTTAAATCGCATATATTCGCATTATATTAAAAGTTTTATCATAACATTGACGATGGCAATGCTGAGGCAAATCAACAATTTTTCTCTGTGAAATTTTATTAATATTGTACTTACTTATTGTATTATGATTGTATCTAACGTATAAGTTCGTAACTAATGTATTATAAGTAATTAACGTATTATGATAAGATAAAATCATAAAAATAGTTACTTATACAAGAGGATAAAGATATACTTTATTGACATGTGAAAGATATTAGTTCATGACCGATGAAGGAGCAATTGAGCTATCTTTCAAGAGTCGAATAAAGACTCTTTACCGTCGTGTATAATATATTATTTCATTTCGTACGAGCTGATAAATAATAATTTATGTTATAGTAATTCCGATCGTGTTAGCAAATTTTTGTAGTTTATTTTATATAATGAAGAATAGATAAAATTTTATTTTATCTACAGATGTTAAAGTGTTTCTGTATCTACAAAAATTAACGCATAAAGCCTACTTAACATCAAGTACGAAATAAAATATATAATTTATAATGAACGAAATACTTACCTCCAGACGCTAAAATATTTGCTTCCCAAATTCCATAGCTTTTATAGCGTACGAAATATTTATTGTCTCTGCTTTTCAACCGTGTATTATTACAGATGTATAATACTCCATCATCCACGAACTTCACTAAATGAAACATATTAGCAGCTTTTGGCTGTAAGTAAATAATATCAATTATTATATCGTATGTCTTAACGAAATATTAATTTTAAATACGAACTGAAACTGGCCACAGTTTGTGCACCAGAATCTTCCGAAAGTTAATGGATGCGTATGTTTTATACTTTTGTATGTACGAAGTTTTATAAACTGATTTAATGTTTTCACATATATATCTGTTACATAATTATTGTTTGTAAGATCCTACCAGTAAATGTATTGAATATATTCATGAACAAGGATTAAGACGTGTAAACCGAAACGTTGGTTATGTAACAGTCGATTAAAATAGTCACTTAATTACATAGTAATATTTTCATTATCAAATTGAGAAATACAAAAACTTTACTACAAGTAAATTATTAGATTTAAGAAATAAATACCATATCTACAAATAACATGAAGACTGCATATAACTCGTTATTTAACTTACTTAAAACTTCTAATAATAGAGACTAGGAATAATAAATAACACTAAACCCTTCTTTACAAGTTTACAACAAACACGGAATTGCATACAGAACAGAACCACAAATGCACTATTTAACGTATGAAACGAATAAACATGGCTTCGGTCTAGCAACCTTGAGCGCTGGGAGAATGTCCGCGTATGCGCATAACAGCAAATATAGCGGTACTTTACAGGGTTGCCATACGTACGATAATTATCGTACATGTATGATTATTTCAATCCTTGTACGATGATAACACATGGAATACCCATTATCGTACACATTTTGCACCATGTTTTGAAACATTTTACATTTTGTATCGCAATTTAAATTTACATCCTAAATTAGCGCCGCATCTTCGAAACTGGATATATTTTTGTGCATTCTGCAACCCTCTATACTTACATGTGCAAAAAAATGTTCACTAAATTAAATTCAATAAAAACAAAACTAGAAACAGATTCGTTACTAATACAATTAACGGTACAATGCTTGCTTCGCAATATGTATGTAATAATGGCGGCAGCAGTAAATTAAATCCACCAAATGATTTAATAAAGCAAATAAGTAGCTACATGTACAATAATATTTGTGATATAGATTATGATTAATTACATATTTTCGTCCCTTTTTACTTCCTTGTACGAAGTAAAGGATGTATTGTAATCGCGAAAATTTTCGGTTCTCAGATTTCAGTGGAAATACGCATTTTGGCCCTCCCTGATTCCATTTTGACTAATTTCATCGTGACGTCTATACGTACGTACGTATGTATCTCGCATAACTCAAAAACGGTAAGCCGTAGATAATTGAAATTTTATATTTAGGACTGTTATAACATCCAGTTGTGCACCTCCCTTTTTGGTCATTATATAACTTCCGGAAGTGGTACTTTACTTGAAGCTTATAATAGATTTTCATGAAAAACTATATTCAAATATAATTTAAAACTTTCCAAATTTGGTATATAAGACTACTATATCAATGGAAATAACATAATAGATTTTGGTTAAAATAGACTAACCGGAAGTGACACATTACATGAAGCTGCTAACAGTTTTCCTTGAAAGAAATGGTATTATTTTAATTTTAGAAATAAATGCTGCAAATAAAAGTTTTAGCGAATTAAATTCTGCGTCGAGCACATTAAGAATTTTTAAATTAGCATTTTGCATAAGTGAGATGTCTAAATTTAAATATTATATATATATATATATATATATATATATATATATATATATATTTTAAATTAAGTTTGCTATGGATTAGAACAAAAATAAAAAAATAGAAGATGTAATGTCAAATATGTGCAATTAAAAAAATATCTATAGTTTAATACGCGTACAAGGAAGTCATGTGGTGTACACATCAGATTTTTTATTTAATATAAGAGATGTATTATAAATTTTGTTGAGAATTAAATTTCAATAATTTTTGCACCTTATGTTTCCAATAAAGTTTATTTATTGATATAGTAATTTAAATTTTTTATGCGTACGATAATTAATTTTTAAAACGATAATATTTTGGCGCATATGCGATAATTACAAAGTTAAACTGACAATCCTGGAGTATAGTTGCGACTGAAAGTTGATGTTTAAATACTTATGCTACATTTTAAAAATCGTCAGAGTTATACTATAATAAATTACCAAATATCTTTAGCAGAATCGTCAATACAATTAATTATTAAATCTGAGCTAAAATCATCACTAAAAGAATCGGCAATTACATTAAATTACATTATTACTATATATCTATGTCAGAATCTTCAGAGTTTAAATTTATTATTAATGGATTAGTTTCTCTACTATTAGCCCTTAAATATTGTAATTAATTATTTTTTTCATGACTCCACAGTTCTTCCACGTATTTCAATTTTATATGCGTCATGTATGAAACTATTTTATTTTATAGCAGTTGTCTGTGGGCTACTTAGGAAATAATTTTTTTAATTTTTTATAAGAATTGTTTACATAGCACTTATGCAGCAATTATGTTTTAACGTTTTCTAGTTGGGATATATCAGGGTTAACTTTTTAAATATTAAGTTTTTATTAGTTTTAGTTTGGCTGCATATATTAATGTACTTTAAAACACAAGACAGAAATTTATTTAAATTTATAGCAAAATAAGTACATAAATTTGAGATAAGAGATAATGAGTAGATTACACTAGCTGCATAAAATTATTTGCTTTTTATGTTTTTATAATTCAACATAAGTCATTATTATTAGTTAATATGCATCTGCCACATAGTTCATAATTATTAATATCTATATTTCTACATATATTAGGAAGATAGAAGAAAGAACAATATTTTTAATATCGATTTCACAGTTTTAATAATAAGCATTTATTTCAAGAAAAATTTGGTGACGGGCATGTAAAATCCCCTTTCTCCTTGTAAGTTTAACAATGCAATCACACCAAAGATCCATAGCATTGGTTTCAAGGTCCCAGGCAGGAAGCAGATTCAGTAGCGTACGCACGATATTAAGGGGGATGGAGAAAGGAATAAATTAAAATGGTAAAAAGTATGTAAATAAGAGCCACTATCATATCAAAGTAATTGGTTAAGATATTTTCGTACAAACCTCTACAGAACTAATTATTGCCGACACAATCGCAGACACCTACACATGTTTGTACTGGCCGACATCTGAGGACGTGGGTACAACGGAATAGCTGTAAGGATCATTTGTTACGCGGTCAAAACATATTTGTGTTTATATTACAGTTTCGCAGAATGCCTCCAATTACATTTATTTGGCTTATATTACACATACTTATATTTTTGATACCTTTTTAAATAAATTAAATAAATAAATATATCATCACGCCTTTTATCAATTACTGGATGTGGCACTCTACTGTAGCAGATCTCGGTAAGTGATATATTTCTTCGCGTGAAGTGCGATTACCAGCCGTCAAATCACGACCCCCTAAGATGTTAGTAGAGAAGGAGCAAAAGGAGTAGATTTAATTTAGTGAATATTGTTTGTCGGCTGTGGGGATCCAACCAGGGTTCTCAAGTTCCACAAGCCGACTCGATGGCACTGAGCCACCTAGATTTTTCAGCATTTCAAGGACAAAATATGTAGATCAAGTTTAACTTCAGATGTAAAAGTATAATAACAAATGAGCCTATTATAGTCTTTTTCACAAATTTTAGCAGTACGTCAGACATACGCAATGTTAACTCAGACGATATTTTTTATCAGTTCACATAGAATATACATAAACTAATGATAAAGAAGTATTCATTAGTAAATTAATTCATTTGTTGAACAAATATAACGCGATTAATTCAAATCAATAGGAAAATACGCACAGACATATAGCGATTATATTTGAGTTTTTAACAGTAATATTATTAAAATCGAATATTTTTTATCAGTCCACATAGAATATACATAAACAAATGATGAATAAGTATTCATTAGTAAATTAATTCCTTTGTTGAACAAATATAACGCGATTAATTCAAATCAATTGGAAAATACGCACAGACATATAGCGATTATATTTGACTTTTTAACAGTAATATTATTAAAATCGAATATTTTTTTATCAGTCCACATAGAATATACATAAACAAATGATGAATAAGTGTTCATTAGTAAATTAATTTTTTTGTTAACAAATATAACGCGATTAATTCAAATCAATTGGAAATTACGCACAGATTATATTTGACTTTTTAACAGTAATATTATTAAAATCGAATATTTTTTTATCAGTTCCCATAGAATATACATAAACAAATGATGAATAAGTATTCATTAGTAAATTAATTCCTTTGTTGAACAAATATAACGCAATTAATTCAAATCAATTGGAAAATACGCACAGACATATAGCGATTATATTTGACTTTTTAACAGTAATATTATTAAAATCGAATATTTTTTTATCAGTTCACATAGAATATACATAAACAAATGATGAGTAAGTGTGCATTTGTAAATTAATTCATTTGTTGAATTAAAATAACGCGGTTAATTTAAATCAATTGGAAAATACGTGCAGACATTAAGTTATATTTGATTAGTTAGCAATAATATTAATAAAATCAAATATTTTTTTGTCAATAGAAAATAACTATTTTTAAGCTTATTAAAAAATTGGAATTTCCACAGGGGCGCTAAAATGTTGTTTAAATGTATTATTAATTATTACATAAGTTTTTTTTAATATAAATGGTATGTTGCCATATATATTAATTTATTTGATGAAGTCATTAAAATGTACGGTATGTGACTTTTGTTCTCGCAGCGAGCGGCTGTATTTGTTGCCGGCATGGTTCAAGACCATTGTCAGACCAAGAATATACAATAAGCAACGGTCTTCTCTTTTGTGGTCATTCGATTAAGGTCTATTTGATTTTTTAACCAAAGTATTGTTAAAACAGATATTTTTTTTCATTTCATATAGAATATACATAAATAAATAATAATTAAGTATTCATAAGTAAATTAATTAATTTGTTGAACTAAAATAATGCAATTCATTCAAATCAGTTGCAAAATACGCACAGACATTTAGCGGTCATATTTAATTTTTTAACAGTAATACTATTTCTACGGCAAGATATTGACGAATTTAGCTTTCACTGGTATTAACAATTAGTTTGTGACTCTCTGAGATGTTTTAAAACATTTGTGGAAATATTGATTATGTATTTTTAGTGTAATTTGTTCATAACTATCGCTGAAATGTTATATT
Organism: Pterostichus niger; assembly: GCA_947425015.1. Classification (NCBI taxonomy): domain Eukaryota; kingdom Metazoa; phylum Arthropoda; class Insecta; order Coleoptera; family Carabidae; genus Pterostichus; species Pterostichus niger. The sequence continues at coordinate 16,930,786 of OX380351.1, read as the reverse complement.
TATCCAAGCGCTTTGTGTTATTTCAACAACAATATAATTAATTTAATATAAGTGATAATTATAAATAATTAATTGAAATTCATGTAACAATAATGCGAGAATGCGCCGCATAAAATATCAGCTAACTCCCCTGCAAGTTCTAACTTCGTTGAAGGTCATCAGATCTATCGCGAGCCGCGAGTACAGGCGTAGTTTAGACAAGTTTGTTGTTGCGCTGATGAAAAGTGAATTCAATCAAGTTTCCAGTTACGATGTGTTGTATAATTTTTAATGATGTTATTTGTAATTTTTGGATATTTTAAATCATTCTTTAAAACCAATTCAAAATAATCATAATATATATAATGCATTACACTGTGCACCGAATATTGAATTGAATTGAATTTTAAACGGAGCACTGTTAATATATGATATTTGACATTATTTTCAAAAATTAATAACTTAACGCAATATTGATAAAATTTACAGTATTTAAGTCGTAATTGTACAACTATATAACACAAAATGCATGTTTTAATTGGTAAGCGACGCTCCTATTATCCACAGAGCAGAAATATCATGGACGAATATTCGAAATTCGAACAACTCGTATATGCATTTTATGCTTAACGCCATGGGACGAATATATTTAATAGGAATATTTAATACAATTAATATGTATCTATTTTATTTATATCAGTTTATTTACAGTATTAGATATTAAAATATATAAGGTAAACTGGCTAAAATATAGTGAAATATTCAACCATTTTAGTATATAGGTTATACGAAATTAAATCATTATGATTTCAATTCACGCAATCTTTTTTAGATCCACGTTTCACGGTCAAGGTCATATATAATATCGATTGATGCTTAATTGTGCGTAAATAGCGCAACCCGCTCGCTTTTGAAATTATTTTTATCCGAAAATAAAACTTGCGTATTACAAACAGTTGTGGTATCTGTAGTTGTAGTAGCTGATAATAAAAGCCAAATCATTGATATTTAATTTCGTATAAATAATGTTTACTCATATAACTTTCTACTCAGCTAGTTATGAACCTAGGCCGTTTCTGGTATTCAATTAATGGATGTTTATGAATGGAAGAACCTTTAAAAACTCTTTTGTACAGAATTAAAACCCAAAAGCTTTTTTTTATATGTTCTTATTGTTTTCAGGAATAATATACTTATTATTTTCCAGAGGTAGTACAAGTAATATTATTTTTAAATTATTCCAATTTAAATATTAGCGGTTTTATATCTAGCAACATAGTAGTTCTGATTTTCTCTACACATCAATGCGACTTGATATTTAGTAAGAACAAGTGTCGACATCATTGAAGCTGAATAATAAACTAAGACATGAAATGTGCCTTTAAAGATGTTATTTTATTACTCTTTCGGGCACCGTTCCCATAAGAGTTTTGTTCCCGCATAGACGCAAAAATACTATGAAATGTATCTGTATAGACGCGTCCACGAACATATATATATATATATATATATATATATATATATATATATATATATATATATATATATATATATATATAACATATGTAACATGAAAACCTGGTCATAGGCGTTTAACATGGGAAATCAGTTTTTCCTTGAGCAAAAGTGGCCAATTGATTTTAGACAAAAATGCTTCAAATAAAAGTTGTAGAGCTTGAAATTTTGGATCTAAATCAGTTTTCAGATTTTATTTTGCACTTTTGTAACCGAAATAATTGCATTAATATTTTATAAGAATTTCTACTTTATAGTGATAGCCATGGAATTGACACAAAATGATAAACAAATGTGTGACGTTTTAACTGTCTGAAAAGTTTAGTTTTAAATGGATTTGTGATTTATTTAAGTGACAAAGGTGATTGTTGTTATATCATTATTGTAAATGGATAATTTTATTTTATAATTTTTTAATATTTATTATAATAAAAAATAGAATTTTTACGCAAATAATTATTTTATTTATTTAGAAATAATATTAAATTACAAAAGATGTTCGAAAAGTCCTCCGTTTTGTGCTAAGCAGTAGCCTAATCTATTGTAGAAACATTTTTAACATTGCACAACTGTCTAATATTTATTTTGTTGCATTCGCCTACAACAGCGTTTTTAAGTTCTTGGATGGCATTGTATCTTTTTTTATAAACGCAAGACTTTAAGTGTCCCCATAAAAAAAAGTGACAGGGATTTAAATCTGGAGACCGTGCTGGCCAGTTTACTGGCCCTCCATGCCCTATCCAACTTTCTGGAAACGTATCATTCAGATAATTTACAACTTCTCTTGTATTATGGGCAGGACTGCCGTCGTGCTGGAACCACTCATACTCATTATTTGCGTGCTCTATTTCCGGTCCCACTATTTCTCGTAACAATTCTAAATAATTGTTTCCATTTAATCGATTAATTAAAAAAGGACCAATAATTGTATTGCCTAAAATTCCTGCCCATACATATACTGATTGTCGATATTGTGTTCTGGATTCAATAACAATGTGCGGATTTCTCTGAGACCAGTGTCGAAAATTATTTTTATTTAGTTCGCCATTCAGCGTAAATGTACACTCATCTGTAAATAATATGTTGGGCGTTTTCATAATTATTTCGGAAAATGTTGCGCGTCGTTCGCAATCGTGTCCAAAAATTTCTTGGTGGTTTTGTACTTTATAAGAATAGTATTTGTATTTGAAACTAATATTTAGTTCTTTTGAAATTTCACGTACACCGAGATTTGGTTCCATTTCTATTAATGCTAGTACATTGTCTTCGTTATTATTATTTCTATCTCCATGCACACGTTCCTGTTCCACTTGATTATTAAATATACCGGTCTTCTCAAATTTGGTAATAAAGTTCTGAATTGTTGTTTTAATGGAATGTTATGGTTCGGCCAAAAATACTGATTAAATCACGTATTCTTCGAAAACTTTCACTAGAATATTTCCACTTAATAATTTGTAACTTTTCTTCATGTGAATAGTTATCCATTTTCAATAATGATATAACAACAATCACTTTTGTCACTTAAATAAATCACAAATCCATATCAAACTAAACTTTTCTGACAGTTAAAACGTCATACATTTGTTTATAATTTTGTTTCAATTCACTATAAAGTAAAAATTCTTATAAAATATTAATGCGATTATTTCGCTTACAAAATGTGCAAAATAAAATCTGAAAACTGATTTAGATCCATAAGTTCAAGCTCTACAACTTTTATTTTAAGTATTTTTGTCTAAAATCAATTGGCCACTTTTGCGCAAGGAAAAACTGATTTCCCATGTTAAACGCCTATGGCCAGGTTTTCATGTTACATCCTGTATATATATATATATATTAGTGATGCAACGAATAGTAAATCTGCCGAATACCGAATATTAGGCGGAACCGTGTGCCGAATAGCCGAATATTCTGCGAATATTCTGCACATTTTTGGCGTCAAATGATAAACCGGTGCGGCTTGGCGGAGCAAAATTGCGCTCCTCTCCCTTCAGCAGATCCCTTTGCAAATGACATGTTGTGGCTAGTTCGTTTGCACATCAGTGCAGTTTAAACTTTAAAGAAGGATACAACGCGCAAACTGTAATTTATATGTAAAAGCGTACAATATAATATGGCTTCCACAAATAAGAAGAAATCGTATGTATGGACTTTCTTTATTGCAACTGAGGATTCAAGAATGGTGCAATGTAAATTATATGATACCAAGATTTCACGTGGAGGGAAAGGAAGGCAGGCTACTACGTCAGGAATGATGAACCACATAAAAAACAAGCACAAAGATGAGTTTCGTCAGATGCAGGCTAGTTCAAGCCAAGGTTCCACTTCATCTTCCAGTAAGTCTTCTTTATGTCAAACACCAAGAAAAGACCTCAAGCAATTGGACCTTTTTGAATGCCTAGAAAAATTTAAACATAGGGACGTAAACGACGTAAGGGCTAAAGAATATCACTATTTAATTGCTGAAATGCTAGCTGTTGATAACGAGTCTGTTACTATGGTTGAGAGACTTGGTTTCACTAGGTTTATGAAGAAAGCTTTACCACGGTACAATATACCAAGTCGACCTTTTTTTATGGATAAAATAATACCGGAAATTTACAATAAGACGGTGGACAAAATTAGAAATATGTTAACTGAAACTGATGCCGTTTCTGTAACGACTGACATGTGGACTTGTCTACATAATAATGCCAGTTTTTTGAGCTTCACGGCACACTGGCTGACTTGCCAGTTTGAACTAAAACACGCAGTTTTAAACATAAAACACTTTGAGGGTCAGCACACTAGTCAGAATATTTCCTGTGCCCTTCAAGAAATACTCAACATATGGAACATCGATCGATCAAAAATTCATGTTGTTGTACATGATAATGGCCGAAATATAGTAAAAGGCGTAAGGGATGCAGGTTTTGTATCCGTAAATTGTTTCATACATTCACTCCAGTTTATTGTGATAGACTCTTTAAAAATCCAGCCAGAGGTCGGCGAAATGATTGCTGCCGGGAGAAGAATTGTAACTCATTTTAATCACTCTGGTACAGCACAAGAACAACTTCACAGAATTCAATCAGAGCTGAATCTTCCACAGCACAAGTTGGTGCAGGACGTAAACACGAGATGGAATTCGACCTTTTACATGTTAGAACGGCTACTGGACCAAAAACGTTCAATGTCCTTGTACCTCACAGATTCTAATATCTCAAATTTGTCTGCTGAACAATGGGAATATTTAGAACAAATTTTATTTTGCTAATTGCTACAACCATCTGAAGAGGTAACAAAAATCACAAGTGCCGGTTATTCGAGCATTTCTGAAACCATTCCGCACGTTGCTACCTTCATGCGTTATTACAACAAAGAAGAAACTGCTAAGTTGACACCTAAATTACACAATATGAGACTTTCTATACAACAGGGATTAAATAACCGATTCTCTTACTTAAAAATTGATAAGATTTTTATGATGGCAATCATACTAGATCCGAGGTTTAAAATGAATTTATTTTTTGATCGACTTCATGGAGAAAAAGGACGTCAATTTCTTCTTCTGGAAGCTTTAAGCTCTTCAAGCTTCCAGTTCCAGTTGCGATATAAGTAGTGACGAAAGTCCGTCATCTTCTCCTAGTAAGAAGAGGATAACTGCAGAAAATAATCCTGATTCGACCTTAAGTTTCTGGAGTTGTTACGATGAAATAGTGACAAGACAAACAAGTTCTGGTTCTGATGATACTGACAGTGATGTTACAAAAGAAAAAAAAATTGATATCAAAAGAACTTCAAGCTTATTGTAAAATTAAATGTATATCACATTCTGATAATCCATATACATGGTGGGCAACCAATAAAAATCTATTCCCGCATTATCTAGCAAAATTTGCTAGAATTTATCTTTCTTCCCCAGGGAGCAGTGTTTATTCAGAGAGACTTTTCTCAGAAGCAGGTAGAGTGTACGAGGAAAAAAGAAATAGATTGCTTCCGTCGAATGCGGAAAAACTCGTTTTTTTACACCATAATTTGCCACTTTTAAATTTTAATTATAATTAACCTTTCATTAGTTATTGATAATATTATTTATTATTATTATTAGTAATTGACATTATTTATTATATTCTTATTGTTTAGTTATTGACAGTATTTGTTATTTTATTTGTATTTCTATTATACTGATTGAATAAATATTTACATAATAAATAAAATATACATGTGTTTTTTTTATATATAGATTAATAAATTGAATACCAATATTACGCAACCGCTGTTCATGTTTTAGATGTGTTATGTCAAACTATTCGGTATTCGGCCGAATAGTAGACTACTATTCGTATTCGGCCGAATAGTAGACTAGTATTCAGTATTCGGCCGAATAGTGAAACAGCTGCCGAATAGGCAGAATACCGAAGAGTTGCCTAATATTCGTTGTATATATATATATATATATATATATATATATATATATATATATATATATATATATATATATATATATTGTGACGAAGTGTGCTCGTCACAATGTTCGTTATATAGATCACGATCGCGAAAACGCCTATATCTCGCGAACGCAACAACCGAGAGACGCGAAAAATCAACACCGGGTTTACGAGGAAGACGCGCACCGAAAAATTGCTGATTAAACTGGATCGCGGACCGGGTAGTCCAGTTTCCGTTTATAACCAATCCGCCCTATATGTTAACATAGGACGGACAAACTTTGACACCCTAGGACCCGTTTAATTAACAAAAACAGTATATAAACCGCGCTGCCGAGACAGCCAAGACAGTGAGATTTCATCTGTGAATGCATCGACATCTCCGCTACCGTCTTCCAGTCACCAGGCCACTCCGACTTCTAGGTAAGAAAAGCACTCCTGTTTATTTACCGTACCATACTGTGCTTCCTCGAGGTCTCGTGCCACTTTCCGTTTGGAACTCTTGTGCGATCACCGAACCACTCACATTGGCGTCTGTTGTGAGCAATCCGAGACGTTGCTGTGGGCCGTTTGCGTTACAAGCCGGAGCTCCCACCGTAATTTCGCGATTTCGTCGCGTGCTACCTTCCGCTTTAGGAACTCTTGTGCGACCACCGGACAAATCACTTTGGCGTCTGTCGTGAGCAATCCGAGACGTTACAGTGAGGCGTTTTGCGTGCACAGCCGGAGTTCACACCGTAACTTCGCGATTTCGTCGCGTGCTACCTTACGCTTTAGGAACTCTTGTGCGACCACCGGACAAATCACTTTGGCGTCTGTCGTGAGCAATCCGAGACGTTACAGTGAGGCGTTTTGCGTGCACGGCCGGAGTTCACACCGTAACTTCGCGATTTCGTCGCGTGCCACCTTCCGCTTTAGGAACTCTTGTGCGACCACCGGACAAATCACTTTGGCGTCTGTCGTGAGCAATCCGAAACGTTACAGTGAGGAGTTTTGCGTGCACGACCGGAGTTCACACCGTAACTTCGCGATTTCGTCGCGGGCCACCTTCCGTTTTAGGAACTCTTGTGCGACCACCGAACAAATCACTTTGGCATCTGTCGTGAGCAATCCGAGACGTTACAGTGAGGCGTTTTGCGTGCACGACCGGAGTTCACACCGTAACTTCGCGATTTCGTCGCGGACCACCTTCCTTTTAGGAACTCTAGTGCGACCACCGGACAAATCACTTTGGCGTCTGTCGTGAGCAATCCGAGACGTTACAGTGAGGCGTTATGCATGCACGACCGGAGTTCACACCGTAACTTCGCGATTTCGTCGCGGGCCACCTTCCGTTTTAGGAACTCTTGTGCGACCACCGAACAAATCACTTTGGAATCTGTCGTGAGCAATCCGAGACGTTGCGGTGAGGAGTTTGCGTGAACGGCCGGAGTGCACCACGTCGAATTCCGGGAGACGCGTCGCGGAATCATTTCCGACACACCACCCGTCGTCCAGGGAATTTTCCGGAAAAGTGAAAAACCACTCATCGCGATCATTACGAGTCGACCAGCCGCAATTACGGGAACCCCACCGCCGCGACGCCCGGCGTCGATTTGTGACCAATCCGCGATTTCACCGTTTCCGAACCTGCAGGCCTACACCGCGGGCCCCGACCGTCGCTCCGGACATACCGGCGTCCCGACGCCAGGCATCGTTTTCCCAAAAACATCACCTCTGTATTCCCCGATCCCGCCTCGGTATATCCTACACCTACTGATAATCAACGACATTTCTGTAGTGACACCAGTGCTTAATAAACACTCAATTCGTCATTTTTTACCAACTTTGTGTTTCTTTCTGAAAACCCTATTGTCTCCGAAACCGCTATCCGACCGTTGGCGCCCGAGCAACCTCACGCCAACATTTTGTCGACGAGTCCGCCATAACTCGTCACAATATATATATATATATATATATATATATATATATATATATATATATATATATATATATATATATATATATATATATATATATATATATATATATATATATATATATATATATATATATATATATATATATATATGTTTGTCTAGTAGCCAATTTGGGGTCCAGCATACAGTTATGCAGTATAACATGTATACTGGTTTTTTCGGGGTCCTCATCGGGAACCTCACTATAGATCTAAAATGTTGGTCTAATTTTTAAAAAACAAAACGTTTTAAAATGAATTAGAGACGTCTGAAATTGAATTAAAGACGTCTGTAAGCATGTCCCGAATTATTAAATAAATATCAATGTGGCGTTCCATAGATTTATGTATCTTATCAAACAAGTGTGTTAATGCATAGTGTACTAATTGAGAGAGGCACTTCTTTAAAATAATTTGGTAATTAAACTAAAAAATATATTTTAAATAAATTCAATTCATTAACTAATTAAGCAATAGACAAATTAGTTTAGAATAAAAGTTTTACTATTTTAAATATACTATTTATTCCTGAATATTTAAAAATAAAACAGCTTATTAATAATGTTTACGTCAGTATATTTCTCAAAAATATTTATAAATAACATAGAGAATAGGTACGTAGTTTATAAATGAATTTAAAAAAAAATGTGCACACCACTTTCAAATTTTTTTTTCTGAAATTACATTCTGTTCCATTTGTGATGTCACAAGTATTGAAGTTGTGGCTGTCAAACTTTTTTGTAATGGAAACAAATATAATGTATATTCTTATTTAAATATATTATTTTGATATTTAATAATCATTTTTAATGATATTGTAAAGTCTTGTTATGAATTGAAATTTGTTATTCTAAAAATGAAATAATATTTATGTATGACAAACTGTTTGACATAATGCTGTCACTGGAATCAAAAGCATGGAAGAATTGTCATAAAATTTAAATTATGTAGCGTGATATTTTGTGTACGGTTTTTGCTTCAGAAAGTGTTATTTAAAATAACTGTGTTGTTTTGTCATTATTTATTTGAAGGCAAGTAACGTAGAATAATTTTGTAAACCAAAATCGTCTACGACAGATAAGATGGAATTTCGTCTTCTGCGGTCTGGGCATCGCGCGAAATATTTTGTGGCCAATAAGAATGCTTCTTTTAGAATAAGTTAAATTTAAAAATATAAATAAATATATCATCACGTCTTCTATCCATTACTGGGCAAAACTCTGCCCTTACAGATTTTGATAAGTGATATATTGTTTGTGTTAATTGCGGTTACCAGCCGTCAAATCACGGCCCGCAAAGATATTAGAGAAGGAGGAGCCGCAGGGGTCAATTTAAATATAAATGTAGTTATTAATACTCATAATTAAATATGTACTTTACGTTTTTATCATAATTTATGTATATTTCAATTATTATTCAGAAGCCCATTGGTACGCCACTGCGAATTCAATTCCATTCTTAGTTTATCGGTTCGGCGCTGGCACTGGCACGGTCGGCGGCCCATTGCCTAGTTGCCAGACTACAAACGACGTAATAAGTAAATTGTAAAGTGCGTAGTAGGTAAAGTTTGTCCGCGATGTGGTGACCGGTACGTCATCAGTTTCTAAACTAATAATAAACAATCTTAATGTACATCTATAACATGCATGCTTTTCAATCGTTGGTTAATATTACGTCTGTCTTATATGTTTAGCTTTTTTCCACTACTCGAAAAAAAACAGATAGACCATCACTTCAAGGACGGAAATTTAAAACTTCGATCTGTCATTTCAGAATTAATTTTAGGTTATATTTTGTACGAAACTATGATTTCGTAATAAATTGCTAAATAAAATAAATAATTAATATTATTCCAGGCATTATGCACCACGTGAAACAAGTAATAATAACAAAACGTTAAACAGAGAAAACATTATCGAAATATCACAAACTTCAGTCAAAATAAGCGAATCAAATATAACGGTGATTCTAAATAAATGGTCCTCGTTGAAGTAATTTACAATGATAATATCATGAAATTTGTTGCTATTTAACTTTTTTTCTTTAATAAATAACTCTTAATTTGTAAATACTATTAACTTATAGCTCTTGTTTATCATGACTGGTTGAGAACATGTATGACATCATGAAATTTCTCCCACCTTGTAACCCATACGAATATGTTTAATGACGTACCGGTCTCCACATCGCGGACAAACTTTACTTATGAACCGTCAAGTGAAACTTAAAAGTTAAACTCTATGTAAAAATAAAAATATACGATTATAATGAGGTTAAAAATACTTATAAATATCATTATTTTTCGCATCAACATAAGCGCCATCTCAATAATCATATTCTCCAAATGTTTCATGAAAAGTATCGAAATATAATTTATTTAAATAATTTTAATATGTGTATTTCAATTTATAAGGAAATAAAATCATAGGTAAATAAGTTTTTGTGTAAATAAAATCAAATTATAAGTGAAATTCATATTCACAAAAAGTATGGTTGTGTATTGGTGACGATTTTTTCTGCCACAACAACTCTTAAGTCAAACTTCCAAAATTTTATATTTTTCGTATTTCAGCTATTTGCATTAATATAAAGAATTGATTAGACTCTGGGTTAAATTGGACAATCGGAAGTGGTACTTTACTTGAAGCCCATAACAAATTTTAATGAAAAACTATTAAAATATAATCCAAAACTTTTCAAAACTTTTAAATCAATGGTAACAATATTTCAAATTTTGGATAAGAGAAGGGATACTTCACTTGGTACTGTTAAGGCTGCTCCGGAGTGAAGACAATATTCGTATTTGCCCCTTAATCTTATGCTCCTGCTGAATCCAGCAACTTGCCGTGTTGCAGTTCTTGGAACCATGGTCTGCTGGCCGAGGGTCTATTTATTATTGGTTGTATTTTTTTACAACGCTGTTATTGTGTATTCAAATATTCGTTATATTATCTTCGACTTCGAAAATATCTAACCCAGATGATACGAGTTTCACAGACATTTCAGTTTTAGACGAATTTGCGCGTAAGTTATTTTGTATTTATAATCTGTTCTTAATATATTTATTAAATTAGAAATAACAAGAATTAAAATAAATGAACTGTTCGCAATATAAATTACTCAATTCATTTTCAAATTATTTATAGTACAGAAATGAGAAATTGCTTTGCTTTAATACATATTAAAGAATACCAGCATGTAGATACTCGTATTATTATGTATGATTCACCACAGTTCTTAAAATCTCAATCGGCAACATTTATAGCAATAACTGAATACTTTGTATTAATTTATTTTCCAATTTTCTTGTCGGAGGATTTTGTAAAAATGAATGACGATGAAATTTGCGGTAAAAGAATCGTGGATATACAATACTATTTCAATGATCTAAAATCTATAAAACATCGTGGTTACGAGTGTTCCTTTTTCGACATACAGATTTATTAAAAAGTATTTTTAAATTCAAGTGTAATATTTGTGGCATAGAAAATAAAATTCACACTGAAAATTCACAGATAATATTGAATGTCAATAAATTAGTTGTTGCGATATGGCAGTTGTTTCCTTGAATTCGAAAGAAGATTTTAATGAAAAAGTTCAATTAGGCATGGGACGTAAAGTTGACAAATATGCACTGAAGTATACAGAAAAAGAGAAATAAATTAAAAGCAAGGCGAAACTGCGGATATTTCAAAAAAAGATTAAGCAACGAAGAATGTGAAGAAGCGGAAAAAAATAGTTTTTAATATTATAAAAAATGCTGACCGAAATTATATTTTCCAACACACTATTGGCCAGTTTAATGAACAGCTTTGGAAGGAGGAAAGACGAAAACATGTTACGGCCTCGCACTTCGGACAGATTTGCAATAAGCGGAAAGCAACATTCACAACGAATATGGTTAATAATAAGTTGTATAATTTGTGTACCGGTTGTAAAGCAACAGAATATGATATTAGTAACGAAAGTAAGGCTATTCCAACTTTAAAAAAAACAAAAGCGGCATGAAACCATATTATTTTTAGGTACGTCGCTGGACGGACGAATCGGCTGTGGTAAATTCTGTGAAATCAATTGTCTCTACAGCGTACGATACATGACAGTGATTGAAGCAGTAGAGAAAAAATTATAAAAGTTTTTGAAATTAGAAATGGTATTATATGTTTTAAAAAAACGATAATTTTTTGTACCACATACAAGGCCAATTAAATATTTCAAATAGAAATATATGTTAGTTTGCAATTTACACTAATATTGACATATATATTGAAAAAATACATAATAATTATGTAGGTACTTTGGGCAGACATAATGGTTCCAAAACTAATATATTTTTATCAAAATTCTTTGTTGTACGAATTAGTTGATCCTCAATATAGTCACGGATTACCTATTAGAGATATTTGCTAATTGTATTTTTATTTATCTTGTTCAGATCATAGTTGCTAGGAATATCGTCAGTTTCATACAATTTTTGACAAAAAATATTCTGTGAACATAGTGGTAAAAGTTTATGGTTACCTCGCAATGAATATAACCTGCTTTCAAATCATCGTCGCTGCGAGAGCACAATATGTTAGTTTGGTTGCATAGTTTTGTACATTTGGGAAAATATGATGTAAAAATAATAATATCTTTGGGGGGTGGAAATATATCACTTGCCGAGATCTGCTTACGGCAAAGTTCCAGACCCAGTAATGGGTAAAAGGCATGATATGTTTATTTAATTTTTATGATGTAAAAATCGAGAACAAATATATAGTTTTTTCTTGAACGGGACATTTTTAAATAAATTTGACTGACAAAAAGTTTGATTTTTTCATAATCTTTCATTTCATATATAAATTGTATATTGAAATGCTCTGTAATCTGTGAAAAGTTTGATAATGTCCAAACACAAAAATTACTGTATCTTGTTTATTATAAACTGATTATTATTTAAACAAAACTGTTTTTTGAAACTTTTATTTATGTAATAAAATTTGTATGCACAGTCATTCATAACTAACGATATTTATTTATATAAATAACCATATTTTATAAATTGTCATGTCAAAATGTCAGAAACGTCAAATAAATCGCTTGCAAGATATCAAAACAAAACAGTCATAGGTAACGATATTTATTTTCGTTAAAAATTGAATAAATCTGTGAATTTACAAAACTTAAAAGTTAATTTACGGGATCAAATTACTAGTGAATTGAAATGTATTTTACATCGTTTGATTCAGAAAAATTATAATTTTCGACTAACACTTTGTCCGATAGAACACCGAGCAACAGCATGTAAAAAACTGATTTCCCATGTTAATCTCCTATATACACTTTTAAAACAGACACCCGGTATACACATGATGGAAAAAATTAAAAGAGCTGCAAATTTTTCCTCCAATTAAGTTGAATTATTAATAGATTTAGTTAGAGTTAAAAACATATATAGAATGAAAAATACTGATAAAGTCAAAATTTTCAAAGTGATTTACTCTATTTCTAATTATTTTAGGTCTTCTAACACGACCAAGTCGCTTAATAAAATTAATAATATCTTCATTGTCCAATGAATTCATTTTTACAAAATTGTGGCAAAATTTTTTGACATATAAACATCAAAACGTACTGAAAAAATATACGATTATAATGAGGTTAAAAGTATTTATAAATTTGTCAGCTGTCATTATTTTTCATGAAATGTGTTGTAATATAATTTAATTAAATAATTTTAATATGTGTATTTCAATTTATAAGGTAATTATTGTATAAATAAAATAAAATAATATGTGAAGTTCAAGTTCACAAAAAGTATGGTTGTGTATGCGTGACGATTTTTTCTGTCACAACTCTTGTGTCAAACTTATAAAAATCTCGTTTTTTCGTATTTCAACTATTTGCATTAATATAAAGAGTTGATTAGACTCTGGGTAAAATTGGACAACCGGAAGTGATACTTTACTTGAAGCCCATAACAATTTTTAATAATAAACTATTAAAATATAATCCAAAACTTTTATATCAATGGGAACAATATATTAGATTTTGGCTAAAATTGATAAACCGGAAGTGATATTATACTTGATGCTATTAAGGCCGCTCCGGAGTGAATACAATTTTCGTTTTTGCCCCTAAATCTTATGCACCCGGTGAACCCAGACTGATGTAAATATTGTTTTCTTCTATTTATGCTATTGTATATTGAAGAACATAACATTCTTTACAAAATATGTTTACTTTAATCTCCATTTTATTTCTGTATCTTGCAGGGTTTAAAAATCAATAAAATCCATTCTTATCATTTTCAAAATCTCCAATTATTTAGAAACAATGACCATGAAAAAGAATTGCCTTTGTGCCACCTTACATTATTTGATAATTTTTGTAAATGTACAAATTATTGTTTACTTATTAATGGTGGAGTTTTTTAATAATTGTTGTAATTCATAATTGTAAATATTTTGTTTTTTTATTGATACATATTCTAAATTAAACTAAAATAATACAAAAATTTGCTCCGTATAGTAGTTTCCCCATTTTAAACATACTATTTGATGACAGTAATGGATATTTTTTAAAAAGCTAGTCTTACACGATATAACTATTAAATAAATTAGGTTTTTATTTTAATAAAATTAATCTAGGTTCCCATTTAAAAAATAAAAGTTGATAGCCGTAACGCATAATCCTGGCATTTAAAAAAATATCTATTACTATCATTACATATATAAATAAATGAATATATCATCACGCCTTTTACCCATTACTGGGTGTGGCATTCTGCCTAAGCAGGTCTCTGTGAGTGATATATTTTTTCGCGTAAAGTGTGGTTACCAACCGTCAAATCACGGCCCCCAATAGTAAAACTTTTATATAAACCAAATTTTTATATTACTTACAACAAAAATAAAGGATGGGAGCGCCTTTCAGATACATTCTGTATATTAATTATCAAGATCTACTACGACAGAGTGCCACACCCAGTGAAGAGTTAAAGGAGTGATGATAAATTTATAGTTATTTATTTACAAGCGGTATAAATGTATGTTTAATGAGCGGTAAGTTTAAGCGCGCGAGCGGCGAAGCCGCAAGCGCGTTAATACCGCGAGTGTAATACAACTATTTATTCAATTTTGCCTTAATAAACTTCTCAAATTTGAGTGTAGGATTTTTATATATGAAGTCAAAATCTTGAAATGTCACTAATCGCTTACGAATATCTAGTCGCTGATTATGAATTTTGTTGTTACGTTGCCATGGGTTGAATTGTTTACACGAAAAGAAAATTTGAACAGAATTAGTGAATGACACTAAATTATCTACAATAAAGTTTAAATAAAGTCTTTACAGAGTAAAAAGTGAAAATGGAAAACGAAAATTCTATTATGGAACAATTGTTACCGCAGAAATCGAAGGAAACATATAAAAAAATATATCAAAATTTTTTTTTCATAAGCGAACCCTTGCAAGATCTAACTTCGTTAATGAGAAAATGAAATGCTTAGTTAAACTTGTTCTTGTACCTGTAATGTTTCATATGTATAATTATATAATACATTTTTGATTTATTTTAATTGACATATTTTTGACATTTTTAAACCGCTAGTGAAATAGACATTTTAAACCGCTAGCGAAATAAAATTTTCAAATGGCTGTTTATAAAACAACAACTTTAATGGTCTGTATCCAAGTAATTAAACATGTCTTTATAAGGCAAAATTGATTAAATGATTTTTATTTATTAAATTCGCTGATCGAGTAGTCAATTTTAGGCTTGCATATTTTTTTCTTAATAATAAATAAGTTTATTTAACAATGCAACTTATTTAATATTTGTTTTAGCAAATTCCTGATTTCTACATCATAAACTTCTTTTAAGTGAATTTAACTACAACTACAGTTGCCTAGAAGCCAAAAAACCATACGTTTAAATTTTAGATCTACATGTTTAGAACTTCGGAAATTGTATGCAACCTGTCTTCGATCAAGGACCCCGAATTGGACAACCTCAGGACCCCGAAAGAACCAAAAGACTCCGAAGTAACCATATTATAATTTTTCAGGACCCCGAACGGGACTGAAGACATACATACATATATATATATATATATATATATATATATATATATATATATATGTATGTATGTGTATATAACATTCGTTATCTCATCTAGTTTAATGCCCGCTTGAAATTGTGTCAAAATATTGAAAAACAAACAGGTTATTGCACAGTCACTATTTGGGAAATAAAGGCAAAAGTGAAAGTGGCCTAGAGGCACGGGTTAAACTTATTTTAAAAATCTCAAAAAAATTATTTATTAATTTTTTGTGATTTTAAACCAAATTTCGGGTGGAGATCGACAAAATTCGAACTTACCCAAAATAAGGGACACCCTAATATATATATATATATATATATATAAATTATATTTTTGATTTTGCAATTTGTTAAAAAAAAACAAATTTTAAGTTTCAATATTTTATTCGTGACAATTTACAGGCTAGCGTACTTCCAGCTAGACAAGTTAACACAATCTGTCTTACACATGTCTCTACTCCTATTTATTACATTTCTTATCTTATATTCTAAGAAACACGAATAACATTGTTTCTAGTGTTGAATAACGAAACTGCAGCGTTTCGAGATTCATAATTCCTCCCCATCAAGAAACAATGTTATTTTAGGGGGTTTAGCTCTAAATCCTTATTATTTTGTTGAATAATCCTATTTTGTTTACATTTGATAATAAGAGTATATATTTTATTTTTAAATAGTATTAATACAATAATAATTATCATAATAGAGAAGATTATATAGAATGTAGGTGATTGCTAATTTGTTTGATAGATTCATTTTCTTGTAAATGTGTAACATTCAATTTTAATTCATTTACTTTAGTAATTTGCGGCACTTTCTTTAATTCCATATTATTTAAGTTATCGAAAATATATTCTTGATATAATGGTTTATATTTTTGAAATTGCCAATTTTTTATGGCGCCGTATCTTGGTCATTAAGAAAAATACCCTGCAATTGTTTATATTTATAATTATTTCCACAGTTAAACTCTAATTTTTGCGGGTTTGGTGAGAAAATTATTACTTTATTTGTGAATGGTATTTGAGAAATATAATTCTTCGTTGTAATTTCCTCACTTAAACAATCATCATATACTTGCTTATTTAATATATTATTAATACAACTGTTTATAGGGTTATAATTTGAGATACTATATTTCTTATTTATAAACTTACTGATAGATACATACTTATTATTATGTGTAATATGCATGGTATTATCTTCTAATATTTGTTTATACGAGGAGTCATAGTATGGTGTGGGTGTGAATTGTTGTATTTTGTGTAGACCATTTGTGTAGTTTGGGACAGCTAAAAGGATATGTATTTTGTTATCTTGTAGTGTACATGTGACATATATTGTTTCAATCATTTGAAGGATATTCGGGTTTTGTGTAATGTTTAGAAGACTGTCGGGGTCTATAATTGTAATATCTAATTGATTTAATGAGCAGAATTCTAACGATTTTATAACGTTATCGACGATGTTTTTGAGTCGTTGAATGTAGATTAATATTTTGTTAATCTGTACCTCGGTGTGTATGAGTGTTTTCCAGTTCTTTTCCGTTTTAATTATGGCTAAGATTTCATTCAGTGAATTTCGTAATTCATTCTCGTTGAGGTTTATAGTTTGCATATCTTTATTAAACTTATCTGTGAGTGTTTGTTGTTGATGCAGGACTTCGTTTGCTTGTGTTTGTAGTGTCTTCTGATTATTGCTGAGTTGTTCTAATATTGTGTTGTAACGTTCCTCGTCAGTGGCGTCTAAATTTCCGCTTATAGATTTTATGATGGATCCGAGTCCATTAATTAATCCACTTTTATTTCGTTTGTTAAATAATTTAATTACGTTTAATTCCAACTCTCTGAACATATAATTTACAATTTTACCATTTTCGGTTAGGAACGTTTCATTTGTTAACTGTTTTATTTCCTTATTAACGATTTGTTTTAATTTTAAATATTCATCATATATGGGATTTATATCGTTGTAAAAATAATGTAGTTGTTCGTTTTCTTTTAGGTAGCACTCCCCAATGGTATGTAATAAAAAGCCGGGATTACTTGTAATATTTTTTTCATCCGCGAATCCATGACAGATTCTGAAACAATTAAATTTTGATTCTATCAATTTTTACTTTTCGCTCTCTTAATTTGTCTTTAGCATTTATTGTTTTATATTTATCATTATAATTTTTAATCTTTGTTTTTACATATAATGGTTTTTTAAATTTAGTTATTAAACGAGGGTTCTGTTTTATATAAGCCTCCGTAAGATTTTTTAGTTTATCAATTTTATTATTTTCTTTAGGATCTTTATAACGTTTTTGTTTTTCTTTATTAATATTAATTTTTATTTGTTCTATTTCTTTTTGTCGTTTTCCTACGTAATTTTCTAGTTTATTTTGTATGTTTTCTCTCGGTCTTAAGTTTGTATAATCTTTACCATAAAGTACTTCGTTTGGTGTCATATTGGTAGTAGATTGGATTGAATTATTGTATGCGAAGATGCAGTCATTAACTAATTCTTCTAGGGGTTTCAGTTTGCAATTTCGTGTTTTAATTCTTAAATGTTCGATTAATGTCGAATGAAATCTTTCAATCGCATTCGATTTTGGGTTTTGAGCTGATGTTATGTGTAACTTTATCTGGTTATTATGACAAAATGTTCGTAGGGATACGTTATTAAATTCACAGCCTTGATCGCATATTAATTTTTTGGGGGGAATTTTGATTCTAATAAATGTTTCCAAGATTTTCACTATATTCTTACTTTCTTTTGTTTTAATGGGGTATGCTTGTGCATATTTTGAGAATTGATCATAGATTGTTAGGTAATACTGTCCGTCAAGGGTTAATAAGTCAGTATTTATGATTTCAAAAGGTCGTTCAGGTGTTTCAGTGAGATTGTCAGTGAGTTGTATCGGTTTTCTGTCATATTTACATTCTTTGCATGTTTGGCAGTTATTTATAAATGCGGTGATGGTGTCTATCATTTTAGGCCAATAGTACTTTTCTTTTAGTTTGTTATAAGTTTCCATGATTCCGCGGTGATTTGTTTTACCTATATGATATAAATATACGATTTCATTTTGTTCATCTAATTGCTCTATGTCCTCTACTTCTTTGTTAACTTTAATGATATTAATACTATTTGTTTCAAAGTCCTTTTGAATAAGCTGGTTTAAAAATTTAAATATTTTATCATTGCATATGCAATAATATCTAACTTTAGGTATAATATAATTTTTTATGAATTCTCGAAGTTGGTTTTCTGCTTTACTCTCTTCAATAGTGACCGTTAGGCGTTGTTTTTTGTTACTAAAAAGGCGTGTAATTTTTACGTCATACTTTTGATCGAAAGAGAATATAATTTGGTTATCCGCTATGTTTATTCTATTTTCTAGGATTTTTAAACCGTTAACGGGGTGTTCTTGGGCAGAATGTATGGTTTCAACATCGTCTTGTGTACTGATTATATTTCTTATTGAATCGTCATCTTGGTCTAGAATTTTTTCTAACTCAATTCTTGATTCTAATTCGTCACTTAATACAAAATTTTGGGGTAGCGAATAAATGTTAATTTGTATACAAGTATTCTCGAATATTGAAGTTAAAATTTTATTCAATTCTTGCTTAGGTAATCTATCCAATCCGCATGATAGATAAGGGATGTTGATTTCATGTATATAATAATAATAATAATAATAATAGCACTTTATTTGGCAGAAGTTCAGCCGTAGCTGCTCTTACACTTAACCTTTACAATAAGTGAACATTAAAAAAAACAAACAATGGTATATGAATTGATAACAAATTAACAAAACAAAATAAAGTTATATTATTTACATGAATTTAAAGAGTTTTTATTGTTGTGATAACATGAATTGTTTTAATTGAATTGAAAACGAGGAGTATTTGAGACCTTTAAACTCGACTGGAACCTGATTATAAATGAATGAGCAATTGTAGCTGAAACTGCGTGTGAATAGTGATGAGCGATGAGATGGGACGTGTACCATGATATTATTCCTTAAGTATCGATTGCGCAAATCTGATCGGAAGGAAATTTTTGATGCCAGGTAGAGTGGAATATTACTAGTTATAGTACGATGTATCAAACATGCTAAATGATGTGTTCGTCGGTTGACCATATTAAGCCAATGTAATTCAATCAACTTATGTGTAACAGAGTCATATTTCCTTAATCCTAGAACGAAACGCGCGCAACTATTTTGTACTTTCTGTATTCTTTGACGATCAGTAAGAGTTAGACAAGGACCAAAAATTGCGTCGCAGTAATTGAATACAGAAAGTACAAGCGAGTCGGCCAAAATTTGTCTGTTTTTTTTACTTAAAATAAATCTGTTCATAAACAGGTTTTTTAATGCCAAGTACGCCTTTTTAAGTAATAACGTAACATATTCGGAGAAGCGTAGTTCTGCATCAATTATTAAACCGAGATTTCTACATTTGCTTTTAATCTTTATTTTTGAATTGTTAAGGTAAATGTTAAGTAAATCGTTATCGATTAGGTTCTGTCTTGCATTTTTATTACCAAAAAGAACTGCTGTAGTTTTCTTTACATTTAGTACTAGGCTGTGTGATTTTGCAAAGTCGGCTAGTTGTTCCAGATCACTATTAATTTTTGTAACTGCGTCTTGGTAATCAGAGGCTACAAAAGGCAGATAAATTTGCGTGTCATCAGCATAAATATGCAAACTAGAATGTATGATACTCTTAGGTAGATCAAAAGTGTACAGCGAAAAAAATAAGGGCCCACAAATTGAACCTTGTGCGACACCCTGTGTTATATTTAATGACTCAGAAAGATTACTATCTAGTACAACTCTTTGACACCGATTAGAAAAATAATTACTTACTAGCTGCAAGCTATTTACATCGAATCCGATATGTTTTAGTTTGGCTAACAAAAGTTGATGGTTTACCGTGTCGAAAGCCTTACTAAAATCAAGTAAGACCAACAGGACCATTTTATTTTTATCAATATTACTTATAATATCATCAGTAATTTTTAATAAAGCAGAAGTTGTGCTAAAGCCAGCTTTGAAACCTGACTGAACGTCAGGTAAAATATTTAATCTGGATACATACGCTGAGATCTGGTTGTACATAATTTTCTCTAGAATTTTAGACAGCGTTGGTAGTATACTAATGGGACGCAAATCATTAAAAGTTTCAGGATTTTTACATTTTGGTAATGGCTTTACAACTGCAACGTTCCATACATCTGGAAAAACACCTTTTTCTAAGCAAAAATTAATTAAATGTGTTAGTTGTGGTAATAGTGTTGGTAAGATAATATTTAACATTTTAACATTGATTTCATCAACACCCATCGCTTGTGATTTTAATGTACAAAATAGACGAAAAACTTCATTATCATTAACTAATCGAAAACAAAATTGAGAGTTGCAATATGAATTATTATTGTAGAATGATAATATCTCGTTAGAAGGTGTCAGTATTGAAGTAGAATGAAGAAAGTGATTATTAATTGAATTAACATTTGATAAATTTGACGGTATTTTGATTTCAGGTTTGACATTAATATTAAATTCTTTAAGAGAATTCCATAAGTTATTTTTATTTTTCTGAATTTTATGTTCAAGATAGGCTTGTTTTTCCAGACGAATGGATTTTGTGACTAGATTTCTTAGAGATTTGTAATAATCCCAACTACTTTGAGTTTTATTTCTTTTATAGTTAGCAAGGGCATTATTTCTGAATTTGATCATAGTCTTGATTACATCTGTAATCCATGGAGATGGAGGTTTTCTTACTGTAATACTCTTTAAAGGCATAAATATGTTGAACACCTCGAGGATAGTAGAATTGAAAAACTCAAGTTTGGTATTAACATTAGAAAAAGTGTAAAATTGAATCCAGTTCACATTATTCAGAACAGCAAAGAATTCACAGTAATCCACATTTTTAAAGTCTCTTATTAATAAAGTTTTTGGTTCAGTGCGTTTAGATTTAATATCTATAAGAAAAGAGGTTGTCATATGATCTGTTATATTATGCATATGATGATTGGTGATTACTGAACAAAATTCTGTATCAGATGTTAAAATAACGTCAATGAGTGTTTCGGAAATGTTTGTAATACGAGTAGGTTCGATTACGATTTGACTTAAATTAAATTCATTTATCAACTCAGAGAATAATTTAACAGAATTATTATTTACATTTAGCATGTTTATGTTAACATCACCAAAACACAACAAATATTCAACTTGGGGGAAAAATTCAGAAAGAGAATTTTCTAAAGTATCATTAAATTGAGCAATATTACCTGAAGGAGGACGATAAATGGTTCCAAGAGCAAGAATTTGACTGTTAAATTTAAATTTCAACCAGATTTGCTCAATACATGGACTAATTACTTTAAATATATCATCAGCGTTTAATATAAATTTTAATAAGCCATTCTTCACATACACTGCCACACCACCGCCTCTCTCCACTCTGTCGCATCTATACAAAGTGTAATCGGGAATAAATACGAGATCACTCTTAATTGATTCATTCAACCAGGTTTCAGTTATACCAAAGATATCAAAGTTGTGGTAAATAATAAAGTCTTTAAATTCTTGAAAATTTGACAATAGAGACCTAACATTACAGTGCCCTAATTTTAACATGTAAGAAAAAAAAAACAATAATAAAATATAAAGTCTACTAAATTTACAGCAATACTTAAACAGCTGTTTAAGTGTGACAAATTCAATTCTTGTATGTGTGTGTGCGCTGTGCGATGACTAACTGAAGATGGTTAATTGAAAGGTATGAACAAGAATCACTAGATTTGCAAGTTTATATTGGAAGGTTATTGAACTCCTTCTCTGACGTCACTTTTTGAATTTTTTCACCGATTTTAATATTTATAATACCATCACGGGTCCAAGTGTTCTTTAAGCCGAAACGTTTTTTAGCTGAATTAACTAAGTTTACCCTAATTTTCGTCAAATCCTCGCGAATTGTTATTCCGCTGTTTTTTAATTTAGTTTTATTGGCATAAATTAGCGCGCGATCGTTATAACGGTTAAACTTTACGATTAAGGGCCTGCACTTATCTTTATGGTGTGGACCTATGCGGTGGGATCTATCGATGTCGGAAGGCTGCAGTGGCACGTTCATCTTACTCTGGAACAAGCCCAGGACGACGGCATCAGTTGACTCGTTCTTGGTCTCTTTTACGCCGAAAATGCGTAAACAGTTTCTCCGGCTGTATTGCTCGAGACGGTCGAGCTCAGATGTTAAGTTTTCGATGATGCGGTCTTTCTTTGCCAGCTCTCCATGTAGCTGATCTATTTTATCAGAGAGGGTGGATATTTCACTTCTGAACACTGCCTCAAGACGTTGAGAGATAGCGTCGGTGATGTTTTTGATAAAAAGATCACTTTTGACGTAGTCTAATGTGACCTGTTTTGTGAGAGCAATCATTTCTTCTCTTTTCTTCTCTTCTCTAGTTCCCATTTTGGCTGCAGATCGTTTTTAATTAAGTAGTCACGTAATTGCGTTAATGATTGTTTTAATAATTTTGTGTTACATCTATCGTGGGATGATTCTTTTGAAAATAAGTGAAAGATTTGTTTATTATATTAATTTTGAATTATAATTTTGTTTGGTAATTTATTCATACAAAAACTTTTACTGTTAAATTGATCATCAACTTGTTTTGCTAATCCCTTGCCGAATTTATAGTCTTTTGAAATACAGTGTGCAAAGATAGGGGTTGTTGTTACGTCGCCTATTTTATAATTAATTTTGAATTTATTTCTAATTCTGCTTAAGAAGTCTGCGATTTTATTCGTTTTTCCAGCTATATATTCTACTTCGAAATTATATTCGCTGAGTTCGATCTTCCATCGCATCAGCTTCTGGTTCGCGTTCTTCATATTGAAGAGCCAGACCAGTGGTCTGTGGTCGGTGCGTATTATAAATTTCCTTCCGTAAAGATAGGGTTTAAAATTTTGAATAGACCATACTATCGCTTTCAATTCTTTCTCAATCGTAGAGTAATTTTGTTCTTGTGAGTTAAAGGTTTTAGATGCATAGGCGAGTGGTTTTTCTTGTAAATTATGATTTTGAGAGAGTACGGCACCCATTGCATAGTCGGAAGCATCGGTGGTTAGTATAAAATTTTTGTTAAAATCAGGGAATGCGAGTATTGGTGGGTTTGTAATTAGTTCTTTCATTTTCATAAAACATTCTTTATATTCGTCATTATGTATATCTATTATTGAGCCTTTGCGTAGACAGTTTGTAAAAGGTTTGGTTAATTTTGAAAAATTTGGGATGAATCTACGATACCAGGAAAGCTTGCCTAAAAATGATTTTATCTCTTTTATTGTTTTCGGAATTTGAATATTTTGTATCACTTCTATTTTTTTTGTATTTGGCTTAAGGCCTTCATTTGAAATTACAAATCCTAAATATTCGACTTCTGTCTTGAAAAACTCTGATTTGTGTAATTGTATTTTAAGGTTTGCCTGTTTTAAATATTCAAAAACTGTTTTAATGTTTTCTAAATGTTCTTGTTCGGTATTGCCAAAAATTATGATGTCATCTAAGTATACAAGGCATATTTTACCAATTAAATCTTGTAATATTTCATTCATGCATCTTTGAAATGTTGCAGGGGCGTTAATTAGACCGAAGGGCATACGCAGAAATTCGTAATGTCCTGAAGTTGTGCTGAAGGCTGTTTTTTCTCTGTCATTCTTGTCAACGAGTATCTGGTGGAATCCCGAATGTAGATCAAGTGTAGTAAAGTATTTTGGTTTATTTATTTTGTCAAAAAGTGTGTCAATGTTTGGTATGGGGAATTTGTCTTCTTTCGTTTTTTGATTTAGTTTTCGAAAGTCAATTACTAGTCTGGTTTTTTGTTTGCCTGAGGCATCCGCTTTTTTCGGTACGATCCATATGGGCGAGTTATATGGACTTCTTGATTTTTGTATGACCCCTGTGTTTAACATAGTTTGAATATGTTCTTCGATGTCGTGTTCATAAATTTGCGGGAGTCTGTAGTTTTTTGAGTATATAGGGATGTCATCTGAAGTGTAAATTTTGTGTTGTATTTTATTTGTGAATGTCAATATCTCGTTTTCTTTTGGAAAAAGTGAATCATATTGTTCTAATAAATTATATAATTTGTCTTTTATGTCTGATTGTAAGTGTTCGTCACGTATTTGTACGTAAGTTTCATTATTCTGCTTACTCAGGTTTTGAATATTAAATTTCATCTGTTTCATTTGAATCACATCTTCCGAGAAATTTATAATAGTATTTGTTTCACGTAGTATTTCTGTTCCGAATAATAAGTTACAATTTACATGGAAATTTAGAATGAAAAATTTATACTTTTTATTAAATATTTTAATTTCAACACATTTGTTACATTTCACTGTATTTGTTGCGGTTCTAAAGGTTAAAAATTCTTCTAAAACTTTCATATTATTTTGTTTTACAGTTTGTTCTGTTATTAAGTTAATATCTGATCCTGAATCGATAAGGATTTTAAAATTTTGGAATTGAATTATTGGGATTGTTTTTATATTAGACAGCATTACGTATTTTCTTCTGTCTGTTCTAGGTCGTAATCTAAAAAAGATTGATTTTCAAAGTTTCGTCTTGGTTGTTTAATTCTTGTTCGTTCGGGGTTTCGTCGCTATTAGTCTCTATGTCGTTTTGCATTTCTAAAGCGTAATTTCGTTTTATAGTTTGTGTGGACATTGGTATTGTTGATTTTGTCATACCGGACATGGGAATTGGTTTAAAATCGCGTCGTGTTTCTATGCCATTTTTAATATTTTGTCTAGCGAATGTGTGTGGTCCTGAAGGGCGTGAGAACTGAGGGTTAAATGGGTGTGAAGGAAATTGTTGTGATGGAAATTTCTGTGGTGGGGGATTAAAATGTCTTTGTGATTTTTGTTGTGTATTTTGAGGTGATATTCTATTCATGGGTGATCTGTGTAATTGCATTGAATTGTATTCGTTTGTTAAAAGTTGTTCGCAAACGTCGAGTGTTTGCGGATTTTTACTTATAAATGAGGCTCTAAAGTTCATAGGTAATAATGAAATAAAATGAGCGACTACTGTTTTTTGAGTTTCGACTATTAAACATTGTCTTCCATATTGTTCGTATGGTAATAATTGAATTTTGGAAGTCATTCTCTGATATAAATCTTTAAATTTCTTTAGAGTATCATTTATGTTATTTTCTATTTGTGTGATTTTAATTGTTGTTAATAGCAGTGTATTATAAGTACTTTTGTCTTCAAAGTTAGTTTGAAGGTGCAATTTGATATCGTTCCAAGATGTAAATTCTTTAGTATCTAATATGTCTTTAGCTTTGTCAATGAATTTCTTTTGTAACATAGAAAAACAATATGTTTTTTGTATTTGGGATAAATTTAGTGAATTCATTATTGCATAGAAGTTGTCGACTTCTTTTATAAATCTAGGGAGAGATTTTATTTCTCCATTATACTCAGGCACTCCATCGATGAAGTTTCTGATATCTGCAATCGTTGCGGTTGCCATGTTTAATTCTAATTGACAGTTATTTAATTCTTGTATTGGATATGTTAAGGGTGTATTTATGTTTCCAGTAACAGGTTGTTTGACTTTGCTACTACTACCTAATATTCTTGGTTTAAGTGTAACCGGAATTGTATACAATTTGTTAGGTATTCTTTTGCCTTGTGTCGGGGCTCGTTTTGTTTCTTAACAGCGTTAGCCGTTCCACAAAACCCTTGTATTAATTTGTGTAACAGTATTTAGTCACAGACCGATTGTTACGACCGGCAAAATATATTTATCTACTATGAAAGCGGACTTACAGTAAGAGTATCGTGAAGTAGGCTGCTGTTTTCATAGTAGTGATGGTCTTGATGCGCTTCAAGTGGGCGGAAATTGTGTTTCTGTCACGCAGCTCGTAGATCGATTGGATTGGTGGATTTGATTGCAGAGCTGGATTCACGTTGAGGTGGTGTCTCGTAGTATCGGAATGACGTTCTCGATGTGTAAAGATGGGGCGTGGTTAGACCCTGGTGCGACCACTGTTTAGGTCGTTTGAAGATCGTAGATGATGTTCGGATAGCTCTTGTGAAAATTTGAAAATTTTCGACAAGCGTTTCACAGACTTACGAGGTTTATTTTCACTCACTGGATTCTTGTCGGCTATCCTACCGACTGCGCCCATTATATTTTTGATTTTGCAATTTGTTAAAAAAAACAAATTTTAAGTTTCAATATTTTATTCGTGACAATTTACAGGCTAGCGTACTTCCAGCTAGACAAGTTAACACAATCTGTCTTACACATGTCTCTACTCCTATTTATTATATTTCTTATCTTATATTCTAAGAAACACGAATGACATTGTTTCTAGTGTCGAATAACGAAACTGCAGCGTTTCGAGATTCATAATTTATATATATATATATATATTTATTTATTTAAGTACATATAACAAAAAAAAAATAGTTGCTCTCTGACATGTCATAAATATTTTGACATATTGCCATTTATAATATTCCTAACACAACTATTTTACTCATATTAAACTGATGTCGGTTGCAATATTATCTGCTGCAATTTAATTTGAAGTAATGTGGTGTTTAAATATAGAATTAACAACAGAGCCTTTTTATCTAGAAGCAGGGCACTGTTCTTGTAACCAGGAGTCATTAGTTTAAATCTCAAAAATATATCTCGCATTATTAATCATCTGTTACAAGTCTTTTAGAGAAAGTAAGAAAAGACGTTCAAATCTGCGAGATATGTGGTACTGAGGCGCAACGGATAACATGTTCGAGACGTGTCTGATCAGAAGATTCTAGACTTGGATCCAGATAGAATCGTGATAAATATGTAAATTTAAAAGTTAACATTTTGCCTTGTTTTATTTTGTCATGTTGCTTATGTTGTGGGTGCGACAAAACAGGGAACTTATGAGATTAATTGTGGAATTCTGTGTAAATTTATAAGTTTTGTTGATCCGTAAGTTTGGAAATGATGAACAAAATAGCAATAAAACTTATGACATTATGAAATTATTTTTTTATCAACAAATATTTTTGTGATTTTGTTCATTATTTACAAATTTACAGATCTATAAACTGATAGATTCATAACAGAATTCCACCATAATTAAGAGGTTTAATATTGTAAAGAGTAATAAAAGAACTTTTATTCAATTATATCATTGTAGGTACGATTGTTTTAAATTAATAATTGTAATATCTATAATATTTAATTGATAATAATAAATTCTATTGTTTAAGCAATCGTATAACTGTCTACTTTATTTAAGAATACATTTTGTCTCCTAGTGTACTTGTGACTTAATATCAAATACATTAGGTCCCGTCTCCTAAGTGAAATATTGCTTGAATAGGTGTGTCGTAATATTCACTTTATTGATAATATTCGTATTTTCATATATAACAATTAATTTTATTCAGAAATTTCTAAGGGTTAATTGATCAGTATTAAAAATTTACGAAATATTCCATTTTGACCTATATTTAACATAATATATGTTTGAAACAGATACTTTTAGAAAATGTAACGTAGCATAACCACTCTCTCATTATTCATCTACAAGGTAGTTTTG
This sequence comes from Pterostichus niger, assembly GCA_947425015.1. NCBI lineage: Eukaryota > Metazoa > Arthropoda > Insecta > Coleoptera > Carabidae > Pterostichus > Pterostichus niger. The sequence continues at coordinate 16,902,186 of OX380351.1, read as the reverse complement.
GCAATTTTACTCTATTTTAAAAAATACGCATGTTTAGAAATTTCTAGACCGCTTTTTTGTATTTTTATAAACGCTTAAAACAGTTGCCATAGGACGCGGCAGGGTACAAGTACAGGAACATAGTACTGAGAAAAGGTGTGGGAATTGTTTTCTAGTGCAATTACATTATTTTTTGTAGGTATTAGATTATTGCAAAAATGAATTCAAATATTAAATATTGACGCCGCGGCAAAAAATAAATATTGCGTTTGTACGTTTTCAGGAGACAAACAAAAGGATAAAATTTTATAAAACAAGAAGAGAAGGATAATATTTAAAAATATTTATGATCCGTTGTACCGACAAAAATTAAATTAAAATTAAAGAAAGCAAAGGAAAATTACATGTCACATAGAAGTTGAACATTCAATTTGCTTTAATTTATTTAAAATATCACTTTTGTTGGTGTAATTAGTATTAATTTTTGCAGTTATATTGTTATTTAAAAAAATTACAGAATTTTTTTAATGTGCAAGTACCCTATTATTTTCATATACCATGTATCAGATGCGCGACAACGAACGATAATTACGAGCATTTTAGAGAAAACTGTTTCAAATAAAAGTTGTAGAAATTTACATTCTACATCAATATCAGTATTTAATCTCAAATAATAAATAAATAACTAAATATCATCACGTTTTTGTGACACTGTGCCGAAACAGATCTCGGTAAGTGATATATTTATACGCGTGAAATGCAATTACCAGTCGTTCAATTACGGCCCAAAGATGTTAATGCAAGGGGGCCACAAGGGTAATTTTAATGTGGTGAAAATTGTTTATTGCCTATGGATTTCGAACAGTCTGATTCGATACCATTGAGCCACCTACCCCACAATTAGTTTATTATTATTCTTTATATAAAATTAATTTTCATATTTTATGTAATTTTATACTAATTCTGTTTAATTTTTTAGACATGACACCTGACTTATGAAAAACTTTATCTGTTTTTCCAAAATATATTTTTTTGTTATTGTGAAATTACACAAAGAGTTCAGAGTTACAGGCTCACTATTGGGAGCTCAAAAATTGCCCTATTAATAGATCAATTTAATTACATGTATGTTTTCCCAAAAGTTACCGGATGTCTACTTGTTTTTTTGTTATATAGAGGATACAAAGGTAAAATTTTCAATTAGCGATTGATTTTTCCCTATTAATTTAAAGAAAAATAAGAGTAAGTACAAAAGATGTTCAGAATTAAAAACTGCATCACTAATGATGAGCGAAAAAAATTAATTTCGTCGATTTTTAAATTTTCAACCAATATCTGTACAATCGTATATGGAGAATACTGTTTTAAATAAAAAAGTAGATATTTACACTGTTAATACTGGCGTTTGAATCAGTGTAATAGTATTTCTGATTAAATGAGAAAATATTACTTGTAAAAAATGATATAATATTTTTAATAAAAATTAGAATAAGGTCTCTTGGGTGGGAGATTATAATTTTTTTTATAAATAAAAAACGTAAAATTATACAAAAATTATTTACTTCTAATATGTTAATAAACAATGAAGGTGTCTTACCCTTATTTAAAATTAATATTAAAAATTGTCTATTTTAAATTATATTTAACGTGATATATTTTATGAAATATATATTTATCGGCAAATGTAACATGACACAATTATACTTTCATTAGTCGTCCGCAAGATCATTTTGGAAATAAAAGATATCAATCAATAAAAAAATACTGTTTCTTGTTTGTTGTAAATTTATGTTTATTTAATACCGTCCTGTATCCACTCTGTATTACTTGTATAGCTACCATAATACGTGAAATGCGAGTATCAGACATTCAACAGCGCTCAGCCACCACACTGTAGGGTATAGGTCAACGCGTTTTTCTTCTCTACCTACTTACGGCGCAATATAAAATTCTGGTATCAAAACCGGCTATATTTACTTTTTCTTATTTCGAGTAGACTGTAATTTTTAGATTTACGCTAAATTAGACACAAGATAAAATCATAATCGCTTTAGATGTATTTAGCAGAGAAATATGATTTAGTAGAAATTTATATTACTCTTAAAATATTAATATTAATTGTAAAATTAACGTTTAAAATATGGACATAGCCATTTTTGACATTCACTTATGCAGACTTCCGGTTTTGAAACTCATTTTTGAAACCAAAACGATACCTGTTTAACTATATTTTCATTTTTTACAAGTATTTATGAATAGAAGGAAACACATATCTAGTTTATGAAAATAATATACTCTCATTTAAAAAAAAATGCAAAACATTTTATTTAAACAATGCAAAATCAAGTTATGATGTAAATACATATAATCAACACGAAAAAGAAACTCGAATTATTTCTTTTCGGGAAAAAGTACATATCATTCTAGGAATTGTATTATTAGAATAACTATATGTTATTATAAGACTAAATCGGGTATTTCTGATGGCATCTCATAGTCTTCTTGGTCTTGCTCACCAGCACAATTTAAGTTATTAGACAAAAAAAATGAATAATAATTTAAATGATTATGTTTTATCGAATCATTACCAAATTATTTGGATAATACTTTGTCAACGTCCTATCATTTAAGAGGCTTAATTGAGTTTCCCAACATTACGAGAGAACTGTACACATTTCTAGTCGTTTTGCTTTCCTTACGCAACTTTTGTAAACTCCTATATCTGTACGATTATGTAGTTCTCCTCCTACTAATACATTATTTCTGTTGTTTTCTTCAAATAATATCTTTTACATTCTGAAAACTTGAAAAACAACAATCCTACAGCCTTAATTATCTCTTGAGTAGCTTCTTTCCACTTAAAGACATTGCAGTTCTCTTTTCAAGTTTAAATACGGTCGCGTACTGAGAGTAAACATTGCAGTATTCATGAGGAGCACAAATTATTTCGTTCTTTCTTAAGTAACATTCGATTTTTCCGAAAATTCAATCTGATAGAATAAATGAGAGACCCACCAGTGGAAAAAAGAGTTCAATTTCATTTAGATTCGTTACAGTTTTTGATAGCCAACTAATACACATACGTAGTAACGTTGAGTTTTTTTTTGGGTACGTATTTACAAAATAAAATTAAATAAATTTCATATCGTTTATACTTATTAAAATTAAGTGAATTATACAAAAAATTATGCATACCACAAGCGTTTTGTAACATTTCATTGTTATTTGTCGACTTGCCGTGGTATTTTTTTGCATTTTGATGATTACTCACAGGTAATACATTTATGTCCATATTGATATAAGTATTCTAATAATGAGGTAGGTGGCTCAGTGGTATCGAGTCGGCCTGTGGATCTTGAGAACCCTGGTTCGATCCCCACAGACGACAAATAATGTTCACCAATTTAAATCTACCCCTGTGGCTCCCCCTTCACTAATATCTTTGGGGGCCGTGATTTGACGGCTGGTAACTGCACTTCACACGAAAAAATATATCACTTACCGAGGTCGCCTTGGGCATAGTGCCACGCCCAGTAATGGGTAAAAGGCGTGATGATATATATTAATTTATTTATTTAGTATTCTAGTTTTAAATATAAAATATATTGATTGATTGATTCAATATAATAAAAAAAAATATTTATTATTTCAACACAAACAGTACAGCGTGTTTACAGTACAAGTTACTAACAGAATCTAACTTCTAACTACACATGTTCTTGATAATATGCAGAAATTACCTTACTCAGCAATGTCTCTCATGTTTCACCGTGAGAGACAAGTCTGATGCAATGAACTTGAAAGATTGTGAAATACAGGGCTGGACTCCTATATTACTCCTCCACCCTTAAGAAGAAAAGCTAACTCTTAGGGAGTGTTGCTTTTATGTAATTTGGTTTAATTCTATATCATTATGATTATTTGTGTTTTTAGAGAGATAAGTTCTGCATTTACAAAAGTTTCTTAAACTACAACATATAATAACAATAATAATAATAATTATAAAAGTGTACAATATTGTAAGAAATATCGAAATGGGCGAGTACGACTCTGTACTTGGTGCAACCACATTGCAGAGCAACCGCGCAAGCACGCCGCCAAGCGACGTGGCAACCGAACTTCTACAGAGCAACCGTTCCAGCACGCCGCCAAGCGACGTGCAACCAAACAACGGAGGGGGCAGAAAAGATCCCGCCTAGCAACAAAACATCCGCCATTGATTTTAATTTGTATGTGTGTTGGAAAAGTGTGTCGAGCTGTATTCATTATTACTTTGTGTTTGAGAGGATTTATTAGTTATAATAAATCATTATATTCGTCACAGTGTTATTATTGAATAACCCTACAATATTATATAATGAGTTTGATTATTAATATTATAAATTGAATCCAAACGAATTTCTTTTTGTTTTTCTATATTAAAATTTGAAATATTCTGAATTTTATTCTCTAAATGTTTTATTTGTAAATTTGTTACATTTTGATTTAAATCAATTAAATTGCCAAAGTTATTTGATACTTCTATTTGATTATTTATTTCACACATTTCGGTGACATAAATTCCTTTAAGAGTTTTTATTTCAAAATTTTTATTACAAGTAAATTTAACCTGTTGTTCGTTTCGAAGTATAAGTATTTAATTTTTGAGTTTTTTATATTTATTATTGAGTTTATTTGTGATAATTTTGAATATTGGCAGTGTTCGAATTCTTTATAACAGACAATATTTTCTAGACATTTACTATACTCATTATTTTCAACTATACAGTAATATTCCTTATCATCTAGTTTCGTACATTTATTAATGGATCTAACTCTACAATTATCTCTTGAATATAATCCATTTACAATATTTATAGTTCATATGTGTTATGTAATTTTGTCGGGATAGGTGTGACTTGTATCAGGTTCTCTACTCGTGTGCTTGCAGGTATTTCAATAAGGATTGTTAGTTTTAAGTTATTATAAGTACAATAGGTCTTTAGTATGTCGTTGTTCTGAATATTGTTTAGTACAAGTGAACGTAGTTGTTTATTTTCGATTTTGTTTATTTCTCTGAGAAACAGTTCGTGGTTAATTACGCCAAAGTATAGAACGTTTAATTTACAGAATGTGAATGTCTCTTCAAGTTGGACTAAAGTAAAATAAATATCTTGTGCTACTTGTATAAATTCGTTAATAATATTCTGAATTTTTATTGTTGTTAGTTCGTCCCACATTACTATAACATGTTCGTTTATTATTTGAATTTTTTCATTTAAAGCATTATTATTTTCATTAATCAATTTTATTTTGTCATTGAATTGGGCTGTAATATTATTATTTATTTGGATAAGTGTGTTAATTTTAACAGATGTGATTTTCTGATTGTTCTCAACATTACTAAGTATTTGATCGTAACGTTCCTTATCTGAATCGTCGAGATTGCCAGTTATACTTTTAATTATTGAGCCAAGACCGTTGATCAATCCACGTTTTTTTGCGATGTAGGTTAAGTAGTTGAATTTTTTCATGAATGTGATTTAATAAGGAATTTAATATGTTACGGTTATTAATTACACTATTATCAATCTTATAGAGATCTAGTTTTGAATAAAATGCGTTGAAGTTTCCTTCAAGTATTTCGGACTGTTTGAATAGTTCTTCTAGGGGAATTTTGACAATTATGGTTTGATTGTTTACCTGTATGTGTGCAAGGCCGAGTTCGAGAATATTGATGCCAGGGTTTTGGTCATCTTTTGTTATTAATGTAATTCCGAAGGGAATTAATCTGAAACAGTAACACGGGTTTTTTTTTAGTTGTGTTAACTTATGTTTTTTATTTTTATCATCGATTATTTGTCCGCGTTCATGTACAACTGCTTTTACGTTATTTATTTATTTATCGTATGGCATTACAACAGCATTATAAAGTATGTTAAATATTATGTATATTATGTCATGTGAAATTAGAGTATATATTCTGGTTACAGGTCTAAATCTAGATGTTGTATCCATGTCAGCGCTGCAGGGGCAGCTTTCATTATGTCTTCTGTGGGGCCATCGTATTTTCGTATTGGGCATTCCTGTATTATGTGGTCAATTGTTTGTTCTGGCGCACCGCAATCGCAATTCGGGGTTTCAGCCAGCCCCCATTTGTGAAGCATGTATCTACTTTTTGCGTGGCCAGTCCGGATGCGGTTAAGTTTAGACCATTCCTTCCTAGGGAGATCAAAACCTGGAAGGCGTTTTGAGGGATCTGGGACTACATGATGGTTCCTATTTGATAGTTTCCAGGTGTTTTTCCATTCTTCCGAGATATTGAAATTGCGCTGCCTCTTCACAAATTCATTGTTCCATATTGGTTTGCGGGATTTTAAACGTGTGTTTGGGGCGTTGTTTATAATGTCGCAGATCGGGAGATTTGGTATAATGCCTTGGTGAATTTTTCTCCATTCTTTAGTAGTTGCTTCTTGGCGTCTTAGCTCTGGAGGCTTTTACGTTAATTTTCTTAAATTTAGGTTTCTCAATCTTGCCTGTGTTTCGTTTGTGGATTTTTACGTGTACTTGTTCCGGGATATTAATTTGTTTATTTAGCGGTTGAGCATATTTTAATTTAGCCTTATCAATATTTTGCTTAACTTGTTGATTTATTTCTTTTAGTATTTCGGAATGTTTAAGCACATAATCTTCAACAACAATTTCTTCGGGTTTTACGTTTAAATTTATTTCTATGCCGTATATAATTTCGATTGGGGTTCGTTTTGTAGTAGCATGAATACTGTTGTTGTACGCAATTAATGCGTAGTTTAAGCGTTCTTTAAGTTTGAGGGATTTTATTATCGGATTTTGATTTATAATACGCATATGTTCAATTAGAGACGAGTGGAATCGCTCTACTATTCCATTGCTTTTCGGGTTGTCTACTGAAGTGTAATGAATTTTTATATTTCGTAATTCTAGGTAATTTTGGATCACTTTGTTATTGAACTCTAAACCGTTATCAGATATAATTTTTATTGGAATAGTGAAATGTGTAAAGTATTTTATTAATTTTCCTAAATTAGTGATCGCATTTTTATCTTTTACAACATAGACCATGGCGAATTTTGAAAATGCGTCAACAATAGTAAGGATTTTGGTTTGTTCTAGAGAAAGCAAGTCTATGTGTAATATTTCAAAAGGCTTCTCCGCTGTTGGGGTTAGGATATTAGGGATCTGGATGGGATTCCGTTCATATTTATTCGCGAGACATATATCACATTTATTAATAAAATTTTGTACGTCTTTCGACATGTTCGGCCAGTAATATTGTAGTTTTAGTTTGTTGTAGGTTTCAGTGATACCACGATGGTTAGTTTTACCCTCATGGTAATTTCATATGATAAGTTGTTGTTCTTCTACGTTTTCTATATCTTTAACCATGTTTTTACAGCATATTAGTCTATAACTTCCTTTTTAAAAGTATACTTGTAATACGGAATTGAAATATTTTTTGAAATTTTCGGGTATCAGACAGTAGTACGTTATTCCGGGTTGAAGATAATTTTTTATGAATTGTGTGATACTTGGGTTTGAGTTTTGTTTATTTAAATAAAAATAAATGCGTTGGATTTTATTTCCGAAATTTTTTTCTGTTTTAACATTATTTTTGCCATTGGTTTCTTTTACGACTACTTGGTTGCGACAAGTGTTAATACTTGAGTCTAAATAGGTTAGTCCGTTTACGGGGCTTTCTTCGTCTGAATGTATCGTTTCGTTTTCGGATTCCGATCCTACTTCGGCTATATCTGATTCATTATCAGTATTCAAATTTAATTCTAAATTTTCGGGCTTATCATACACGTTAAAAATAATTGAGGTGTTAGCGAATAATTCTTGGATTAGATTTTCGATTTTTATCCAAGGTATTTGGTTGATGTCATTTTGGATACAATATTCTAGTAATTTATTCAGGCATTTCTTAACATCTAGCAGGGTTGGTTTCCTTTGATTATAAATTTCCTTCGTTATTAAATGTAAAATTGTTCGGGGTGCTTTTTGAATATAAATTTTGTTATCTACGTTAAATAGTTTTGATACAGGGTAATTTTGTTTTACTTGCTTAGCGAATCCTTGTGCCATATGTAGATCTTTTGAAACACAGTGTACTAATGGGTTGTCTGATTTAAAGATGTCTGCGTTATTATATCGAATTTCGAATTTTGGTTTTATTCGCGAGAGGGCGTCGGCGACGTAATTTTGGCAACCTTTTTTATATTCGATTACATAATTGAATTCTTCTAATTTAAGGCGCCATCTAATAAGTTTTTGATTTGGTTCCTTTGGTGAATTTAGCCAAACGAGAGGGCGGTGATCGGTGATAATTTTGAATTTTCGATCTAAAAGGTATGGGCGGAATTGTTTGGTTGCCCAGACAATTGCTAGCAGTTCTTTTTCGATAACAGAATAGTTGATTTCGTGAGAATTAAGTGTCCGTGAGATGTAAGAGATGGGGAGATCTTTGTTGTTTCCGTCGCGTTGAGAAAGTACAGCCGATTGCGTAATTACTAGCGTCGGTCGTTAATATGAAATCTTTGTTGAAGTCAGGATATTGGAGGATGGGGTTGTTTGATAAAAGGGTTTTGCATTTCTCGAAACATTCCGTATAATTTTTATTAGTTATGTCTATTTTATTTCCTTTTTTCAAGCAATTTGTAAGCGGTTTCGTTATTTTATAAAACGACAGTAATAACCGAGTAGCCCAAGAAAGGATTTTATTTCTTTAGGTGATTTTGGTATCGAAAATTTTTTATCGCTTGTATTTTCGCGGGATTTGGTTTAATCTCTTCAGTAGTGATGATGTGGCCTAAATATGCTACTTCCTTACGTAGGAATTCGCATTTATCCAATTGAATTTTGAGAGTTGCTTCGCGCAATTTTTTGAAAACTTTTTCAATATTTATTAAATGTTCTTCGAAAGATGTACCAAGAATAATAATATCGTCGAGATATACGAAGCATATCTTATTTATCAGATCTTTTAAAACAAAATTCATCAAGCGCTGGAAAGTAGCGGGGGCGTTCTTTAGCCCAAACGGCATACGCTTAAATTCGTAGTGTCCGCTGTTGGTTGAAAAGGCGGTTTTAGGAATGTCTTCGGGATTGACTTCTATTTGGTGGAAGCCGGAAGTTAAGTCAATGGTTGTAAAGTAATTAGATTTTCCGAGTTTGTCGAGGATGTCAGTTACGTCTGGGATAGGGAATTTGTCGTCGATAGTTTTGTCGTTGAGTTTACGATAGTCTATCACAACGCGAAATTTCTGTTTACCCGATGTGTCAAGTTTTTTGGGGACTACCCAAATGGGGGACGACCAGGGGGAGTAAGAATGTTGAATTATGTCGTCGTTCAACATTTTTTCAATTTGTGTATGTACCTCTTGTTTGTAGATTTCTGGGTACTTGTATTGTTTTGCGTGTATGGGAATGTTGTCGGTTGTTTTTATGTCATGTTTTATTTTATTTGTGAACGAAAGTTTTTGATTATCATCTAAAATGAGATCTCTATATTTATTTAATGTTACGAACAGTCCTTTTTGTTCCGACTCATTTAAATGATCGGTTCTGATGGCTTGCTTATTTATTTCTATATTAATGTTTTATTTTGTTTTTGGTTTAAGTATTGAAATTGATATTTATATTTATTTAGAAACGTTACGTCACCTTTTTCAAAATTAAATTTAGTTTTAAATAATTCGATGCCGGGTATGCCCAATAAAATATCAAAATCTTTATGAAAATTGAAAATGTAGCTTTTAATGTTTAATTTCTTAAATTGAAAATAGGTAAATTCAGTTCCGGACGATTTACCGTTACAAGTATAAATTGTAAAATATTCACGAAATTTTGTTGTGTCGGATTTAATTAATTTTGGATGTATGTAATTTTGAGTTGAGCCTGTATCTAAAAGTATTTTAAAATTATTAATTTGAATAAATGGGAGTTTACTAAAATTATTCGTTAAAGATTCGATTCTTGTGAATCGAGTTGGGGAAAATTTTGAGTGTCGATTTGTTCGATATATTCATTTTCGTTTTCTGTATTATCATCAATTTGTTGTTTATCAGAATATTCTTCAATTTCGGGATTTTCGAATTCATTATTTTCGAGATTTTGATTAAATAGGTCCTCAAATACGAAGTCTTGTTGTGGCTGATTTTGTTGGAAATAATTTTGTGGACGGACTGGTCGAGTTTGTGTACTCAAAGGGGTTGGATTCATGAATTGTGAGTTTCGGATATTTGCTCGTGGGGCGAATGGTTTAGGTTGGTGTTGTGTTCTTTGAGGTGTTGGAAATTTTTGCATCGGAGATTGATATTTTTGATATGTGGGTTGTGATTTTTGTTGAGCAGGAAGGTTAAAGTTATATGGTGTGGGTTTATAAATTGGTTTAGATTTATTTAAATTTAAATTTTGGTGTTGGGTTTCTTGTAAATATTGGAAGTCATTTGTAAGGAGGTTTTCAATTTCTTCTAGAGAAGAAGGATTGCGAGTAGCGAGGTTGTTTCTGTAAGGATCTTTACAATTTGAAATGAACGAGTGTACGGCTATGGATTGAATAAAAGCAATTATGTCTTCTTTTGCGTCAGGCACAAGATTGCACAAGTTTTTGCTACTGCACGATCGTAATGTTTTTGAATTTCTTTCAAATATTCGAATGTTGTAAGTTTTCCTTGTTGGAGTTTAACCATGTTACATGCGATAGTTGGAGCCTGCTGTTTATCATCGTATTTTGCAATAAGAAATTCGCGAAGCTCTTTCCATGTATCGAATTTATGATCGTTTATTAATTCATCTGCGCGATCTGTTAGTTTTGCTTTAATTTGGAATAATATTAATTTTACTTGGATTGCGTTAGGATGCAAGCTATTAATTAGTTCAATAATTTCATCTGTTTGAGTTATGAAAGGCGTAAGGGATTTAGGATTACCGTTATATTTAGGTATAGCGCTAACTAAATCGTTAATTGTTTGTTGGTTTTTTAGGGGTTCTGCGGCGATTTGTGCCGTGCGCTGACCCGGAAGTCCTGTTTCAGGCATTGTGTCAATGTTAATATTTAAATTTTTTAATACTTCGAGTTTGGTTTGGATTGGAATTGTGTCAGTGAATTTGTGTGTACAGTGATTATGACAATTATATAAATAAACTTACAGTAATAGTATTACTTCTTTAATCATTGAGGTTGTTGTCTTCTTTCCGATGTTCGCTCGGCAGATTGGAAGACAGGGACGGATCCGCTCTACTGGGGAAGTTGATGCCGGTTCCTTCGTTGTTGAGAATTCTGGTTCACGCTGGAGAGTGGGATGATGCTCTGACTATAACGACGGCTTCAGGCCTCTCGGACTGCTTGTGTGATGAGATTTTTGATGTTGGAAATAATGTCTTTCGCAATAACTTATGGCACTAGCTTTGCTGGCACTTATGAAGTTAGTTTCTTCGGGAGACGATTATTTGATTATGTTCGGATCGCGAATTAACAGTAGAAACTGACTATCGATATTTTTTAACAAATTGAATTCTTGCAGAATTTTCGATATATTGATATTTCACGATCCTACCGACTGCGCCAAATATATTGATTGATTGATTCAATATAATAAAAAAATTTATTTATTATTTCAACACAAACAGTACAGCGTGTTTACAGTACAAGTTACTAACAGAATCTAACACATGTTCTTGATAATATGCAGAAATTACCTTACTCAGCAATGTCTCTCATGTTTCACCGTGAGAGACAAGTCTGATGCAATGAACTTGATTGTGAAATACAGGGCTGGACTCCTATATTACTTATATTTATTACTATTACTGTAATGATCTGTTTGTGCTGATCTTTTTTCAGCAAAATAAAACTAATTTTGAAAGTAACTACATACTTTTTAATTAATTTAATAGTAAATTTAGTCGGTTTTGAACCTAATTGATGATAAAATCAGAAAATATTAATTTTTACGAATCCAACGATATGTCTAACTCCATTTTTTTTAAGTTGACTTAACCCCTCAAATGTTCAACTTCAAGTGGGTCGGTGTAAAAATTCCCGCACAATGCTACAGTTGACCTATACTGAGACGAGGCCTTTATTATATAGTCCTTGAGAGTATGGTGGCCTGTATCCCCGTCTGTCAGGCTGGGCCGGGGTTTGATTCGACTTTTTCTCTTTATTTCTAATGTTGTAATCCAGCTAAATTATTCTAATAAATACAAATCCTTTTCCATCACGACAATGTTTATACATTGCCACAACCAGGAGTCGCACCTGGGTTACTACGGCCACAACGTAGGGACTTAAACCCTGGACGTTTCGATTAAAAGTCCAAAGTCAACAGAACTACCTGGGTTGGTGGCATTACTTGGTAGAATAGTTCCAGGATACCGCCATTATTTTATTTTATTTAGGTACAACACATATAGCGCTTTTTTCCTCACTCTTGTGTGACTGACCGTTTGGCAACTTTTGAAGCGTGTATCGTGTGTCAACATGGGAATGTTGATGTTGACTGATTTTTATTTTATGAATCTGTTAGTGGATGTCCTGTGAAAGCTTTAGGAGTTCGTGCTACCCCATTTAATGGGATATACCGTGATGTATGTATGTATGTATGTTAAAAAATTATTAAAAATAGTGGCAATATCCAATTTGTCAATCATCTATTTTTAATTTGCAGCTAACATCAGCTTATTGTTTATTAGAATATTTAATTATTTCCAAGCATTTCTACATATATTTCCAGAGAATATTTTGTTGTGACGATTTGTTTTTCTTTTCGTTGTATATGATTGATAATAATGGATATATTTGTCTTAGATGGTATAATTATTTTATTTCGGATCTAGATTGTTTGACTTTTCGTTACGCTATCCACAATCAGAGCCACTGTGTGAATGTTTACAATCGGAAAATTTGAATAAAAATAGTACAGAAATATGTTATGAAATAAGTTAAAAAGCTCGTTTAGATATGAATATTCACAAATTTTGTACAATTATCTTGACTATTATATTCTATTTAATGATTTTGTTCGTTACAAAAAATGTACAAAATGCTTGAAGGCAGACGTCATCTACGCATTCGCACAAACCGTAAGTTCGCTTGTGCCGCATATAAACGCTCATAGTATCTACGAGTAAATAACTATTAGTAAATCGGAACAGTGGTAGTCTTAGAGTATGATAATTTTGTAATATATTTTTCTGAAATTATGCACAATTTCAATTATTTGTCACAAGTAGTTATTTAAACTACATGAATATATTTTAATAATAATAAAATTTATCATGCATGTAAGTATAATAATATAACGTTACAAAATTTAAAATGAAAATCATAAATCACAATTAATACTGTCTAAAACTGTAAATTATTTACAATATTGATAATATTTCATTAAATATTAAATTAAAATTAATGGTATACCTCATACTTCATTCCATTGTGTCAAATATATATATATATATATATATATATATATATATATATATATATATATATATATATATATATATATATATATATATATATATATATATATATGTAACTAAGTTGTTTTCAACGTATTTGGGCTAAAATGAAAAGTTGAAGTTTCTACTTTACAATGTCGTATGTGCAAATTAAATATAACCGGATTCTACGGTAACATATAAATGAACAGTAATTATAAAAAAGGATATAAATTTTTATTTCGACTGTTTTTTAAAATTATGAAATAATACTTCTTTTCGGAATTCAGTCAGTTTTTTATTTTTTATTATTACGTCAACGTTTCGGCCAACTCTTTAGCCTTCATCAGGACACTATTATAAAATTAATTAACAATTATAAAAATAATTAATATAAAATATAAATTACTTACAATAATAATATTTAAAAAAATAACATTATCCAAAAAATTATAAATAATGATAGAAATAATTAAATATTTATAAATATATATATTTTTAAAAAGTCAAAAAAATTATATTTGTTAAAATATTATAAAACAATATTTAAAAAAAATGAAGAAGACTACTTTGAAAAATTAAATAATTTAATTTTGAAGGATAATAGCTTGATCAAAGAAAATTAATTAATTAATTTTGAAATATTTTTTTAATTAATTATTTAAAAAATTCTAAAATATGAGTATATGTAGAATTTAATTTTTCAATATCAGATCTATTGTTAACATTGTTTATATCATTTTGTATATACAGCATTTCCAAAAATAAACGTTTTTTTAAATTTTTTTCTGTATCAAGAATTTTAACATTTTCAAAATCAAAAATATGGTCATTAGATATAGAATGCTGTGCTAAAGCACAATTACTATTATTATTCATAGAAGTTTTTAAAGAATTTCGACGATGTTCTAACATTCTAGTTTTAACATAGCGTTTAGTTTGGCCAGTATAACAACTTGAACAATTTTTACACTTGACTTTATAAATTACATTTGATCTATACAAAATATCAATTTTATCTTTCAATTTGCTATATAATAAATTAATAGTTTTACCTTTTTTAAAAGCAACTATTTTAATTTTAGATTGTAATAGTTTTTTTAAATTATTTGATAAACCTGGAATGTATGATAAACTAAAATATATTTGATTTTTATTTGGATATTCAGTATTAATTTTATTTTTATAAGATTGGTTGTAAATGATTTTATTAATTATATGTTTAGGAAAATTATTTAAAAATAAAATATTTTTAACTTTATTTAATGATTCATTTAAATATTTTTTAGATGATAGTAAAATGGCTCTATTTTTTTAATTTAATTGCAAAATTTATAAGTTGACATTTTGGGTGTTCTGATTTATAATTAATATATCTTATGGATGATGATGGCTTCCTAAACCATTTATAACTCAAAGTGTTATCATTATTGTGAACTAGAAGAACATCTAAAAAAGGAATTTCATGATTTGTTTCTAATTCGATCGTAAACTGTAAATTTTTATTGTAATTATTAAAATATTGTAAAATATTATTAGTTTCAGTGGAAGGTATGGAACAAATAATATCATCAACATATTTTTTTAAGAACTGTATATGAAAAGGTAAAGTAGGAATAATTGTTTTTAATAATTGATCCATTACTAAATTTGCTACAGCAGGTGAAAAACTAGACCCCATTGCTACACCCATTTTTTGTTTATAAAATTTTTTATTAAATAAAAAATAACCTTCTTTATAACAAAACTCTATTAATTTCAATAAGTTTATTTTTGGAATGCTAGTACGTAGTTTAATAATATCCCAATTGTTATCAATAGCTGAAAAAATTAAATTTAAAGGTATATTAGTAAATAAAGATTTAACATCAAGAGAAATTAAAACGTAGTTTGGTTCTAAAGTATAATTTTTAATAAATTCTATAAATTCATAAGAATCTTTTATGAAATAAGTTTCAATATTTATATTATTTAATAAATTAGATAAAAATTTTGATAATTTTGAAGTAGGAGAATTTATTGCAGAGACAATTGGACGCATTGGATAATTTTCTTTATGTAATTTAATTAATCCATATAATCTAGGTGGAATTGCATTATCAATAGTTAAAGAGATTTTTGTTTTAAAATCAATGTATTTTTTATTAAATAATTCTTTAATCAAACTATTGTTTTTATTTTGAATTTTAAGCGTTATATCATTATTTAGTAATTCGTAAGTATTATCATCTGAAATTAAATCATTCATTTTATCAAGGTAGGTTTGTTTGAATATTGCAACAGTTTTATTACATTTATCTGCTTTGATTATTAATATATTTTTATTTTCATTTAAGAATTTTTTAGTCATTGTAAATTTTGACATTAAATTTAGCTTATCATTATTCAGAATTTTCTTATTTTTATTTTTATTGATATAATTTGTTAAAACATTGCAAGAATGTGCTCTTATATCTTCACGTAAATTTTGATCTTCAATACTTGAAAAAATGTATTCTAAGTCAGTTATTATTTAAAAAATTGGAATTTCTTTAAATTTTAATGGTATTATGAATTTTGGTCCTAATGATAGATAGTTTTGTACATCAGAAGGAAAAGTAACATTTGTTAAATTAACAAACCATTCAGAATTGGAAGATATTGACACATTATTTGAATATTTCTCTAATAAATTTTTTAATTTCTTAACATGGACAGATTGAACTTTCTTGTTAAAAAATTCAAATTGACGTTGAATTATATTTCCAAATTGGTACCAAATTATATCACTAACAGTCTGTTTAACAATATTAGCTACATTATTATATTTGTTTTGTAAATTTTTGACATTCCAACAACTTATTCTAATTTCTAAATTAAGAGTTTGTTTTTTAAAATGTTGTAAAATATTATCTACTTTATGTTTAAAAGGATGTTGTCCAATAAACAGATTCTCTAAACAACCAATGTTCTTCTTAATATGACTAGGATAAACACCAAGCTTACGACATCGGAGAAGGAAGATTCTATTGTTCACTGCAGTTGCAATCTTCTTATTTAAGTCATATAGTTTCTTCACTTCATTCATAGTTGTAGAACCATACAAATTGTAGATAACTTGATTAAAGGTAACATTAAGGGACATTTTCTCCATCAATTATATAAAAGGATATAAATTTTTATTTCGACTGTTTTTTAAAATTATGAAATAATACTTCTTTTCGGAATTCAGTCAGTTTTTTATTTTTTATTATTACGTCAACGTTTCGGCCAACTCTTTATCCTTCATCAGGACACTATTATAAAATTAATTAACAATTATAAAAATAATTAATATAAAATATAAATTACTTACAATAATAATATTTAAAAAAATAACATTATCCAAAAAATTATAAATAATGATAGAAATAATTAAATATTTATAAATATATATATTTTTAAAAAGTCAAAAAATTATATTTGTTAAAATATTATAAAACAATATTTAAAAAACTTCTATTAATAATAATAGTAATTGTGCTTTAGCACAGCATTCTATATCTAATGACCATATTTTTTATTTTGAAAATGTTAAAATTCTTGATTCAGAAAAAAATTTAAAAAAACGTTTATTTTTGGAAATGCCGTATATACAAAATGATATAAACAATGTTAACAATAGATCTGATATTGAAAAATTAAATTCTACATATACTCATATTTTAGAATTTTTTAAATAATTAATTGAAAAATTATTTCAAAATTAATTAATTAATTTTCTTTGATCAAGCTATTATCCTTCAAAATTAAATTATTTATTTTTTCAAAGTAGTCTTCTTCATTTTTTTTAAATATTGTTTTATAATATTTTAACAAATATAATTTTTTGACTTTTTAAAAATATATATATTTATAAATATTTAATTATTTCTATCATTATTTATAATTTTTTGGATAATGTTATTTTTTTAAATATTATTATTGTAAGTAATTTATATTTTATATTAATTATTTTTATAATTGTTAATTAATTTTATAATAGTGTCCTGATGAAGGCTAAAGAGTTGGCCGAAACGTTGACGTAATAATAAAAAATAAAAAACTGACTGAATTCCGAAAAGAAGTATTATTTCATAATTTTAGTAATTATAAATTTTATTTATTTAGATTTATAAATTCAAATAAGACATAAATGATAGTAAACCAACTACATAATTAATTTATTTTACGGTGTCTACAGACACATTGAATTTCTGGTCCCATGATCCAAAATGATGCTTATTGACTGCGATGTGCCATTCCATACGGTTATCATACACAACGTCCGGTGTAAAGAAGAGCTCATATCCGAAATCGGGTTCCTTGATCTGCACCGTACAGTGAAACTTCTTCAGCAGTTCACTCTGCACTGGAATGTGCACGTTGAGCTCGTACGTAATCCTATTTAGAAAAGTTGCGCGCATAATCAGAATTCATGAAAATATAAAATACGAATGCTGACAATTAAATTTGCAAACATTACGTATATTGATTGCTATTGGCTTTCACTTGAAATCCTTGAAAGTTAACCTACAACGAATGTTGTGTGAATCATTGACAGTTCTAAAGGCTATTCTACAACATGCAATTAAGTACTTTTTACGATGTCTACATATAAAGTGTAATATGAAATGCGGGCCGTAGGTGTTTAACATAAAGAAACAATTGTTTCGTGCGCATTACTGTCCAAATTATTTCAAACAAAAAGGCTTCAACTAAATGTTGTAGTGTTTAAAATTCCGCATGTAACTTAGTAAACAAAATTCATTTACTATGGTTCGTAACAGTAAAAATTAAATTTGTAAACTTATAAAATTACAGTTCAATAGTGTTCGCCTTGGAAACAAAACAAAATAGAAAAGAAATGTGTAACGTTTTTCTGTCTCCGTCCAATTAAACTCAACACCCACATGCTGTTTCTGGATGATTATGAGATACACAAAACTACCACATTTGTACAGAGTCAACAAATATATTGATGAGGCTGAGAGTCATTTTGATTGTTTTTAAACTCATTTTCAATTAAATATATTACTTTTCAATTTCCTTAAATTTTTTTCCATTATGAAATAATAATACTTAAATCTGATCGCTTACTTAAAAACAGAATTTAATTCTGTACAACATTTATTTAAAGTATATTGGTTTAAAATAATTATCGATTTTTTGTGCAAGGAAAAACTGATTTCTCATGTTGAACGCCTATGGCCAGTTTTTTTAATTAACATCCTGTTTATATATATATATATATATATATATATATATATATATATATACATTTGTTTATACCTAGTTAATAAAGATATGCACGATTGTGCATTTGACCAGTCAAATATTTCTCGGTCAATTGACCAAGAAACATTTAATAAAAATCACAATAAAAATTGTAATTTATTTATATAGTACTGTTCACTACATCCAATATTGCTGAAAATGAAGAACCAACAACAACTAATAAACAAAACCACATCAAATTCAAAATAAAGGGGAAAATAAAGTAAAAGAGGTAATGAAATGAAATAATATGTATTTATTTTATTTGTAAAATAAGTAAGCAAATTCTCCAGAACCCAGAATACCAAACTAGATATATTCATGTAATAATAGTAAGTAGCTATTTCTATTGAACAACAGATGTCGTTGCGGTTCCATTTAGATTATTTGACCGTTTTAATTGGCCGTCAAATATTTTTGGTCAATTGACCACGGCACAATCCTAGTTATGAGTACCAATTGTTTAATTGTAAAATCTCAACTACAGATAAAGTACCTTGAAATACTAAAATATTTGAATATGAATAAGAAAGGTAACACTCGGTTTTATTGTTTCAAATTAAATTTTATTATTATATTTATGTACATTTCGGTTTTTACGCCATCTTCAGAATGATACAAGAGTGATCTATGCTAGAATATATACGTTAGGGATTAACAAGCTATATCTAAATTCTTAGAATAAATTATGAAAAGATGTTTAGCATCGGGGACGAATAAAGATCTAATTATTCGTTCATTAGGTTATTTCTATCTTTAATGGCTTTCTGAATTTCTATCGCTTCTAGTAAATCCATTTTCAATCCTTTATGTTTCTTATACAATATTTTGAAATTACCTAGATTAGAATTGTGGTTGAATTGTATTAGGTGCTTGGCGACGTTTGATCTATCTACTTTATCTAGTCTCCAACTGTTTAGTTCTTCTTTGAACCTAGTTTCAAAATTCCTAGTAGTTTTACCAACAAAGGAATAGTCGCAATTGTTACATTCTATCTTATATACAACTCTATTTTTAATTGTGTCGGTTTTTAAAATTTATTTTTGACTCAAGTTCAAATGATAAACTAATTTATTTTGATGTATCTAGTTTATTTACATCAATTTCGGTCAATAAAGTCAAACAAATAAGTCAAGATAAACGTATAATATGTAATCCGATCGTGAAAGAAGAACTAATAACCTTACTAGCTATTTACCTACAACTGAACTGTTTTAATTTCAATAATAATTTCATTAAACAAGAAGAATGTCTATCGATGGGAAGCCCTCTTTCACCGCTTCTTGCTGATATATTTATGGACAAATTTGAATCCGACATACTTAATAATAAAAAAAACACCGAATTAATAATATCAAATTTTGGTATCGTTACGTAGATATCATTTGCTTTTGAGCCGCTCCATTTAGACAGTTAGATAAATTTCTACTATATCTAAATAACGTTATTAAAAATATTAAAGTCGCTTTAGAAAAAGAGTCAAAATTAAACTTTTTAAATATTTCAATCACTCGAAAAAATAACAAATTCATTTATAATATATACAGGAAAGAAACTTATTCCGATGCCATAATTCCCTCCAGTTAAAACCACCACCAAAGTACAAAACTAGCAGCATTCCATAGATTAATTAATATACCGCTTTAAAAAAAATATATCTACGGAATTAAATACAATACATCAAATTGCAATAAACAACGGGTATAAACAAAAGTTGTATTGACAAAATTTTACCTAAAAAATTAAAACAAAAATCTTATTTACAAACAAGAAAACCAGATACAGATGATAAAATCTATAGAAAACTACCCTACATAGGCAATTATAGTGTAAGAATAGCTAAACATTTAAAATCACAACAAATTAATCCAACCTTTTACAATAAAAATAATATAAAATCAAATTTAGTTAACAATAAAATTTAAAAAACCGACACAATTAAAAATAGTGGTGTATATAAGATAGAATGTAACAATTGTAACTATTCCTATGTTGGTAAAACTACTAGGAAATTTGAAACTAGGTTCAAAGAAGAACTAAACAGTTGGAGACTAGATAAAGTAGATAGATCAAACGTCGCCAAGCACCTAATACAAAACAACCACAATTCTAATCTAGGTAATTTCAAAATATTGTATAAGAAAAATAAAGGATTGAAAATGGATTTACTAGAAGCGATAGAAATTCAGAAAGCTATTTAAGATGGTAATAACCTAATGAACGAACAATTAGATTTTTATTCGTCCCCGCTTCTATCCATCTTTTAATCCTTTATTCTAAGATTAACGATACAGCTAGTTAATCCCTAACGTATGTATTCTAACACAGATTACTCTTGTATCATTCTGAAGATGGTGTAAAAACCGAAATGTACATAAAGATAATAATAAAATTTAATTTGAAAGATAAAACCGAGTCTTATCTTCATTATTTATATTCTAAATATGTTCAACGAGAGCCAACACACGCGTCTATTCAGTTTGTTTAAAATAGTTGACTTCCAACAGTGGGGATACAAATGCAAATATTCAAGATAATAAAATATAGTTTATCCTTTTTCTCTACCTGCCCACCGCGATTCCCGCAGGACTCTCCACCATACAATCCATGCCCCAGATTTGAGTCGCCTTTCACGACGACCTAAGCTTGTACTTCTCGACCTTGCAAGTTGACATCCTGGCATAACGGACATTTGATGTTCAGCTCGCAGAAGAAGACTACGTGTGACTCACATTTCTTGTCGAAGTCGATATAAGGACCGACTTGGACACAGAGAAAGTATTTAATGCCGTGGACGTGGTGCTTGCACGGACAAATGAAGGGAGAACATCGGTTGCAGCGCCAGCCGTTGTCGTTGCGGTACTGGATGATTAGGACTTCAGTTCCGCATTCTGTGCATGTTAGGAATGAAATAGATGCAATTGCATCTGCAAAAAGAGATGTTTAATTTGCAAGCAAAAGTAAAACTGATTTATGGTGCTATTCTGTAATTTTCTATAATACAGTTCTGTAAATTTGAATAAAAGTGCATAGATTTTTATTGACAAATACATAAAATTCCATTTGACAATCAAATATGATGCGCTTTTGTTCAGATTTATAGATCTGTAGCGTTATAGAAAATTACAGAATAGCATCATTAAAATAGGTAATGAAAATTCCAGAAAATATGAACTTTTTACCACATACGAGATGTGTACAAAGCTTATTCATAGAGATGTCTAGTGTTGTCCACATGCACAGCATCTTTAATGTAAACACGAGTTTACTAAATTATTGTATTTTCAAAAAGTTCACTTTAAACCGGTGTTTCTCAACGTTTTCTTGTATGAGAAACCCCAAAATTTACTTGATTTCGTGTAGGAAACCTTTTTAACGTCTATACTTTATATTCCAATAATTTAAAACAATTTCTATAAACAATGATTAAAATTCAATAATGAATTTTAAATAAAAGAAAATTCTATTTACATATTATGTTATATTTACTGCTACAAGAACAAGTTATTACACAAGATAAATATTTTTGTAAATGAAAACCATTTAAAAACAGGATTTTTTTTAATATTATTTTTTGTCGGTACGGCGGTCGAGAGCCTTAGAACTTTTCCCATTTCCATATTTGAAGAAAAGAAGTCGCTTCCAAGTCAATCGTACATATTTATTTATTTATTACCACTAACATTTTGGGGCCGTGATTCGACAGCTGATAATCGCACGCGCAAAATATCACTTACCGAGATCTGCAACAACAGAGTGTCACACCAAGTAATGACTGACAGGCGTGGTGGTGGAGGCTTGGCTATTTGTAAAAAAAAAACCAGTAAGTTTATTTTTTTATTAATATATATATATATATATATATATATATATATATATATATATATATATATATATATATATATATATATATATATATAAAAGGCATACTAAAAGACTTGGTAACAAGGAAAATGTAATATAAAATTGATTTCAAACCTTGTTAACTCATTGCATGTATTAACGGGAATATAATATACATTTTACATACAGAGTTCAGGATAATATATATGAGCAAACGGGTGGTGTTCATGACGTCATCGGTCACACGGCCCCGTTGAATGGTTCCGCAACTGGACCACCTCGTACCGGTCACACCTGCATGACAAAATATAACATGTCATTCCAGTCTCAATCAGCGGTCACTGAGATTTACATTTTAGGTAGTGCTATAGGATTAAGGCTACAGGTACGAATTAGGATGTCCCAGACATCCGTGTGGATCCAATCCACACGAGGTCCCAGACCTCATCGGTGCGGGTATTTAGACCCGATCGTGGCGGGTATTTAGACCAGATAGTAGCAGGTCCTTCCCAACCTGATCAAGGATCAGTACTGTCGTATGCGCTGAAGACCGCTAAACACAAAAGAGGAGGGACTCCAATTACAGACACAGGTAAATTTCACTCTGTGGTCATTATGTAGCCATTGACGGATGCGCAGCTGGATTCGCAGACCCAGCGCGGAGAGCCCTCAATACGGCCCTGTATGTCACCACCACCTGATTAGCAATTGTAGTATGCTCTTAAATGCCGCAACCTGGCGGAGGGACTTCAGTACTGAGTTCTTAAGGAAGGCAAAGTGTGAATACACAGAATAGCACATAATAATATAGAATGTAACATTTGATCAAACACATATATCCCCAAACAAATACCACACCAAAACATAAACATAATGTACTCATTATAACATCAATTTACATGTCATTCAATAAACAACAGACACGTATCAAGTCAGTACAGATCTCCAATCAATATATCATCAATTAATGTGGCATTTAATAAACAACAGATATATGTTAAATCATTGTAGTTCTCAATAAAATAGGATATAACATCTGATCTTAAATCATTGCAATTCTCAATAAGATAGAATATAACATCTGATCATAGATCATTGCAGTTCTCAATAAGATAGAATATAACATCTGATCAGTCACATATATCCCCAAACAAATACCACACCAATACATAAACATAATGCACTCATTATATCATCAATTTACGTGTCATTCAATAAATAACAGACACGTATCAAGTCAGTATAGATCTCTAATCAATATATCATCAATTAAGGTGGCATTTAATAAACAGACATATGTTAAATCACTGCAGTTCTCCGCATACGTTGAATCTAGACCTAGAAAGACAGTGAGATAACTCACCTTTAATTACTGATAATCCAATACAGTGTCCAGGTAACAATGAATGTATTAGTCCTTTACTTCACTTATTCACTTCCACCCCGAATTGTTCGTCACACCCGTGAAACATAGACTGAGCGTCTCTGCGCTGGCAGCCGCCTCAGGCTGCCTCGTCATATTTTTCGTTGGCAGGTATATGACCACCAGCGCTTCCAAATCAGTGGATTGCATTATTAAAATGCATGTCTTACATATATATATATTTATTAAATAAACTTTCATTTAACCATTACGAGCGTTTACATTGCGAACATTGACCTTAGCTCACAACAACTTAACTTTAAAATTTTATTAATAAGTTTATAATTTTTTGTTCTAATTTTATTATGTTCATTTTTAAATATTTATAAAGAAAATAATAATTTTTTACATACATATGAAAAATATAAGTAATATGGGTCTTGGATTACGTACAAAAATATTTAAAAAACTGGAGGGGATGCATGCACAAGTACGGACAGAGAACTAAACTTTTACTAATAAATCATTGCCTAACATTCAACCATTCGAACCTGATATATTTACATTAAACAGATTAAGATTTGTTTTTAAATATTCTGCAGTTTGTTATTGTTTGATATACAGCAATATACACAGTTTAGTGTTAAAAGTAAGTGTGATATAAAGTGTACTTGAATTTCAATCTGAAAATACTAGAAAGAAATAATTTTCTTATTAAGAAATTTTACAAAGGAACAATAATTTTTTAACAGGAGAAACAGGACTGGTGTGTAAAGCATTAGTGGAGAAACGAGCATGTACCTAAATAAATAAACATGATTATTGTTACAATTAGACCTAAAAGGAATTAAAGTAATAAACAAAGAATATCAGAATACTTCAATGACAGAGTAAGATGCCAGTACTTATATTTATTTATTTATGATTAGAGCAGATACATACATACATAATTTCACGCTATATCCCATTAAACATGGTAGCACGAACCTCTGCAACATTCACAGAACATTCACTAAAAGATTTATATCAGTCCACGTCAACATTCTCATCCTGACACACGATACTCGTTTCAACCACATTAACGCTCCCTTCATACGAGCTCTTTCATTCCTCACAACCAAAATGC
This sequence comes from Pterostichus niger, assembly GCA_947425015.1. Classification (NCBI taxonomy): domain Eukaryota; kingdom Metazoa; phylum Arthropoda; class Insecta; order Coleoptera; family Carabidae; genus Pterostichus; species Pterostichus niger. The sequence goes on along the minus strand of OX380351.1, from coordinate 16,877,140 downwards.
ACCAGCACGCAACAAACCTTCATTCACATCCACCTATTCGCTCCTGTACACCTGTTTCGTAAATTTTCACGTTCACTTCTCTAACAACGAATCTATAAAGAAATGAAAGCAGCATCGCCTGCGCTAAATTGCCTTAATTGCAGAATTTTAATCTCTAACAGATGTTGTTTGAAACTCATTTCGGTAATAGAAAAATTGGTGAACAATGGAGACGGAAAACTGATGACCCGCTTTCCATATTATACCCTGTACAGACATATAAAATGTTTTTTTAAATACCAGTACTGTAGTAAAAAAAGCCTTTTCAATATTTGTAATTATCTATGAATGAGTTCTTTTCGCGTAATATGAGAACCTTTGTTTACATATTTGTAACTGTATGTATTTTTTTTAGATTTCTAAGGACAAACTAGCCTGCTAATGGACAAGCCGGCCCTGTGCTGCACAAGAAGTTGTTTCTTGTTGTTGTTTGGGGGGAAAGGAAACGGAGGACTTGTGGAGCGAGGCGGTATTTCGCCATCGCGGCACAGTTGTTTGTGGCTTGGTGTAGTGTGGTTTGTGTTGCCGTACTTTTATTTATATGTAAGTATACAGTAATTTTACCAACAAATAGTTTTACAATTCAGTTTTTCTGCGTTACATATATTTAACTATTGTTTCTACATATTTTAGTTTATAAAGAGACATTGATTATTTATAATTTGAATAGTATTACGACTATTACGCAAGTAGCCATTTTAGATCAATATTCTGTTATTTATAAATAAGCAATCCGAGTTAATCTGAATCTGAATAAAATTACTTGATTTATTTTTACAGTTTGACTCTATTACAGAAAGTTACAAAATCGAGTGTATATATTGTTGTAATGCTAAATTGGTGTATTTAATAACAAGCAAACTGTGTTGAATAAAATGAACGATCTGGGTTAAAATTTAGCACCATTCTCTGGATACTACGCCATTGTTACAATTGCTCAAGTTGGATTTATGCAGCCTCAACTAAACTTAATTAAAATTAAAAACTAAATAAATATATCATTGTCTTGAACTCCGAAGGTCTCACGCTGATATATAATTTTTGTATAAGGTGTTTAACAACTTAATCGACTCGCTCAATTTTATCTATGATATTACATTACAAGTTCCTACTGTAACAAGATCTAATGATTTATTTCATGTATGTAATTATAATGCGCATTTCTACCCGAAACCCGATCCGACCCGCAGTCAGGTTTCGGGTCAGTTGTAAGATGGCGCTCAAAGATGTTAGTGGTGGGGGAGCCACAGGGTTAGTTTTGACGTGGTGAAAATTGTTTGTTGCCTGTTGAAATCAAACCCAGATTCTCAATTCTATAGGACTCTATAACATGAGCCACTTACCCCATTGTGAGTATATTTAGAATTTATTTTAAGTTTATAAATAACGCTCGCTCGCTTATACATATAATATACGGGGTGTTCAAAAAGGATAAAAAATTTTGAGGGCTAATACATTTTAATGTGCTGATTATGAATTATAAATAAAATAAAAATAAATATATCACCACGTAAATGATAATTCATTATTATTTTTATTAAAAATTTAATGTCGGTCAATGCCTCTAAAATATACGTTTCAAGAACCATGGCCTTAATTTAGCTAATTTTGAAAATCTGTTTAAAAATGCGCATCTCTAATAGGAATAACCACAAAAAAATCACCTGTTAACCGTATTATGCAGTCCTATAACAGTAATTATCAATATTTATATTTCTTTACTTTATCATTGTCTAGCTTTAAGAACGTCTTGCAGCACACATTAATTTAATCTTAATATTAATTTCTACTTCTATTGTATTGTTAAGTTGTAACTGTATTTTGAGGAGACCTGTCATTGGGTAACTATTGGTTTCTCTTGTTGAATAAAAAATAAATAAATTATGCCTTTTATTCATTACTAGGCGTGGCATTCATCAGGGCCGGCGCGTCAAAATATGCCGCCTAAGGCGAATACAACCGATAAACCGATGAAATATTTTATTTACTTAACAAATAAAAATCAAATGTCTTTCTAATAACAATATTTACAAAAAATAATATATGTATAGACACTTTGAAAAAAATATATAAAAATATTACTTATACAAAAACAACAACTTATGCCTATGGCACACTGGTCGATGAGTGTCGATGAGCATCGATGAACTTTTCGATGAAACAACAGAACACACCCGTCATTGACGAAAATAAGAGGCTCCTCTATTTCCATCGAAGAGCTCATCGATGAAACGAACTTATCTCATTTCACTCGTATCTTTTGTGTCTCATTTCACGTTAGCATATTTTTGAAATTTAGTTTTTCTTTCTCAACTTTAGAAGCTTTTATTGTTTGTCAATGAAGAGTGCGTTCTGTTGTTTCATCGAAGAGCTTATCGATGCTCATCGACGCTGATCGACCAGTGTGCCATAGGCATTATAAATAAAACAAAAAAATTAAAAATTTTCTCGTCTGACTTTCTCCTTTGCAAAATGATTAATGATGTCGTCGTAGTTTATTTTCTCTGTTATCTCATGTTCTATGGCTAATATAGATAAATTTATTAATCTTTGTTGAGCCATAAAAGATCGCAAATAATTTTAATTATTTTTAATTTAGAGAACGAACGTACTCCACTGGCAAGTGAGTAATATTCTTAAGCAAACAATAATATTAAGAAAATTTTCAGATAAATTATTTCTTTCTATATTAATTCAGTGCATCCAGCGGTGTCATATTTGTTGTTAATATATTTCGCACAATTTGTAATTCGTTAGACAAATTTAAAGGTTCTATATCGTCTGTTAGGTACATGTGCAAATCCTGACAATTTTTAATAATTTCGTTAATGATGGAATATCATATAAAAATTCAAAAATTTTATTATAATTTTCCAATTGTGTAAATCTTTCTGTAACAATTAGTACAAATATCTAAGAGATAATTAAAAACTTCAACTTCTATTGGTTTATCTGTTCCTTTGTAAATAAATAATTTACTTTTACGTCTAATTCTAATTGAAAGACTCCATTTCATTAGCTATTTCTTTAGCTTTACGAATTATTTGCTCAAAACTATTTATACGAAATTTCTTCAGAAACAAATTTACGCTATTTAATATTTTAACACATTCTGATAAATTCATATTTGGGCTTTGTAAAAATTTTGACGCCATATTAATAATACTGCAAATAAACTTGAATTTTTTTTTGCTAGAGATATACTTTTGTTTCTAGTTTCGTGATCCCTCTCTTTGTCCAAAGAAATTTCTATCAGCGCATCATAAATATTAGCCAAATTATAGCTTAGTGGTTTAATAGCTTCTACTCTGCTTTCCCAGCGTGTAGCACTAACGCATTTTACAATGAACGATTTTATGTGTCTTTTTAACACGTTGACTGCCAACTACGAGATAACTCGTAGATTGCGTTCTTTGCTAGGACGCCGACTACGAGTTATTTCGTACTGTGTTTACTTACCATTTTCGCGCAGCTACGATTAAACTCGTAACATATCAGTGCTACTATGTTATTGTTATTTTCTTTACTGTACTATTATATATATTTACACATGTATCTTCTGCCCTGTATTTGTAAAATTAGACTTGATGTCCGTAAATTAAATATAAATAAATAAATAAATAATGTACGTTCGAGAAATCTCTTTTATTCAAATCTTTCGGAAAATTTGAACTTTTAATTTCATTTATTTCTCTTCTTCTATCTTCTTTATTTTCTTTGTCTTCTTTATTTGCTTGTCTATCTTCTTTAATTTTCTCTTCTTTGTTTTCATCTTTCTCTTCATCATTTTCCTCCTGTCTAATGGAATATGAAGATGACGAAAAAATGCATTTTTCTATTGAACCGTACAGTTTTTTTGTTCATCCTCTTTTGCAACTTTTTTTTTGTATGCACTCCCGGATAACTTCTTTCGTTTTAATTCGCTCATTCTGTAAATATAAATTATTTTTAGGTTAGACTATATTAAAAGTTAATATTATTGTGGTATATGACTTCTAACAAAATAGACTGACATAGATACGTACGTTCCTTTTTATAAACGTGAAATATATACGTAAACAGTGCACGAATAAACGCTGCGTGGCTGCCTGTAAATACCTCCTTTACAACTTATGGTATTTGCTCCGAGCGGCTGGGCTAAGAATCGGTGAAAACTCGAACAATATAATCATTTTAAAAAGTAGAATACCGCACGAAAAATTCACTGCTACAAAAAATGCCGCCCTAAAAATATGGCGCCGTAAGGCGATCGCCTACCCGACTAGGCGCACGTGCCGGCCCTGGGCATTCTGAAGTAGCAGATCTCGGTATGTAAAATATTTGTTCGCGTGAAATGCGGTTAGCAGCCGTCAAATCACGGCTCCGAAAGATGTACTGAAGCCGAGCCGCCATAGAGTTAATTTTAATGTTTGTCAGCTGTGGGAATCAGACCTGGGTTCTCAAATCCACAATCCGATTCGATACTACTAAACTACCTATCCAAATTAAAACTACGTAGGAGGAATTATGCAGACTTGCGTTATGCCTGCGCAATTGAACAATTTTGAGTTTGACATTTGCGATATAACATAATTATCTCTTTGTTTTCATTTGTCGTTGTTATTTTCAAGAGTAAAGATGGGTAAATATCTGGATTAGATCTTGTTGTCGACCCATTTTAAATATTTTCTTTTAATGTCAATAAACACTTCACGATAAATTCAATAAGCTAAGTTGTTTACAAAAAGACTAAACATGTGAAAAGTGATAGTTGTTTCTTTGGGGTCTGTTGGCCGACTCCCGGATATAATACTCGTACACCAGCCGCCAGATCAACTGGCGCCCCTTTTATTTATAATTTGGGCATTGGAACACTTGTCAACCACTGAACCACACGCCGACTCCACTGTCTCAAAGCTAGTCGCTGTAAAGCCGAAGTAGGAGAGTGTAGCAGTTTGAGTAGTAGTGGAAAATATTAATTCTTTTTAAAATTGGAATTTAGTTATCTTTCTTGTTTCGTTAGTTTAGTGTTAGTTGAATGCAAAAAGCCCGTTTTAGATGATGCATTTTTTTATGCAAGTTCCGTTGAGCAAGAAAGTTGCAAGAAAATTGCTGCAAGAATTATTGCCTGACGGACTTGCAAGTTGCTGCAAGAAAATTACATGTTATAATTTTCTTGCAGCAACGTGCAATTGTTTAGTGACTAAGGGCGTCACATTGTTGCCAACTGTTCATCAAATACACCACAGATCATTTGAGCGTGATTTAACTATTGTTTTGTGCTTTTATTTAAAAATAAGTATTTTGATAGAATTTTATTTTCATAACAGATCAATGAAATGAAATTGAACATTAATGTGATGATAGTTTATACTAATTAGTAATAGCAACATTTTTAATAACATTGTGAAAACAACATCCTTTATTATATCATAGTTGTATGTTAGTACATAATTAAAAGTACCTAGATATGTTGTAAGTAGTTACAGCATGTAATACAGTTAAAAAATGCATCAATTTTCTTGCGCAACAAAACTTACACGAAAAATTGCACCATCTAAAACGAGTTTAAAGTACTCTGTACTCTTACGTACTTTAACTTTTTAAGGGGAGACACTTGTCTGAGCCATCTAAAAAAAGGTATATTTGCAATTTTTTTTAGAATATAAGAATAAATGCAATCACTTCGGTATTTCAAGATGTTATTAAGTGATATTTGAGTTTTATTTAAAAAAAAATCCAGTACAAAATATTAGATTCTCTGCTATTGGCAGTCCTGCGAACAGGCATCTGCAGGCGATGTATTGGTCGCTTGCGGGACAGCGTGGTCACTACAGAAACATCAGATAAAAAAATGAATTAGAGTTTCGGGTTCCTAATTAAATTATCTGAAAGGTAGCATAATTTTTTTTCGAAATTCGCGAAATTACCGCTTGAAAGAAACAGTTCGATTTTTCGTTAAAAACTCGCTACTAAAATACGCATAAAAAATCGAAAAGTTGAAATATCTGAAAAATACTATGCTACCTTTTAAATAATTAATTTTTACAACGTAAACCGAAAGAATCAGCAAAATTGATCGCACAGTTTCAAAGATCCCTGTCTCGCAAGCTAAAAAAATGTGGTTTCGGGAAAAACGCTTGTAAAAATTTGAGTATATTTAAGTGCGTTAAACACAAGATTAACAGCGAGTTACATTCATTCTGCTATTTTGGCACCGTATCAAATTGGTATTTTGACACAACATTCTAAAAGGTATAAGGATGCAAAAAATGCAAAAAAATCAGCTTTTTGGAGACCCTCAGACAGGTGCCCTCCCTTAATGTAAATTATAATTTTAGCTGCATAAACTCACCTTTACATTTAGGAAATGTCAGACAAGTCTGAATAAAGCTGATGTTACACGGTTGATGGTTTAACGTTTTGGTATAACTTTTCATTTCATTAAAAACTATAAATATAAACATTACTTTCTTTCAAATATTTTGATTCTACTTTTGTAGTTTCACAGATTGAGTGAAAAATATTAAATATTGGTCAACACGGTTCAAATTTTCAATATGATAATTTTCGGATTTTTACTTAATACCTGTAATTATAATTTAAACTGTATATTTGTAATATAATCTTGGTTGTTTACACTTAATGATCTTCGCTGAATTGCATCAGTGCTCAATGGAGTCAATATAGATTCGCAGGGGTTAAATGAAAATAGATAATAATTTGTTGACACCGCAAAAATACGATACTATAGGTACATATTTACATTGTTTTGAAAAAATGGTCACATTCGCGTGCATTTGAATATTTATTGATTATATAATCGTTAGTTAACACATAGTTTTACTTAGGAAACAGAAACTATATTTAATTGCGGAAAAGACGAAAATATTTAATAGACAAAAGCTACGATACTGCAATTTTGGAAACAAATAGAAATTTTCTTACTTCTAGATGGCCTAATCTCCTTAAAAACTTCACATCTGTTATACCGAGGAGCTGTTTTACAAAATTTTGTGGAATGCAACTAAAACTATTATGGGGTAGGTGATTCAGTGGTATCGAGTCGGCCTGTGAATTTGGCAACCCGACAAACAATTTTTACCACATTAAAACTACCTCTGTGGCTTTTCCTCCACTATCGTCTTTGGGAACCCTGATTTGACACCTGGTAACCGCACTTCACGCGCCGAAATATATCACTTACCGAAATCTGCTACGGGAGTGCTACACTCGGTAATAAGTAAACAGCGTGATGATATATTTATTTTTTTCATTATTATATGAATAATAACGTATGTAACAAATGTTTTGAGAAAAAGTTGGAATACGGATATTAATTTAAAAGCAATTATAATAAAAAAATTGTTATAACATTTTATTCGTACGTCTAAGGTGGGTTGTCTTCTTTTGGTACATATAGTAGTTCAAATCTGAACTTTTTTTTAATACAAATATTTTTTATTAATAAACGTCGACAAGTTTTGACTTTCTAAGAATCATCATCAGGGCCAGAGACTGTACAAGCAAAAAAAGACAATAAAACATACGTCAAATTTACAAACAAAAAATTTAAATAAGACGGTATTTACCAAAACTTCGTTGTTGCATTATAATAAAGTAGCGCATCGCTCGGTAAAGATATACGAAAATAAAATTTGAAACAGACAAAAAATATATTAAATAGTTTTCATATGACCTAACTTTCTTTTCATCGGTATAAGAAAAAAATATTTTAAAAAAATTCCAGATTATGGGGGTACTTTTATAACAAAATTATTTTACTATTAATTGCTCCCCGTAACCGGGTTCTTTCTGTAAACAAATACATAGCTCAAAATTTGTTAACTGAAAATTTCTAAGTTTTCATTATCTCTGCCTATGAACGAAACAAAATCAATTATTAAAATTTGTACCTTTGCTTACAATTTTAGTGACCTATGTGTTTGGAAGTTACAAACGTTTATGTCGCGAAATACAGAATTGAAAGTTTGAAAGTCTGGAGGCGTACATAAATAATAATAATAATAATAAATTTCTTTTTATTTCACAATGGCGAAGTTTAGCTTGCGCTGTTCTACCACTTAACCATTGATACAGTTGATTACATAAGTAAAACTGTTACACAAATTACAAAAATAAAGTTTAACATGTATGACGTAAATATTTACAAAGATATTAATACATATTTACATCGTATAAGGTGTGTGAAAATTAAATTACAATTGAATACATGAAGAGTTACAGCTGATCATTGAATAGTATGTTTCTCAGGGTCCGTTTGATTGATACCAGATTTAGACTTTTTAATTCATGTGACAAATTGTTATACAAATAAGGGGCATAGTACGAAAAAGAGGATTTAAATCTAGCTGTAGAATATTTGGGGATGTGTAATTGAAATTTAAACCGCGTATTGAGGGAATGAATTGAGTCACGGGGCCTCAGTTGACGAAAAAGGTAATTCGGTACTCCAGTTTTCAATATTTTATGAACAAAACAAGCGTAATGAAGTTTACGTCTGTTAGACATATTTAACCAGCCTAAATTATTGATTCTACTACTTATATGATCATATTTCTGTAAGTTATAAATAAAGCGGACACACGTGTTTTGAACCCTCTGAATTCTTTGATACTGTATATTATGAAGATATGATCCATATACCACATCACAGTAATTGAACGGGATAGGATGAGCGATTCAGTGAGGGTAGATTTAATTTTTTCACTTAGGTAATCTCTATGTTGCCACAGGGATTTAAGAGTGCAGTAAGATTTTTGAATTAGAGAAGTAGTGTTGTCAATGTAACGCATATCATCACTTATAATTACGCTCAAGTTTTTACCACGGCTTAACACTGGGAGCTTAGTACCTGCTACATTGATATCCACCATATTATTAATTTGTACTTTGTGATTTTTATTACCGAATATCATAACTACTGACTTAGATGAATTAATATTGAGAGAATGTTTTTCTGAAAGCTCGACAAGGTTTGCAAGGTTTTCATTAATTTGTGAAATGCACAAAATAGCATCTTGTGGATTAAATGAGTGATACAATTGTGTGTCGTCGGCATATAGATGGAAGGAACAGAATTTAATTGATTTATTTAGATCAGAAGTGTATAGAGAAAATAGGAGTGGGCCAAGGATGGATCCTTGCGAAACACCAGAGGATACAGGTAATAAAGACGAAGTATTATTATTTAGATTTACAGATTGAAATCTGGAGTCTAAATAAGCGTGCAATAAAGTTACAGCATTGGCGCTGAAATTAAAATAATTTAGTTTAGCAGTGAGAAGTGAATGACTGATAGTATCAAAGGCTTTGCTATAATCCAAAAGAATCAATGTAGTAACCTTACCACTATCTGTGGCTACCATGATATCATTAGTAACATGCGTAAGGGCGGTGGATGTACTGTGACCTTTTCTAAAACCAGATTGCGTAAGTGGTAGAAATTGTTCGCAGTAATTTGATAGGCGTGCATGTAACAACTTCTCAAATACTTTAGACAAAACAGGAAAAATGCTTATTGGCCGTAGGTCATTGAAGGTAGTAGGATTTTTATTTTTGGCTATAGGAGTGATAAGGGATATTTTCCAGACAGATGGAATGACGGAATTTGTAATACAGAAGTTGAAAATGTGCACAAGGTAGGAGGTTATATACGGAGTACATAAAATAATCATTTTAACGGATATTTCATCAACACCTGTGGCTTTACTCTTGATGGAATTGATACATTTATTGACCTCTAAATCATTACATAAATCAAACGTAAAATTAGAAGCATCAGTATTTAGTTTTGTGTTGTAATAAAAATGCAATAGCTCTGGCGGGGTACTGTCACTAGTGTATTGAGCAGCAAGGAAATTATTGATTTGATCAACATCGCTTAAGTGGTTAGGTATGATTGTTTCTTGTTTTAAATGTATATCAAAACGTCGCAGAGTAGACCAAGCGTCCTTACTATTTGCTGACTTAAGTTTGTAATTGAAGTAAACTTTTTTCTCTCGCTTAATTGCACTAGTGGTGTAATTACGCAACTCTTTATAATAACTCCAGTGCACATTGTTTTTTGTTTGTTTATATCGGCGAAGTGCATTATCACGTAATTTGATCATATGTTTGATAGTATCAGTAATCCACGGAGAGCTTCTATTTTTGATCTTAATAGTTTTGAGGGGTGCATGCTGGTCGAACAGAAACAACAGACATGTGTTAAGGTAATGAACTTTTTCGTCAACATCATGCATCGTATAAATATGATCAAAATTTAGTGACATTAGGTCGGATGTAAAAGAGTCAAGGTCGAAGGAACTGAAGTCTCTCATAGATATGAGCTTGGGAATTATTGGTGGTTTTACAACGTTTATTTGCATATAAATCAAGAAATGATCTGATATATTTATGTCAATCGTACCGTGAGAAACTACTAGATCACAATTTGTTGCAATAATATCAAGCAATGTTGAACTGGTATCTGTTATTCTAGTGGGCTCATTAATTAATTGTTTCAGAGAAAACGTATTTAACAAATCTGTAAATTTAGAAACAATGGTGTTATCTATATTTAACATATTAATGTTGACATCGCCAACGCTTACTATGTAGTTATGGTTGACTGTCAAATTAGAGTACACTGATTCCAGTTCATCAAGAAAAGAGAGACAGTTGGCTTTGGGAGGTCTGTACATTACACCAAAGGCAAAAGATAAATGTTTAATTTTGAAACTGATCCAAAGATGTTCTAAGTTATTTGTAGTATTACATTCAACAATAATGTCATATTTGATTGTAGATTTGATATAGATGGCCACACCTCCACCGCGTGTATCTCTGTCACATCGTGTCAAGGAATAATTATTTATGTGGACAATATCTGAACTAACACTATTATTGAGCCACGTTTCTGTAATGCCTACTACATCGTAATTTTTATTTACAACATGTTCTTTAAAAGTATCGAAACCAGTAAACAATGATCTAGAATTTATATGAGCAAAAGAGAGAAGATTCATATGATATTAATGAATGTTGTAAAATGTAAACAAATATTATACAAAAATACACATAATATCAATGCAAAATAAATACTAATACATAAACAAAGCAGTGATTTACAGTATACAGTTTATGTGCTTCGATTGATCTAATAAAATTATTTCGGATCACGAGTGTCAACGTCCTTCACACAGTTGATTCTATGTACAATGTCATTGACCTTAGCAAAAATCTGACCATCACGAGTCCACACATGCTTAAATGTAAATTTGTTTGCAGCACTTCTGTAAAGATCTTGCCGAGTTTTAGTCAAATCTTCCTTTAACACAATTTTGGAGCGAGATAGTTTAGATTTATTATAGAACACTAAAGATTTATCATTATGGCGCACAAATTTCACGATTATGGGACGATGTTTGCCGGGGACAGACTTTCCTATACGATGAGAGCGGTCCAATGTGGATGAGCTGAGCGAGAGACCGAGTTTGTCTTTGCAGATATTTAAAACGATATCATCGGTGTTTTCATTTACAACTTCAGGAACACCATAGACCCGTAAGTTATTGCGCCGCGAGTATTGTTCAAGAGCATCAATTTTATCACTTGCATTGACAATTTGTGAGCGTAAGTTAGCGTTTTCTGCTTCGAGTGTGACAATGCGTTCAGTTAATTTAGATAGAATGTCATAATATTCTGCTTTCATCATAACAGAGAGTGTACTTGCCATTTGTTGCATAAAGTGTTGAGAATTGATGATGGATTGCACTGTATCCTAGATAATGTAACTCGGTTTGTAAGAACTTACACTTCGCCAAGTTTATCACCAAGCCGGCCTGCTCTACCTACTCCACTATCAATTCTTCTTCAACGGTCGCCGATGGTAAAAGGATGTCGTCCATGTGCTCCAGCACACTTTAATGTTGTAATGCGTCTAACATTTAATCCACAGAACGGTACCTAAATTACTGCCGAAGCATTCCAAACAGAACACGTAGGTATTCATATTAATCGTCTGGTGTTATACTCTTTGTGATACTCTTGCTCCATATCTAGAGTGGTAACGTACTGTTTACCCTCCAATTTGTCCAGCTGATCACTGTTGAGTGGTAATGGATACCTATCCTTTACGGTTATTGTGTTTACTAAGATAATTGGACTCGTATGTTTAGAATTGGATTCTCTTACAAGGCAGGAAAAAAGAAAGAATGTAATAAAAATAAAGAACTAAACGCAACTTGGGAAACAACAATCAGGGAAAAATAACTAAAACGGCAAAGCAAAGAAAACTGGAAAACGAAGTCAAAAACAATAAAACTTGGACGCTAGCAACGTGGAACATTAGAAATATAAATTGGAAAGAACAGTATTGAACCCAGAGAGTTTATGCTGCAGGGGAAAATAATAACTCACATTACTTACGAATTTATTTTAACATAACATTAAAAAAAAATTACAGATATAATAATAAAAAGAAAATTGAAAACAAAAATCTTACAAGAAAAGAAACTATGAATTTTAACAAAATAAACAAAAAAGTATATTAATTATTGTACATAAATATTAAATTAAATGGGTAAAGGACCTACACGAAGAGAAATATTTAATTAACATAAAAATAATAAATAATCACAGTTTGAAAGACTGCAAATAAAATTAATAATTAAAACAATCTGAAGTATATTGTACAATAATCCAATTCTTCTGTGCGTTTTCTTCGCATACGTATCAATTATTTCATGTACTAGTTCTTCAAATAAGTAATTTGACCCTTCAATACTGATTATCATATAATCTTGAAATGTTCACTGCCCCATTCGATTTCTTAATTTTGTTATTAATCGGTTAATTGTATTGAACGAACGTTCAGCACTAGCAGTTGAAACAGAAACACAGCAAAATTTGACGCATAATATCTTCAGCTCAACATGCCCAACATTTACGTCTAAGATGAACTACATTATGTTCTTAAACTAATTTTCTGTCTTTACTGCGTATTTAAAAGAATGAATTTCATTCAAGGCATCAAATTTCAAGTTCAGGCAAGTATAGATAATATTTATATCTTCTGTGAGCTCACAGAAATAATTTTCATCATCAAATATTAATGCAATATTAATGAATAATAATAGTTTATTTGCTTGAAGAAAACCTTCATCTAAATAGAATGGTGACATGCAAAAATAATAATGAATTAATCAGTATTTTACAATATGTCTTATTTAAATTAGATGTTTACAATAAATGCTCTGATCTTCAGTGTAGCTTGCACGTACTTGAAAACATCATACATCTTTTCCCTGGATGGATTGTCCAGCAGTGTGGTAGTAGCTACTTCGAGATTATTTTCGGAGTTGTGTTCTAAACGCGTTTTAAAAGGGTTATACATAGGACAGCGAAAAAAAAAATATTAAGGATGTTTTCTTCGAAAAGGTTACAAATATCACAAGTGTCATCGGAATTGAATTTATGGGAAATGCCTTCTTGAAAAAAGGAAATGTTAGGGTTACAAGTTCTAAGTTGTTCAAATGTTTTAGAGATGTACGGAACGTTTAGGGACAAATAATTAAGAGAAGTATTGTAGGTGTGGAAACAATTGATTGTAAGATGAGTTTATAATATTTTTAGTATCTTCTTCGTATATTAGTTCTCTATTAGCTACATTTATGTTATCTATTTCAGCTTTTAAAGTTATACAACTCTGTTTTTCCCAAACGCTTAGGAAATTTGTTTTTAATAATAGTGTAAGAAGGCTTTAGGAATCCTTAAAGGTTGAAAGTATATTCTATGTAAATATCGGACGTTTCTACTTGAAAGCATAAGTCATCTTCAGCTAAAAGTATCATACATATAAGTAAAATTCAATAAAAAGTAATAACAACATTATCTTGTACATCAGTTTAAAAATTAACATGAGTCATAATAAATTCCGGGGGTAGCATTAGTTATTAATTTGAGGTTAGTAACTTCGTGTCAGGAAGCAATGACGCGTTGGAATAAATACATGGAGATGCTGCAAATAATGAGTATGATAATTAAAATAACAAAATTGTTAGTGGTGTACATATCAAGATAATAAACAAAGTAACCTAGTGGTATACATTGATAACTATAGTGAATAATTTTATACTACATCTGAGAAAATCAAAAGTGAAATGGCGGGAGAGAAAACAATAAAGTAACTAGTTTGATCAAAAGTAACTAGTAGGAAAGTAACAAAATAAGTGAAATCCCTAAAACGTAGGAATATAAATGCCAAAAAATCTAATATAAAATTAGATTAAAAATTATTTTTAAAAATTTTCGCATGTGACCGTCAGTTTGGTAATTAATGGTGTTTTTTTTTCTCAGGTTGATGTGTAAAGTCTGGCGGATTAATCGCTGATGTTTGTTGGAGACAGTGTCAATGATTTTGGTTTCTTTGAACTTAAATTCATGACCCAGCTCTTGGCGGTGTTTGGTGAAGAAGCTGTGGTGTGGGTTCAGTAGCTTACAATGGTAGTTATGTTGATAGATTTTTTTTTCAATATTTGGGTTGTTTCATCGATGTAATTTTTATTACATGCACCACATTCAATCTGGTAGATAACATTTTTTCTGTCAAGTGGTTCTGTAGAATCTTTAAAAATAGTATACAGGTGATTGGTGGTATTATTAGTCTGCCTGACAATCCTGATCTTAATGTCTTTTAGGATTTTAGAGATACCTCCAATCAGTTGTTTTGGCAAGGAATTATGGCAACAACTTTGGATGTAGCCGGTTCTGTGGCTTCGTTAGGTGTTGAGGTTTCATATGTAGTACTACTGTTAAGCACATGGATGTTCCTGTTGATATGTTTTCCAAGAAGTGTCGAGGGTAAGCCATTCTTTTCTAGCTTGCGTTTTATATGTTTTAAGTCAGTGGTTTCCAAACTTTTTCTCTAAGCGGCTCCTTTTTCCCGTAAAAAATTGCCGCGCCCCCCTCATTTTTTATAACAACCTAACTTCAAAAATCGTAAATAATTGATTTTATAGAATACAAAAAAAATGAGTACTATAAACAAATACTGTTATTATATAAGATATTTGTTATAACAAATCTTTTTCTTAACCTAAAATTATGTTTATTACAGCATAATAATAGAACAAAATAATGTAACAACATTTATAAACATAAAATTGTAATAAGATTGGAAATAATATTTAATTTAAATTAGGCATATTTAATACAATATAATCATAAATTTTGAGTGTGCTGAATGGGCGCTTATTTTTCAGTTTCTCGAACCGGGGAGTCATTGAAGATATCGCCACTCGCAATTCTTTTTCAACGGTTAATCGAGTTAGATATTTTGTCTTTAAAACAGCTACAGCGGAAAAGCCTGTTTCACACAAATAAGATGATACGAAAGGTAATAAAAATTCTAAGGCTTTGTTGGTTAAACTAGGGATATTTTACTGCGAACGCGAGTTAGAAACACGTGTGTGCTATGATGTGAATGGAGAATGTGTTCGTAACCCTCAATTATATTTTTATATAGCGCGCCCCCTCGAAACAATCTTGCGCCCCCCTCAAGGGGGCGCGCCCCACAGTTTGGAAACCACTGTTTTAAGTCATGATTGTGATGTTTCGGTTCAGGTAGGTGTATTGCCTTGTCAACGAGTGCTGAGATGAAAATCTTTTTGAATTGTAAATTAGTCTCTGAGTGGAAATTGGTGTATCTACCCGAGGCTGTAGGTTTTCGGAACCAGTTAATTTTGATCCTATTGCTAGTTCTTGTTAAGGTGACATCAAGAAAGTTGAGATTGCAATTATTCTCATATTCGATGGTGAAATTTAATCTAGGGTGTTAGTTGTTGAATGGATTCAGGATATTGTTAATAATTGCAGCAGGAGCGAGCAAGTAGATATCATCCACGTAGCGCTTGTAATATTTAATGTTGAAGGTACAATTGTGTTTTCTATTATTAGCTTGTGATAGACCCCAAATTTCACAAACATATAAAAGTGAAGGGATTATTATTGAAGAAAGTAATTTGATATTGGTATCCCAGCAGCTAAGGAGGGACTTTGTGTTTTCGTCGAAAGAACCTGTTGCGGTAACTTTGCCTGATAAGAGTATGTATTTGATAGTAAATTTTGTTGTAGTTTCCATCCAGCTATTATTTTAGATTTGTGTGGATTAATTTTGAATTGAAGATTATTACAATAGATTGTTAGGGTGTTTAATTTTCTTTGCATGTCTAGTGGAGAATATGAGAATATAACCATGTTGTCTGCATACTGGAGGGTTAAAATATCAGTTGACGGATTGATAAAATAACCTCGAATGTTTTTATCCCTCTCATGTATGGCTACAGATCCGATATACGATACAGAGCAAAGAGGAGTGGACTGGTGCACTCTTCTTGGAGATCACCTTTAGTAATTGGATTTTTTTTTCAGATAATTCATTGTTAACCATAATTTGGATTGTAGCCTTGTTGTACATGTCGCATAATGTACGTATTTTTTTCGCTTACGCCTGAATAATAAATTTTGTTCCAGAGTATTTCGTATGGTACAGTATCGAAAGCTTTTTGAAAGTCGATGAAAATCGTATATACTTCTTTATTTTTTGATAAGGAGTTTTGTACAATTGAATTTAGAAGATTTTCGCTTTCTGAAACCTGATAGAGCTTCAGGCAATATATTTTTACTTTCTATCCAGTTTTGCATTCTTTTATTAAGTAGATAGGTAAATATTGGAAAGGAATATGTTGTGACGATGTTTGGTCGAGCACAAGGAGTTTGGCGTGGATTGCTCGGGCGCCAAACGGTAATGGATAGCGGTGTCGGGGTTGTGTCCAGGATATAGAAATAAAACAGCGGATGGCTTCAGATTTCAGCTTTATTTTGCGGATCTTGGTGTACACTGATTTTCTCGGGCTGGTCGCGGTAGCGGCCACTGACTTGGTCTCCAGAACACCCCTTGCGGGCGTCCTGACGTAAAACGGTGGTTTTCGGAAAACCGACGCCCGGGCGTCGGTTGGGCGGCGGTGTGTCGGATATTACGGGGTCTCTCGGTCCTCCCGAGGATGGCGGAGCTGATTTCCACGTAGTGGAAATTAAAAACGGCCGTAACTCGGAAACGACGCCCGGCGTCGCGGCGGCGTCGGTCTCTATCCGCTGCTGACAGTGGTTAGGATGGGTTCCTGGTGCAAACTCAAAATCGACGCCCGGCGTCGCGACGACTGACTTCGAGTATGTTCGTCGGGGGAGTGTCCCGATGTCGGTGGCGGTCGCGGTTTCGGTGTGCGGCGCGTCGTTCGGACGGAACGGCGTAAAACGCGAAACTGACGTCACAGCGGGTGACGTCACGGTGGGCGGTGCGGTGTTGTACGACCTGGTGCTCTCGAGTTCACTACCTCGAGGATGGTGGCAGAGATACGGAAAGGATGAAGACGGGTTGTTCTCTCCAGTCGTCAGACTCGAGGAGGAAGGGTGCGGGGTGCGGGGAGGTTTGGGACCTGGTGCTGGTGTTCTACGGCGGACCCGCGTTGTGACCTGGATTAACCCTACCGAGGATACTCTCCACTCTTGCGAGTCGAGGATTCTCTCCAGCCCGGGGGCTCGAGGATGTCGGCGCTCTCGGAGGGTACCTCTAGGTCTCAAAGCAGACGGTATCGTGCTCCCAACTGTGAAGCCGCGGGTGCTGAAGGCGTACAGTGAAATAGCCGACGTTGTGACTTGGGGCCCCCTGACAGGGTGACTCTCCACTCTTGCGAGTCGAGGATACTCTCCACTCTTGCGAGTCGAGGATGCTCTCCAGCCCGTGGGCTCGAGGATGACGGCGTTCTCAGTCAGGGACTCCAAGTCGCAATGTTGGTTTGAAACTAGTTAGCCTGAGGGGCTCGGAACGGACGGGGAACGGTAAAAACGGTAAACTAGAATGTATCTCTTACCCTGGTGAATCTCTCTGGACGGCTTCTTCTCGGATTTGTCGCGGTGGCACTTCTCTCATTCGTATGAGGATATGATTGTGTCTTTTGCTTCGCGGATCCCGGCTTATATACAAAAACGTTAATGACTCGGGTTCGGACGGGTTGTCAGTGGTCGCTACAATGTATTTACATAGGGGTAACTTACATGCGGTGGTTGAAGGGCTTCTCGTGCCCTTAAGACGTTCATACTAGCGCCAATCGCTAGCCCTGGAATTATGCTGCCAGGAAAGTATAACTTTATTCGGATCGGGTGTTTACAGCCGGAGTTATTCACAAAAACCCGGGGTTGCTCTTATTTCCGGAGAAATGAGAGCAGTTTAGGAATCACCGATGTTTCGGACGTCTCCGGACATCGGTGAGCCTAAACTGCGAGTGACGAAAACACATTTCGTCACATCTCCCCCATACATACATAAATAAGGTGTCATGTACAGTCTTAACTACAAAATTTTTCCCAAACTGCTCTATATTACTAATAGAAAACTAACTTATGACCTAATACCAGTTTAACTTAACTATGACTTACTTAACATAACTTAATGCCTAATTTGCCAAACTTAAACTTACAAAATCACTTAAAACTAACACGGCACTTCAATAACAACTTATTGTCTATTGTGGGGGGGGGGAAGGGGGATCTCGTCCGGACAGGGTCGCTCATAATGCCGGCGTTGTCCGGGGATGGTGATCCACCTGCCGTTCGGCAGCTGATATCGGCACCTCCGGGTCCTGGACGCCTTCCTGGGCCGCAGCAGTTGGAGGAGTGGGCCGGAGACGTCTTCACCGGCGTCCAGCCTGGCTTGTACCTCGTGTGCGACCTGCTGCGGTGGCTGCGGGCGGGACCTCCCTTGGAGGGGTACCGGGGCTGCTGGGGGTGATGGGCGGGGCTCCTCACAAGTGGATTGGCTGCTCGTGGCCGTAGTGGGGCAGATCTTGTAGCCGTCCGGGGAGAGGCCGCTCAGTAGCTCCTCTAGCTCGCGGCGAGCGTCCTCCAGATCTGTCTCCTTGTCGGCGGCCGGTGGAGTCGGGATTTGAGCAGCTACTCCTTTCCCGTCCTCGTCGTCTGACTTGATGGGGGAAGTCGTCAGATCGACGATGTCCTCCGCCAGGTCGGGTGTCCACTGCCGTAGGGGCTGCTGGGGGATGATGGGGCGTGACGGCTCGCGGACGGGTCCTGGGAACAGCGGCGGTCGGATGACAACGACCTCTAAAATTTTCGGGAGTCGGTCCGGTGCTGGGGTCGCTGTCGGTCCGCTGGTCCAGGGCCGGATCCGGAGTCGTCGCCGTTGTGGGTCTGGTGGAGTTGGGGCCGAGCTGGAATTGGTTGCCGGCCGCACCCTGGGCGGGAGAACCTCCTCCCGCCCCCTTGCCCTACCACCCACCCGACTAGGTTGAGTGCGGTGGCGGATCCATGGCGCTGGTTCCCGTTTCGTCGGCGGCATCTTCTGGTGGGACGTAAGGTTTTAGATCCTTGATGTGGATACGTCTGAGGTTTTGTCCCCGAGTGCCGCGCAGGTCGTATACATTCGGGGTCAGTTTCCGGTAGACCCTCCATGGGCCGGAGTAACGTGGCGCGAGTTTAGCGGCGAACCCTTGTGCCGCTACCGATAGCGGGTGCTCTCGGCGCATAACTTGATCGCCCACTTGGCATTGCCAAGGCCGGTGCCGGAGATTGTAGTAGCGGCATTGTGTTTGGGACGCGGTTGTTAGCTTGATGCGGGCGAGTTGTTGGAACTCCCGTAGCCTTTCAAGGCGTTTCTGCAGGCTTTCCGGCACTTTATTTTCAGTTTGCGGGTCGGTGATGCCTCGTCCGACTTGTTGGAATAACCCCGGTAGTACGGGTTCCCGACCGTAGTTCAGCCAGGCGGGTGTAAAGCTGGTGGACTCGTGTCGGCTGGTATTTATTGCCATGGTGAGTTCGGCTAGGTGTTCGTCCCAGTCCCGCTGGGTCGTCTGGCTGTACTGGGCGATCATAGTCTTGAGGACTCGGTTGACTCGTTCGACGGGGTTGGCTTGTGGTGTGTACGGCGGTGTCTGTAAGTGGCGGATATTCAACGCTGCCAACGTCCCCTTGAAGAGCCGATTATTAAATTCGGTTCCATTGTGGGTTATGATGTTTTTTGGGCATCCGAACCGGAATAGGATGCTCTCCTCCAAGGCCCTGGTGATGGTTTTGGCTGTGGCTTGACGCAGAGGTTTGCACTCCACCCACTTAGTCATTCGGTCTTGGAAGACTAGGAGGTAACTGTGTCCCTTCTTTGAGCGCGGTAGAGCTCCCACGACGTCTATGGCGACCGTATACCAGGGCTCGTGTATCTGTGGTGGGTGCATGTGTCCTGCTTGGCCCTGTTGGCTGGACTTGTACCGCTGGCACGTCGTGCAGCGCTTGACGTAGTTCCGGATGTCCCGAAACATGCCGGGCCAGTAGTATCGGGTCGCCGTACGGGCTGCCGTTTTAGCGGTGCCGTTGTGTCCAGCTGAGGGGTTGTCGTGGTTCTCCTGAAGGACCTGCCTGCGTTCGGTTTGTGGAACGCACAACTTCCAGGAATCCCCTTCCTCGGTTTCGGTGGCGGCCGCTATCTTTCGGAAGAGACGTCCGTCCTGGATACGATAGTCCGGCCACTCCAAGGGTTTGTCCCTGACCTCTTGGGATTTCCGGGTATGCCACTTGCACTCAGCTGTGACGGCGAACAAGTTGTCTTCTACCGGTTCGGTAGCCTGGAGCGGTTGTCGGGATAGCGTGTCGGCGACGCGATTCAAACTACCCTTGCGGTACTGGATCGTGAAGTTGAATTGCTGCAGGAACATTGCCCAGCGGCCGAGTCGCCCTGGAGGATTTTCGAGGGAGTTTAGCCAGCGGAGAGCCTGGTGATCGGTTACTACCGTGAAGCTGTATCCCTCCAAGTAGTTGAGCATTTTTTTTATTGCCCATACAATAGCTAGGCATTCCTTTTCGGTGGTGGAATACCGTAGTTCGGGTCCTTGGAGCGTGGCGCTGGCATAGGCGATGACTTGTTCGCCTTGGTCCGTGTATTGTACGAGTGCCGCCCCCATGCCGGTGTCGGATGCGTCGGTCTGCAGGAAGAACCGTTTGTTGAAGTCGGGGCAGGTCAACACTGGTGCTGTGGTGAGTGCGTCGCGTAATTGGGCAAACGCATTGGTTTGGGCTGGCCCCCACTCCCATTTTACGTTCTTCCGGCACAAGTGGTGTAATGGTTCGGCGATTTTGGAGAAGTTGGGTATGAATCGACGATACCAGGACGCAGCTCCCATGAATTGCCGGACTTTCTTCGGCGTGGTTGGAGGTGGTATGGCCCTAATCGCCTCGACTTTATCGGGATCCGTCTGAATTCCAGCGCTACTGACCAGGTGACCCAAGTAGCGGATTTCCGTCTTGCCCCACTCGCATTTGTCGGGATTTATGCGTAGGTTGGCCTCGCGTAGCCTCTTAAAGACTTCTTTCAGATGTTCGGTGTGCTCCTCGAGTGTACGGCTGGCGACGATAATGTCGTCTAGGTAGGCGATGGCGAACGGGTCGAGTTCCGGACCGATGACTTGGTCCAGCAAGCGTTGGAAAGTAGCTGGAGCGGAGTGTAATCCAAACGGCATCACCGTGAACTGGAACAGACCCCTGCCGGGTACGGTGAATGCCGTCAGTGGTCGGCTTTCTGGCTCTAGGGGTACCTGCCAGTACCCTTGTTTTAAGTCCAGGGTGCTAAAGATGGCCGCCTGTTGCAATTTGCTTAAAATGTGGTTGATGTGAAGCAGTGGGTAGGCGTCCTTCTCGCTGGCGTTGTTCAACTTCCGGAGATCGATGCAAAAGCGGGGTTTGCCGTCTTTTTTCCGCACGATCATGGCCGGAGAGCTCCACGAGCTTTGTGACTTCTCGATCACCTTATCTGCCATCATTTTATCGACCTCTTCGTTTATGATGGCTTGCATCTTCGGGTTCCGGGGACGATAACGCTGTTTGATCGGCGTTTGGTCTCTAAGTCGAATCTGTGTTGAGCTAACGGTGTGGTCCCCCGCAGTGCTGCAAATTTCGGTAGCTCCTCTCTCAACAATTTGTCGAGGATATTCGGTGGGTTTCTGAGCGTGGCTATTGCTGGGGTGGTCGGCCGTGTCATGTGGTATTCAGTGGTATGCGGTCCTAAGGTAAGGGTGACGCCGAAGAGTCGCATGGCGTCCATCCCCAATATAACTGGGGTAGCCAGTGTTGGGATACATAGGAGCTGTACGGTTCTTGTTTTGTCTCCCATCCTGCACCGCACTGCGTCGACCCGGTGTCCAGGAGGGCCTGAACCTGCGTGTCGCCAATCCAAAGGGGAAGGTGGATACGGTCATCCCAGTTGTGTCGCATTGCCGACAAAAATGGCGACCGGTTGTACGTGGGCGGCGCTCTCCACCTTATGGGGCCGTCCGCTGGTCGTTTCCCGGAGTCTTCTTACATCCACAGTCACGGGTCATTATTCCGAGCTTACCGCACCGACTGCAAAATAGCTTGGCAGGGTTTTTGCAGTCCTGCCGATAGTGCTCTGGTTCCCCGCATCGCCAGCATGTCCGTGCCCCTGGTCGCGGCAGCTGGGTGGTGGCGTGAATCGCAGCTTGAGGTTGTTGCGCGGCGAGGTCGCGTTGCAGCTCTTCAAACTCACGGATCTCCCGGAGGAGGGACGTAACCGTGGAGACGTCCTGTCGACGTATACGTTGCCGGTACTCGGGTCGCAGGTTCCGGTACAGCCAGTGTAGCTGTTGGTCGCTGTCATATCCCCCATGTCGTCGCATGAGCGTCTGTAGGGCGACGATATAGTCTAGGCCCGCCTCTTTCGGCCTTTGGCTGCGTCGATGAATTTCTTCCAGTTGACGAGGTTGATACGGTACCAGAGTGTGGCATTCCCTCTGAATAGTTCCGGTAATGCTCCCAGTAGGTAATCTCCGGGGATTTGGTAGCTGCTCTGCAGTTCGGTGAGTCGCTCCAAGAAGGCGACCGGGTCGGTCTTACCGTCGAAGTGTAAGCCCCACTTGCGGACGACTTCGCAGAGGTGTATCGGTGTGTTTGGTGTCCTGGGTGTTTCGGTGGTGATAGGTTCTTCGGTGGGTGGTTTTACTGCCCCGGGTTCAGGTTCATTTCCCGTGGCTCGCTTCACGAACTCCACCATGACTCTGCGTAGTTTCTCCACAGTCCCTTCGTCTCTTAGGCCGAATCTTCGGAGCTCTGCCTGAAGATCCTCCTTGTTGAGGCTGTAGACCCAGCCGGTTTTTGCTGTTGCTGCCGGCGTTGGTGGTTCTGGTGGGTCTCCTGCCATCGCGTCTTATTTCCAGTGTCCCTGCTCGGGCGCCAAATTCTTGTGACGATGTTTGGTCGAGCACAAGGAGTTTGGCGTGGATTGCTCGGGCGCCAAACGGTAATGGATAGCGGTGTCGGGGTTGTGTCCAGGATATAGAAATAAAACAGCGGATGGCTTCAGATTTCAGCTTTATTTTGCGGATCTTGGTGTACACTGATTTTCTCGGGCTGGTCGCGGTAGCGGCCACTGACTTGGTCTCCAGAACACCCCTTGCGGGCGTCCTGACGTAAAACGGTGGTTTTCGGAAAACCGACGCCCGGGCGTCGGTTGGGCGGCGGTGTGTCGGATATTACGGGGTCTCTCGGTCCTCCCGAGGATGGCGGAGCTGATTTCCACGTAGTGGAAATTAAAAACGGCCGTAACTCGGAAACGACGCCCGGCGTCGCGGCGGCGTCGGTCTCTATCCGCTGCTGACAGTGGTTAGGATGGGTTCCCGGTGCAAACTCAAAATCGACGCCCGGCGTCGCGACGACTGACTTCGAGTATGTTCGTCGGGGGAGTGTCCCGATGTCGGTGGCGGTCGCGGTTTCGGTGTGCGGCGCGTCGTTCGGACGGAACGGCGTAAAACGCGAAACTGACGTCACAGCGGGTGACGTCACGGTGGGCGGTGCGGTGTTGTACGACCTGGTGCTCTCGAGTTCACTACCTCGAGGATGGTGGCAGAGATACGGAAAGGATGAAGACGGGTTGTTCTCTCCAGTCGTCAGACTCGAGGAGGAAGGGTGCGGGGTGCGGGGAGGTTTGGGACCTGGTGCTGGTGTTCTACGGCGGACCCGCGTTGTGACCTGGATTAACCCTACCGAGGATACTCTCCACTCTTGCGAGTCGAGGATGCTCTCCACTCTTGCGAGTCGAGGATTCTCTCCAGCCCGGGGGCTCGAGGATGTCGGCGCTCTCGGAGGGTACCTCTAGGTCTCAAAGCAGACGGTATCGTGCTCCCAACTGTGGAGCCGCGGGTGCTGAAGGCGTACAGTGAAATAGCCGACGTTGTGACTTGGGGCCCCCTGACAGGGTGACTCTCCACTCTTGCGAGTCGAGGATACTCTCCACTCTTGCGAGTCGAGGATGCTCTCCAGCCCGTGGGCTCGAGGATGACGGCGTTCTCAGTCAGGGACTCCAAGTCGCAATGTTGGTTTGAAACTAGGTAGCCTGAGGGGCTCGGAACGGACGGGGAACGGTAAAAACGGTAAACTAGAATGTATCTCTTACCCTGGTGAATCTCTCTGGACGGCTTCTTCTCGGATTTGTCGCGGTGGCACTTCTCTCATTCGTATGAGGATATGATTGTGTCTTTTGCTTCGCGGATCCCGGCTTATATACAAAAACGTTAATGACTCGGGTTCGGACGGGTTGTCAGTGGTCGCTACAATGTATTTACATAGGGGTAACTTACATGCGGTGGTTGAAGGGCTTCTCGTGCCCTTAAGACGTTCATACTAGCGCCAATCGCTAGCCCTGGAATTATGCTGCCAGGAAAGTATAACTTTATTCGGATCGGGTGTTTACAGCCGGAGTTATTCACAAAAACCCGGGGTTGCTCTTATTTCCGGAGAAATGAGAGCAGTTTAGGAATCACCGATGTTTCGGACGTCTCCGGACATCGGTGAGCCTAAACTGCGAGTGACGAAAAAACATTTCGTCACAATGTTGACTTTAGGATTCTTGATTTATTCAATTTATCTTACGAATGTAAGATGGAATTATTTGTAGTTTTACTAAACTTGTAATAACAGTATATTCATTAGATTTGGAAAATATTTTTGTATATAATAAAATGCTGAAGATGATGGGTTAACCATCGAAACGTCCATTAAATGAATTGAATACCTACATCAAGGATCCTAAAGCCAACATATTCCTTTATAAAATTAAATACAGGATCAGCAAGAAATCCAAAAAATATACGTAAATAGTTTATTACTGCCATTTCTCTGTAATTATTGACATCCATTTTGCCAGCTTTTTTGTGAATACTTTTATTGTTATCAACGTTGTAGGTAAAGTGTCTTCTTTGTGGAGATTGTTTATTAAACCTTTAAGATATTTTTTTCCTTTTGGGGAAAGATTTTTGAGCTGTTGGTTCAGTATTCCATCCAAACCTGGGCTTTTATTATTTTGAAAAAATTTTAAGAGCAAAATTCATCTCTTTTAGTTATTTCTACATCCGAATATGGGTGGAACGCGTCTAAAAATTCTTAGTTGTAAATTATACTAGGACTGTGCCAATTTTGGAAATAATTTTTCCATTCCCTGATATCTATAGGGTTGTTTTACTGATGTAAATTTAACGACAGCTTTGTTCTTCTAACCAGAAATTTAAATGTTTATCTCGTTTAATAAATACAATTTTAACGAGTAGTCCACAGAGGGATTGTCGGTTATCACATTTTGTTTTTCATTTTCGTTAGTTTATAGTGCTTTTGTAGTTATTGCGTATGTTTTTTTTTCTTCACAAACACACTTGAGTAGGTATACCTTTCAGTATTATTGTGTTTTCTAACTTACCAGTTTACTTTGTTGCCTTTCGAAATTTGTGAAAGGTACTGCAATAAAAATACATCTAGTTTTTGGAGTGTATCTAAATCATGTTTTAAATAAATCTCGCATAATTTACAAAATGCCCTACTGCGTGTTGTCAAAATATAATCACTTATATTTCATTTCCAAGTTTATATTGTAATTTATATGTTTCTTCATTTTATTTTATTCACACCTAGTTTCTTCTACTAGGTACTCTTCTTCATTTGTATTTTGATTTTTAAGCTAATTAATAATTCCATGTTTGATGAGACATTGGAATCGTGTAGAGAACATGCAGATGATGTTAAATTTCTAACGAAATGAGGAAGAAGGTATGGAGCAAAATTATATATTAGTCAACCTAATTTTTGTAGTTGTACTATACTTGTAGATAAGAACATTGTTTTAATAGAAAGGAGTAAATAATTAGTTCTAATTAATAAATTAATTTATGTTGGTTTTTAATATTAGATATATCAAAAACATTTATGTATAAGTTTCATTATAATTATATTAAGATAGCTTCATTTATAATTGTATTGATTTTAATATACATGACTTTGTGAAGTTCACATATTTGATGCATCTGATTATATAAATAATAACATTTACAATATACCACGAGTTAATAAAAAAGTTTTTGGCCTTATGGGAGATGAAACCAATGGAAAAATTATGACAGAAACTTTAGGTTTACGTTCACAAATGTATATTTACAAAGTTTTAGATAACAATTTACATACAAACTACAACAAGTAAAACTAAAGGAATTAAAAGTGCAACAACAAAAAATATAAATTTTGATGGTTATTGCAATTGTTTGTTTAATAAAACAACATTGTCCAAAAACCAATATATTATTAACATCAAACAAAGAAAATTAGTTTGAAGTCCGTATGATGGTAAAAGAAGAGTATATTATATATATATATATATATATATATATATATATATATATATATATATATATATATATATATATATATATATATATATATATATTTATACTATTACATTACCATGGATAATATGCATAAAGGAATAGTATTGCAAAATGTAAAATAAGTTTTAATTAATAGCAAACTTATAATTTTTTTTTCTTTATGTCACAAGATTTACAATAGTTTGTATTTGACCATAGATCCTGTCTGTAAGTTGATTACAACAAGAATGACCTCGTGTTACAATATGTTCTTTACATATACAAAGATTATTTTAATACGTTCTCTTAAGGTAATAACATGTTATTCCCGTTTTAATGCATACAGAATGATTCAATTTGATATTTTATTGTCAATAGAGGCGAGTTCCCTATATAATTTGTATATACTTACAATTGCTCTGCTGAAAACAATGAAAATTCGCTATCTGTTGTTTCATTTAAAATTTATATTATTTGCAGTTATATTACCAGTAGGTCCATATTGCTCCAAAATGTTTATTATAATATTTATTATAACAGTTAATATTTCCTCTGCATGTTGTGTCTTGTATGTAATTATCATCGAATTCTTCTTCATCCGTTTGCGAATCTGGATCGGAATTACGACAATATCAATTTCATTTTGATTAGAAGACTATACAATGGCTTCTATAGCAGTTTGCAAATGACGATATCTTTTCCTACCATAAAAAGGTACCTCGGAATGTTCCATGACAAACTGTAATTTACAGAAAAGCTAGTTCAGTGTAATTTCCAAGATTGTGCCTGTATAAATATCGATTTAACTTATTGTACTCAAATGAGTACACACAAAGTTATCGACTTACCTCTACCAAGTTATTGATTATTGTTTTGAAAATAAGCTATAACACATACCACTATACTTATAACAATATATTAACAGGCGAATATAACACTAAAAAAAATTGATATGATATTTACGTCACTTACATAGACTCTATATCAAACTGCGTACTATTATACACTAAATAACATAGCATTTATAAATACATCACTGTAAGGGGACTGACTCTCTTTAGTAAAACTGAAGAGGACTGCTCGTCCTCACATTCGAAACTCCGATATTAGCCAACAGATGGACGTACGGTGCAAATTTTGTCAATGTACTCGAATGAGAACACTGGGAGATAATGGGTTACTAATGATAATAAATAATGAAAATCTAGATCAGTATTATAAATTCCTCAAAGGAAGAGTAAATTAGCAACTTCTAATCCATAAATTATAAATACACTATCGACTAAACGTGATGAAACCCAAATCTCAGATGTTTTTAGTAACAAATTACATTTTAGGATATTTTCTTCTAACCTATCTAAAAATAATTTACGTAGGATGTTCTTGTTAAGATTTTGATATTGACTCCATTTATTATTATCTGATTATCCTCCTGTCCAATTTCATATGTATTTGAATTTAATGCTGTCATTGTTATAATTAATATAGTAAGTAATGTCCATAATCTTTATCTCATACCTTCTAACCCATCAAACTGATTAATACTACAATTGAAACCGGGGATCAGTAATCCTGTAAGTTCATCAATTTTTGGTGGATTTGTACGACTATTCCCCTTTATATATGATTGTTGTATTTGTAAATGAGAATTTTGATAATATTTATTTAAATCGAATAAATTATCTAGACACTCTGATATTCCTACTAAGGAAGCATAATATGGAATCATGTTCCATTTGAAAAGATCAAGATTAACATTTTCTACATTTTCTAAACATAAAGCAATTAGTACTTGCAATTTTCATATCAAGTTCTGCCGCTGTGTCTGATAATGTTTGGATTTTATATTAGGATTAATATACTTATTTATATTTCAGTCAGCATTCATTAGAGTTTTCTCCGTTCCTGCGGTAGCCAAACGTGGTGCAGTTGACTTTCACCCGATTTATATAAAAGTTATTATTGTTTGAAGGTCAAGGTCGCGATTCGTGTCTAATTATTTTATTTTCTGAAAGGAGAACAACTTTCATACTGCAGATACTGATTTTATAAATAACTTTAGATAGGTACTGGTTTGTTTTACGTTATGAGATAAAATTTAAACGTAACCTAAATAATATTTTTATAAGTAAGATGAACTAAATAAAACATTAATGTAGTATCGGATTTAAGGTTAAATTATAACTTTCAATATGTCGGTTAATCATACGTTTAATTTATTTACATATTACAAAAGTAAACGCTTATTTGATAATATTACATATTTAAGATGTAAATTACAATAAGTTATAAATTGCTTATTATTATTATTATACACGTTTTAATTTTGTCAGTTTTTAGTTATTTATTGTTTGTAACACTTACATATTTATTTAAGATATAATATATTTAATATAATAGACTTTTATAATTAGCTACACTTTACAAAACATTTTCATTATTCATAAATTTTTATTGTCCCCAAGTATAAGTAGTTGTTGAATTTTGAATTAAATATCTTTTGTCATCGTTCGCAGACTGAGCTAATAAATAAAGCGTCATTATTAAATAAAGCGGTTTTATACTGATCGTGTGATATTTAGTTTTTTACAACATATTGCTTAATTCCCTTTGCTTTTTTTATTATTATTTCTTTTTCAGTGAGAATAGACTACATTTCTGATTGTAAACCAATGAATTCATAATGATTGCACCACCCATTTCATCATTAAATTTTATTGCATAAAGGCATATTAAATTGATTGTAAAAATTTGATGTGTCAAATTGATTTAAATTATTTTTAATATCTTTATAAACATCTGTCGTGTATATTTTATAAATTAATGAATCAGTATCAGTGTATAGTAATTTAAATTTCTCTTTACATTTTTGTTTCATAAATTTGTAATGAAAATTATACATGTGATATTTTGATAGTTCCAAAACTGCAAATCCTAAATATATTGGTTTATTATAAATAACTTTTAACTTATTCATTTGAATTCCTACGAAATTTTCACTGAAAATATTCATACTATAAAAGTTTGGTTCTGAAATTAGTTTTTCTGCACCAAGTTTCTTACCAATGTTTTCCCAGTATGTTACTACTCGTAATTTTACATAAACCCTTTTATCAACGTTTTCCATAGTTTTACCGCACACAGCATTATTCATTAATGTATAGAAATCTTTTTCGAAATTTAAATCAGATTGGTTGAAACTAAGACACCTCTGTGCACTTTAGTTAACTGCAAATCATTTTCTAATGCTTGCTGTAAAATTGGTGTTACAAGTGTACCTCCATTTTTCGCTCGAAGTGATCGGACTGGAGTATATTCTTATTCAAATCTGGTAATATTGTTAATACATGATTGCAATCATATTTTTGATGTTTAATTACCTTTTCATGACTAGAAAAAAAAGTTACTAATAATACATTCATCGCATAACCATTATTATGTTTCTGTTTATTTACTTGACTGTTTATTACCCGAGACATGTCTTTGATCCATATATAATGATTCGTATTATTATTATCAATATAGTGTAAATTTATATTTGTTGTTTTTTTTAATTTTGGTGTTATGTATTGGACCAACAATTATATATTTATTAGTTTTATAATTCTGTTCAATACCAAATAAATTAACCGATATATTATTTAAAGATTCAAATTTTGAGATATCTTTTATACATAAAGGAAGCTCTAAATCGGTAAAATGTTACTCATTTTCGTACCTACTATAGTGTGTTACTAATTCTGGATTATTGCTGCTATTGACGAGATGTAATGCTGAAAGGACGGTCCATTTAAAACATTTTTGATCGGTGTTTTGCACGTTAGTACATGCATGCGTATTTTTAATGTTAGGCGGTAAATTGATATAAGATGATGCACAGAGTGGAGCGTATTTGTTAATATTAACTTCTAAATGGCGTACAGTCTTCAACGTCCAACCAGATCCTTTTCCAAAAAAAAATAAAATAAATTTAATAATTAAATTAATCTTTGTAGAGGGAAGATGGGTCCATTGAAAAGGATAGAGGTTGAAATTTTGTGTTGATTGACTTTATTTTGACTTCTAAAGTGTTTCTTCCAGGTTTCCTAAGTATTTCAAATAATTCTAAGTGAACCTTTATGGTTTGATGAATATTTAATTTTGCTGCAATTAATTTGAGAATTTTATTTTTCATTTTGTTCAAAAAACGAATTATATCTAATGAATTTTAATTTTCAATTTTGTATGATATAATTCGAGTTTTAAATCAATCATATAAACTCCAGGCTCACTTTCATCGCACGCTTTAGTTTTATGAATATTGGATATCAGATGTATTTATACTGAGACTTTTTCAAATAAATATTACAAACATTGCAGTACACATTTATAGTTTTTACATTTTCACTTCGAAGATGCTTTTTTTCGCTTCACTGCTTGAAGGATTTTCCGCTTTTTTCATGCCGCTGGTGTTGTTACATTTATGAACATGTGTTAAATAATTATTTATTGTACGTGCACAATACTTTTAACCGCAGTATTCACTTAAAACAAAACTATTTTTATCACAATTGTATTTAATATGTTGAGATAAACTAGATTTTATGTTGTAAACTTTTCCACATTTAGTACAAGAAAACATTTTAAAATGAATAGTTTAAAATTAATAGATTTTAACCCTTTCAAGCTTACTGGTATAACAGCTATACCACATGTTCAAACTTCAATTCTGTTGCGGCTTGATGGTATATTGTAGTTACCACATTTTAGTTAGTATATAGTGTCGCTATCTATTGAGAAAAAAAATTATTTGTTGGGTTTTGTGGCTCTATATCCGTAAAAACGAATTTAATATTGTTTAGATATGCAAGATTTTACAGGTGGTTGTTCCGTATATACAAAATTAGTGTTTTTAAATGTTTTTTGTCACTATGGCCAGAAAGTATGCATATATTTCATTATTAGTAGTGCATTCAATAGAAATTTGGTAATTTTGGAATCATACAATGTAACTTTTTATTTTTATACCATGAAAATTATGTGGTATCGTGAATGTACCACCAAGCAGATCTAAATATCTAAATATTATTTCAGACAAACAATTTTGGCGTTATTCCGAATTGGAAAACCTAGAACAAGTAGAGATTGATGTTTTGTTAGCGAAAATTCCGTCGGACAATTAATCTTTATGTAGCGATGTAAATAGTGAAACTGATGATTTCAACATAGAGCCAAAGCTTCCGGAAATACTAATAGAAAATGAAAATATCAGTAATAGCGATTTTAGTGATGAAGACGACCTTCCACTTGCGCAGTTATTTCTACAAGAAGATATATTTTTGTGGAATCGTAATGTTACATATGCTAGAATATGGCACTTCTAGAAGATGTGCTCATTGCAGCACACGTGCTGATCAAAAAAGAAGCAAATAGTCTTGCACAATTTGTAAAGTTGGCCTATGCCTATCAGAAAAAAGAAATTGTTTCCAAAATTATCATAAGAAGTAGTAAAAAGAGTAAATTTTATTGTGATTTTGTTAGCAATAATACAGTAATAATAAAATTTGTTTATTATAATACATAAATATTTGTTCTTCTTGCAAATTTTGTTATTAGTTCATGTTATTTGTAGTTTGTTCTGTGTATGTAAAAATATGTTTTGCTACTTAGTGGTTACTAGGATATACCACATCATAATTATAATTTGGTGCAATTAAAAAAAAATCTAATACCAATTTATCGTTAATTGTGTAATTTTTAACATATGACTTCGACTGAACGTACAGTAATGAAGATAATTTTAAAGTTAAATTTTTATGAAAGAAAAATTTTTCTTTCATAAAAATTTAACTTTAAAATAATCTTCATTACTGTACGTTCAGTCGAAGTCATATGTTAAAAATTAGTTCGTGGAATGATTCCCTATAAATCAGAACTGTGTCGCTGTAGACGAAACCCGTTGTCAATGCCTATCATAGATATAGGAGTCTTTGGGATCGATGCTACGTTAGACACTATGAAAGAAGAATTCGGTTGAAGCCATACGTCGGACACAGGTGACGTGGTGTAGCGGTTAACATCTCTGCCCGGCAAGCGGAGGGTCCCTGGTTCGAATCCAGGCGTCATCCGAATTTTTCTTTCATAAAAATTTAACTTTAAAGTTAATTGTGTACTTAGAACCATTATTTTTTGTAAAAAATCAAAAAAAGTTACCAACCCTTAATTCTGCCCGGAAAGGGTTAAACTTATTTCACTTTTATATTGGTTTCTCATTATACTTTTAATATTCATTGAATTAATAAATTTATTTTGATGCTGACGAATATTTTTTCTACTAGTTTTACAAAAATAATGTATACATTTTATACACTCATATGATGAGTTAAGTGAATTGAGGTTTTTTCGCAAATTTGACAAACATACATTACGAAAGAAACAAGATTTTCCATATGTATTTTTATTTTCAAATCTATATAATAACCATTCTGAATTATTTTTTTTTAGAATCAAATTTATAGCGACGTTTATATTCCACCCACATATAAGCTTTACTTTTTGTAAGTGTATTAATTTTTAAGATCTGTTTTAAATTCCAACGATCGCCTTTTACGCATAATATTTAGTTAGTTCTATATTTAGTTAGTGAGTCCAATATTAATAATGTTTTTATATAAAGATTATAAGTCGTAACTTAATTTTATGGTGTGCTGTAAAAATATAGAAATTGTAAACAAAGAAAATATTAAATAAATAATACCGCAATTTTTTTTAATTTTCAACTTCGTCATCTGTTAGTCCATGATATCTAGCTGGTAAAAACACATCAAAGTTTTCAATTCGGATAGTGACTCTACGACCGAATTTCGTACCGACCACTCTTGCAGACGTAATTCTATACTCTTGACCGATCTTTAAATCACTATTTTTTTTAAGGCATTGCCCAAGCCTAGTTCGTTCAATTTACTCAGATTCATCATTTGTCTCTTACTAGTAATATATTTCATACACTTGTCTTATATATGTAATGCACTTTCACTTTTGATTACATTTAATTGCAATTCTATAACGATACCCTTGAGTTATAGAAATTAAAAATTTATTAAAACCTTAAATAAGGAAAGGCACAAAGTATTCTACAAATACAAGAACTCACGATTTTTGCAAAAACGCAGTAATCTAATTTAAATACATACTTATAAAACAACTGTCAATTCAACTTTTACAATTGTATTTGATACAAATATATGTTTATAATACGTCTACAAAAAAAAAGGATGCAATTATTCGATTTTTCTTGTAAAATTTTCATATAAATACGCGCTACATTTGATCGGATCGCATTCTGTACCTGCAATTAAGGTTATACTTACAGATATAGTATCAATAGTTACTCATTTTTTAAATGGTAAATATTCAATTTATATTATAATTTACTTTATATTCATGTAAACCAACAATATATTGTAGTTAGTAACATAAATTTTTGTTTATATCTCAATTAATATTTTTACACATAAAATAATTTTTAATTAATGGAGGTAATTCATCGATATGATCTATTTGTATTGGTAGATTATAATGCTCCACACAAGGTAATCTTTTTAATGCCTTAAGATGTTTTTTAATTTTAATGGTAATTCATCCATATTTTTTGCAAAGCGACTTCTTCAAATATGTTTAATATTGTGGTAAATTTTTCTCCGTAAATTTTATTACAGATGTATAATATCGGTAAAAACTTTCCAATAATATCCTTTATTTCACAATGGTTCGAATTATTTTGTATTATTAACTTATACTCTTTGTATCGCAATTCACTTATTATATTAATGTTATGTGCAATAGAGAGCAGTTCATTTACTATAACCTTTTCAGCCATAATAAGATATTATTATTTTTAATGTGTTTATATAATGTTTGAAATAATACTAGAGTTGAACTATAAGCGGATTGAATATATAAAGGGTCGAACTCGTGTTCTTGGAGATTGACATCACTGATCCATTTAGTATCGTCACAGAGTTTATAAGAAACATTATTACTATAACAATTTTAATTAAATCTCTGCATCTGTTAAAAATACGAATATATTATTTGCTATTTGCAATAATTTACATCGTTGCAGGTAGAGAACGGCGAACAACAATTAATGGTGAAATGTATTGAAAATTGGAACAATTGCGATATGGGATAGATACGACCCAGAAGAAGCGACTAAAGACAGACCAATTTTGAGGTAAATGCAAATTACAGAACCCAGTAAAAAACAAAGCATTAAAGAAACAAAAATATAAAATTCAGAGAAAAAGAAAGAATACGTTGGTCCGAATTAACCCTTTTCGGACTGAATTAAGGGTTGGTAACTTTTATTGATTTTGTTTGCAAAGAATAGGGTTGATAAGTACCCATTAAACAGTAAATTGATACTAGATTTTTTTTTATTGCACCAAATTATAATTATGATTTGGTATATCTTATTAAGCAATAATTTTTATAAGTTCATTAACTATTTTGTCTTCTCCTGGGCATTTATTAGGTTTAAGTTCATCTATTACCTTTTCAATTTCCTCTTTGAGGAATTATGGTACCGATTTTGCCGTTGAGTCTGGTTGTGAACCTATGGTAGTCGTGGCATGCTTGTGATAGAGGTTCTCATAGAAGTTTATAGCGATCTCCAGAATATTGGTTCGTCTGTAATCAACTATGTTATTTTTGATAAGTTTTGGTATCCATTTATCATTCGGTCTTCATGGGCTCTAATATATCTTCTTATGTTCTTCTTGACAAGATTTCTTGTTTCCACAAGTTCAATTTTAGTTTTTTTTTATTTTTTTCTAGTGGAGATCGTTTTTTCATCAAATCCAGAGTGTCATTAGCTAGTTTGTTATTAAAAATGCTATTTAAATAATTGTTATTTTTCAAAGACAATTTTATCTTACCATCCTTGCGAGAAAACCGTTCGGCAATAGATCGCCAACTTTTATCAATAACATTTAAGTTAGAATAACCTGGTCTGGATTGATCGTAAATTTCTATATTCTCTTTTAATAATAATAATAATAATAATACTTTATTGCCCAACAGAAAATGCAGTTACAGAGCTAATTGACAAAAATA
Source organism: Pterostichus niger (assembly GCA_947425015.1). Lineage (NCBI taxonomy): Eukaryota > Metazoa > Arthropoda > Insecta > Coleoptera > Carabidae > Pterostichus > Pterostichus niger. The sequence goes on along the minus strand of OX380351.1, from coordinate 16,841,267 downwards.
TGGATAAAAATTAATCAATAAAAATAGGGAACATTAAATAAAAAATACTTGTATGAAATATTCATACAAATAACAACAGTATTTAGAAGAAAATATCTTCATAATGTGACTGCATTACGACACATGATGTGAATGGGTGACCTCAATAGGACAGTTGTACGTGATGGCGGTAAGTGGAAACACTTCGAACACCTGGATGCTAATTTTGGAATATAAAAAGGTACACATGATAATAAATAGGGTACATCAATTTTATTATGTAGTAGCATCTATAATAATTTAGTGCAGGTCATTTCTCGCCGGGTAGTCAGTGAAGTTAAAGAATGACGCTGGAGTAATGCACACTGATCGGTGCCTTTATCTGGGTAGAGGTTATCCTGCTTGAAAGACAAAAATTTCAAGAATCTTCGCTGAATTCGTTCAAGAGTCATAATCTGACAGGAATATAATGGGTACCAACTTAAAATTGCATAGTCAAGTTTACTTATAATAAATGCGAAATATAATGATTTTAGAACAGGGACATCAGTAAACATTCTTGATATGCGCATGATAAAGTCCAAAGTTTTGCTGGCGGAGATGCATACATTATTTATATGTTCAGAGAAGACTAATTTAGAGTTAAATCTGATACCCAAATCCTTAAATGATGATTTCCTTACAAGCGAAGTCCCTGAAATGTTGTAAAGATAGTCAAGCCGATTAGTTTTGAAAATAATCAATTCGAAGATCTTACCGAAGTTATTTAAAATAGATATTGGGCGACAAGTTTTAATGTGACATTTATCATCCTTCTTAAACACGGAAGTGATTTAGTACAGTATTCTAGTTTAAAAAATGCTAATACAATACATTTTTCATGTTTCTCACATTCAACACCATTTATTTGTTCAATTTAATAATACAGAATCTATGTAAAATTGATTTTGCAAGGTTGTTGCTAAGTAAAACTTTATATTTAAAATATGTTTTTGATATATAGTTCATCCCGCATTCAGAAGTTATCGGTATCGAATAATAATTTTAAAAATAATTTTTATTTCAAGCAGAGCTCGGTTGATACATATAATTACATGAGAAGTGACCCCATTCGTCTTTCTTACATCATCTTTTATAATAGTTTTGAATAAATGTCTTATCAGTTATTTATAATGAAAAGCTTCACCTCACCAAGATCTTACAATATTATTGTTAAAATATAGGTTCGATTTCTATTTCATTATTTTCAATGTGTTTTTTACATCTAATGGGTTTTCATTCAACTTTTTTTTATTTTTAATAGTTTTATTACATTTAAACATTTATATTTTCTTAATTATTATTCTTAATACTACTGTTAATATTACAATATTACAACTATAGTATATATTATTCTAAGTTTTTTATTATTAAAGTTTTAATTTCTACTTCTGTTTCTAAATTATGAATTTTGATTATTAATAGATTTTTTGCTATATTTAATCTATCTTCTATGAATTTAAGACCATTGACTAGGTTATCTTGATCTGAAAGGACTATATTTCTATTACTCTCTGAATCTGAGTTTTTGGATTCTAGATGATTGTTTTTTTGGTAATGTGTGTATGTTTATTTGTATATTTGAATTTCTTTTACTCTACTCCATTGTATTTCGTCTCTTCCACAGCTTATTCTTGGTAGATTTAGCTCATTAATTTCGTTTAGAATTAAGTAATATCTTAGTTCGTTTTATGGTCGGTCTAATTTTTTTTTTGTTGGTTTATCAAAATGGTTTGGTTTAGTAATCAAATGGATTATTATTTTATTATGATAATTTTGCATAATTATTTTTTTTTCTGAATTTTGTTTATTACAATATTTTCTAATGTGACATTTTAAATTCATTTGTTCAGCTAGGCCTTGAGACATTTTTATATCTTTTGAAATGCAATGTGCGAAGATTCTTGTTTCAGTTACATCGCCCGTTTTTTCTATTATTTGTGGCTTTGGTTTTTGTCTAGAGAGATTATCTGCTATTTCCTTGCAAATAATTTATTTCAAAGTTATATTCGTCAATTTATATTTTCCATCTCATCAATTTTTGATTTGGGTTTTTCATATTGAATAATTATACTAATGGTCTATGATCTGTTTTTATAATGAATTTTCTACCAAATAAATAAAGTCGAAAGTTTTTTATGTATTGAATTATTGCTAGTAATTCCTTTTCTACCCGAGGCATCTAGATTTTTTGGGACTATCCGCATGGGAGAGTTCAAGGGAGAGTAGAATTTTTCTATTACATCTTCCTGTAATAAGTTATGTTTTATTTTCCATATTAACTGTATTCTTTATAGTCTAATTGTATTTTTTTTGTGTTAAATGCTTCTATTCCAAATAATAAATAATAATTTTTCTGGAAGTTATAGACATGATATTTTATCGGTTTTTTATTTTAAAATATTGTTGTAAATTTAGTAAATGTTAATTTTCCGTTTACTATTTTACACTGTAATATTTTATCATGTAATTTGAAGTTTTTTCGTTTGCTAATTTAAGATGTTTAAAGTTTATGGATGAACCTGTGTCTAATAATATTATAAAAGGTCCTTTTATTATGGTTGGCAATTCATTCATGATAGATTACATTACGTATTATTCTTTATGTCTGTCTGTTCTATTTCTAAAAAATAATTTTCCGACTCATTAAGGAGTTTATGTTAATTGTCTACCTCGTCGTAGAATTATTTTTTTTTGTTTCTAAATCTATGCTATCTGTTACTTCAGTTATAATTTTGGTTAATTGTTTGTGTTTTCATGGGTTTTGGTGTAAGCTTGCGTTTTGTGTTATTGTAGTTTTTTTTATGTTTTGGCGGAGTGCAAATGATTTATATGGTATTGATTATCTCGTGGTTGAAAATTTATTAGATTCTGAGGAAATGGCTGGGCGGGCAATATCCTTGGTGGTATATGAAAAGGAGAATTTGCTCTATTGATGTTTAAAATTAAATTCGTTACTTAATAATTGTTTACATTCTTCCAGGGTCTGAGGATATTTTACAACAAATGCTCCTCTGATCGTTAGTGGTAGCAGTGATGTATATGTAGCTGTTACTACTTATTAGTTTTCATAGATAATAGCATTTTTTTGAGATTGATTATATTATTTTAATGATATTTTATTTTTATATATTGAAAATTTTTGTACAAATAAATTTCATATGAATTCAGAATAATTTTTATAGCTTAAATCCATTATTTCTAAAATTATTGTTTCTGCAGAACTTTTATCTGATCGGGTTAAACAGCAAGTTTTTCGTGTAGATGTGGTGACTTGATTATTTACATTTACAAATGAAATGTTTATTTTTTGTGACTTGATTATTTTAAAATGAAATGTTTATTTATTTTTTGATAATTAACTACAATTGTTAAGTTGTTATATTTCCATGTTACGGTAGTTATTGATTTTTAGTTGGTTACAGGTTTTTGGTGAAAATAATAAAGACGTTACAAGCTTATCTTATATTTCTAATTAATTATAATATATTACATTGGTGACCCCTCATTACACGTTTACCTCGTACGCAGTTATGCCTGAAACGAATCAAGTTTTTCCTCCGATTGCACTGGACAATTCCACGATGGATGTGTCAACTTTAACTGGACCCTTCAAGTTACCAGACTATTGGCCTGCTGATCCAGAGTTATGGTTCGCGCAAGTAGAGACAATTTTTGCTTCACGGAGAATATCATCTGAACTTTCGAAATTTAGCAAAATCGTAGAAATTTTAACACCACAGTTCGCAAATGAAGTTAGAGACATTATAGTGGCACCTCCAGCGGATCTACCTTATACTACTTTGAAAAATGCCTTAATTCAGAGAACGGGGCAATCTGAAAAAGAAAAACTGCAACAATTATTTAATTTTTCTTCATTAGAAGACAAGAAACCTACTCAGATGTTGGGATATTTGCGTCAACTTTTAGGATCTAAGCTTTTGGATGAAAGTATTTTGGAAGAATTGTTTGTACAAAAGCTACCAATCAACATACAACTGATATTAACATCAATGCCTAGCAGTTCATTAGAAGACAAAGCTATAATTGCCGACAAACTTCTCACTATTGCCAATCCATCTCTTTCTGCAATTTCTGACGAGTCATCAACCTTAAAAAAATTATCTCAAGAAATTAAGGACCTGAAACTGGAAATATCAACTCTAAAGAATGCTACCACAACATCCAATTCAAATTTATCTTCATCTTCAACTCTCTGCTGGTATCACTCAACGTTTGGGAAGAAAGCCAAGAAGTGTGTTTCACCATGTTCAGGTCCACCCTTATTGATAAAACCTGAGGTGCTATCAAACTCTGAAAAATCAATTTATAAAAAATCTAATTATATACCTTTTGTTTCCAGTAATAGTTTTTATACAACGTCTGCTAAGTTATTTTTTTTAACTGACAGACATACCAGACAACGTTTTTTGGTTGACAGCGGTGCACAGGTGAGCGTTGTCAAAGTTAATAAAAATTCCAAAAATCAATTAAACCTACATTACTTGCAAGCTGCAAATAATACTAATATCAAAACCTACGGTTATAAAACAATGACATTAGATTTAGGCTTGTCAAAAAGTTTTACCTGGAAGTTTATCATTGCTGATGTCCAATATTCAATCCTTGGAGCTGATTTCTTAACTCATTACAAACTTTTAATTGATCTGTCATCAAAATGTGTTATAGAATCTAGTCATACAAAAAATATTAACAACATCCATAATCCAACAAACACTTTCGAACACGTACTATTAAACTACCCTACTTTAACTAAAAATTTAGATTTTAAACGTGACATTAAACATGCAGTCAAACATCAAATAGTTACGGTTGGCAATCCTACTTTTGCGAAGCCACGCCGTTTGGCTCCAGACAAGCTCTTAATTGCCAAAAAAGAGTTCAATCGTATGCTTGAAATTGGATTAATTCGTCCATCTTCAAGTGCTTGGGCTTCACCTCTGCATTTGGTTCAGAAGAAAACGGGTGAATGGCGTCCGTGTGGCGACTACCGTACTCTTAACTCTCAAACTACACCCGATAGATATCCATTACCCCACTTACAAGATTTCACTTCAAACCTGCAAAATTCTAACATTTTTTCAAAATTAGACCTTGTAAAAGCTTATAATCAAATTCCGATGGACGAGGAATCTATTAAAAAAACTGCAATCACCACACCTTTCGGTCTCTATGAATACACTGTAATGCCGTTTGGTTTGAGGAATAGCGCTCAGACATTTCAGCGATTTATAGATAAAGTTATTAGAGGTTTAAATTTCGCATTTGCTTATGTTGACGATATTCTTATTGCAAGTAGCACGCCAGAAGAACATGTAGAACATTTGAAAATTACATTTGATAGGTTAGAGCAATACGGTATTTTAATAAATAAAGATAAATGTCAATTTGGTTTGCATGAAATAGAGTTTCTCGGACATTGTATTTCTTCAGCAGGAATTAAACCTTTACAAAGCAAAATTGATGTTATAAATAAATTTCCCCTTCCCACTTCACAAAAACAGCTTCGAGAATTTTTAGGATTAGTAAATTTCTATCATCGTTTCATAAAAAATTGTGCAACAATTCTAAATCCGATTAATAAACTATTGAGTCATTACAAAAACAGTTCGAAAACAGTTATTTGGTCAAACGAAGCAAAAGATGCCTTCAAAATTATTAAAATTAAATTATCTGAGCTTACCTGTTTAACTTTTCCTGAACATAACGCTCCCCTTAATGTTATGGTTGATGCATCCGATGTTGGAGTTGGGGCAGTACTGCAACAGTTCGTCAATAAAAGCTGGAAACCCATCTTGTTTTATTCGACAACCTTAACTCCAACCGAAAAACGGTACAGCACGTTCGGAAAGGAACTTCTGGCAATATTTTTAGCTATAAAAAAATTCCGTCATTTCTTGGAAGGACAAAATTTCCACATTTTAACTGACCACAAACCACTCACATTCACTACTAAATTAGCACACAATAATAATTATTCACCTAGAGAAATTCGCCAGTTAGACTTCATTTTCCAATTTACGCATGACATACGTCATGTTTCCGGAAGAAACAATCCTGTAGCCGACGCACTGTCACGCATGTCTATTAATTTATTGTACAAAAGCACACATATTGATTACAATAAAATAGCTCTGGCTCAGTTAACTGATACAGATTTACTAAAATTAAAACAATCAACTAACACTTCACTTACATTTAAAGATTTGCCTTTACCCAAATCTAACCTCAAATTGTGTTGTGATATGTCAACTGGAAATTGTAGGCCATACGTACCAACAGCTTTTCAAAACACTGTTTTCAATCATTTTCATTCTCTTTCTCATCCAGGGATAAACGGTACAATAAAATTAATTTCATCCAGGTTTGTTTGGAAAGATATGAACAAAAATATTACAATGTGGACTAGGAACTGTTTAAATTGCCAAAAAGCAAAAGTAACCAGACACACTAAATCTGCAATTTCAAAATTTTGTATTTCTTCTTCACGTTTTGCTTCGGTACATATCGATATAGTAAAGTTACCGATTTCAGAAGGTTGCTCCTACGTCCTAACTTGCATCGATCGCTTTACAAGATGGCCGGAAGTTTTACCCTTAAAAGATTGTTCAGCTAGGACTGTTGCGAAAGTTTTTGTTTCGGGATGGATTTCGCGTTTCGGTGTCCCTAAAACTATCACCACTGATAGAGGGCAACAATTTAATGCAGCGTTGTTTACCAATTTATTATTGTTACTTGGATCACATCACATAAAGACTACAGCCTATCACCCTCAATCAAATGGCATTATAGAAAGATTTCATCGTCACTTAAAAGATTCTTTAAAAACTTATCTAAATTCTTCCCATTGGATGGATTTCCTTCCATTTGTACTACTGGGTATTAGATCTACAATAAAAAACAATTACTGTAGTTCTGCAGAGTTAGTTTATGGTGAAAAGTTAAGATTGCCAGGAGAATTCATACCTACAAAACCATCATTTTTAGCACACGATTTTGACACTGCTCAATTTTTGACGACTCTCAAAACTGCAATTAATAAAATGAAACCTTTTTCTTCTCAAACATCTACATCTGTACCAACTTACATTCCTCCAAATTTATTTCTTAGTTCTCATGTCTTCGTCAGAAATGATGCAATTGGACCGATTCTGAAACAAGCTTTTGATGGTCCATTTAAAGTTATAGACAGATATAACAAATTTTTCAAAATACTGATCAATGGAAAAATAGAATCAGTCAGCATTGACAGACTTAAACCAGCATACATAGACAGTACTTAATTTTGACAAAATTAACCAAAATTTGGAATTTTATTACATTTGACAGCGTCACCTGAGTTACCACTGTAATCTTAAAATTTCTATTGTTTGTATATTAATATTTTTGTACTAAGTAAATATTTCATTTTTTGTTTTTCCGTGCTGTCCCGTTTTGGGGGGAGTAGTGTGGTGACTTGATTATTTACATTTACAAATGAAATGTTTATTTTTTGTGACTTGATTATTTTAAAATGAAATGTTTATTTATTTTTTGATAATTAACTACAATTGTTAAGTTGTTATATTTCCATGTTACGGTAGTTATTGATTTTTAGTTGGTTACAGGTTTTTGGTGAAAATAATAAAGACGTTACAAGCTTATCTTATATTTCTAATTAATTATAATATATTACATAGACGATTGGTTTCGAATGACGCGCTGTGCCTTTGCGGCCTGATGAGCACTGTTTATCCTTTTGATGTTTGTAGTTCGTGAATTTTTGTTATTAATATTCACCACACAAATATTTTTGTGTTTTCCGACTAGTCCTACCGACTGTGCCAATTAAGTTATCGGTATCGATACTTAATAAAAAAAAAATTGTTTCTAGCAGAGCTTGTTTGATACATATGATTACAAAAGAAGTGAACCCCTTCTTCTGTCTTATATTATGATTTTTACTAGTTTTGTTTTATCAGCTATTTCTAATGGAAAGGTTTCAATATAAGATAGCGGCCCTCGGAAAGGTGCAGCAGATAATTTTATTGTTGTGATCAACGGGTTAGAGGTGAAGATAAAGAACAAGCATATCATCAATGTCATTTATTTAATTATATCATTTACATTTCATGGTACATAGGGGACGACGCCTTAGGTCTCGCGTGGTGTTCGCACATTTGTTTAGCGGCAGTCGGGGGTCTGCAGGGTGGACGCGGTTATGGTTAACCGTCTTGTACCTTTGAGGGAAGTGTTCCAACTTCCGGAGGTGGTAGTGCAAGTGTCCGGTTGAAAACAGCGGCGGCGAGGAACTCGTGGCTGCGGGACAGCGATGGAGCTCAGCTGCTGGCGGATCCTAGTGCGGCCTCCCGTTGCGGAAGGTTTTGGCGATATTTCTCTTAGAGGCGTTCTCTGGCAAGGGCGGCAACGGCGATATATCGGGTATTGGGTGAGCGACGAGGTGCAACGCTTGCCGACGGAGTAGTTGAATTAGAAAAAATGTGGGTGAGATTATATTTATTTATTTATTGAATAAGTACTCAACAGGACAATGTCCCAATTATTGAGGGCATATAAAAAAATTACAAAAATTATTGAATTAACAATAAATGCGATATATACCAAAAAAATAAACATATTAATATGTATTTACAATTAGAAAAATTAAATATATTATGCATATCCGAAAAAGCCAAATAGTTTGTTTTTAAATGATTGTAAAGAATCATTGAATATATCAATATTATCATTATCAAATCGATTAAAAATAGTACAAATACGCCTTATAGGACACTTTAACTCGTAATTAGTTCTTACTGTTTTTATCTTGAATAAAACTTTCTGTCTAGGGTTAAAATTACGTGCTAGGTTGAAATTTACAAAAAAACAATAAACTCGAATCATCAATAACATTGTTTAAGAGTTTATAAAAAAACACAAGATTGAATGTTCCGGCGATTTTCGAGTGATAGTATTCGAAACTCATGAAGAGAATCACTATAATGGAATGAAGAGTTACTATCAATTAGAGGTTTAGTAAATTTGTACCAACAATGTCTAACAAATTTTCTCTGAATGGTTTCGATTGCTCTAATTGAGGTTTTGTACAGTGGATTCCACAATAAAAAACAATATTCCAACATAGCACGTACAAAACAATTGAACAAAGATTTTAATTTAATATCTGAAATAATCTCTTTAGTGAACCATAGAGGGTGTTTTGGAGTTTTTCGGACAGTTTTATGCATATATCAAAAATATTAGATAGCATGTCATAAAATTTTGTAAATACTTCATCAATCTGAGAAAAGTTTGATAGAACACTCCAATCAGTTTTAGCTAGAAGAATATATAGCAGTGAATAATCAGCGGAAGAAAACTTATAGATAGGTTTTCGAAGTATCGGGCGCTGAAATGGGAATGTTAGAAGAAATGTGTACATTAATATCTAGGGCTGGATGATGACTATCTTCAAGCAATAGAGTATCTCTAGAAACGGAACAGTTTATATTTGATAAAACAACATCTAACAGCCTGTTGGAATTATTGTAAGTAAAATTATATTGAGAAGCACATAAAAGATTATGGAAATTTACAAAAGAAGTAATGACGTTACTGTTATATGAAAGAGAATAACAGTCAGACAACTTAGTTATGTTCATATCACCAACAATAATAAAATCATTATAGAAAAATCCTGAAATGATTCTATACACTCATATATAAAGTTCAGTTGATCAACTGTAGTAAGGGGAGGGGAGTATACAACAATTATATAAACAGATTTAGCAGCAGATAATCTAACTCAAACACATAGAATATCAGCAACAGATAATGGATTTATATTTAAATTTATCAAAGACGATGAAAATTTGCTGTGTACAGCACACAATACTCCACCACCACGATTTTTCCCAGCTATCAGACAGTTTCTATCGCTTCTAAATACATTGTAATTATTATTAAACAGTTCAGAATTACTGACCGAGTTATGGAGCCAAGTCTCAGACAATGTAACAGCATCAAAATTAGAAGAACAAGTATTATTGAAAAAATCATCTAGCTTGGAATTCATCCCACGAACATTTTGATAGTAAATATGCATTAATATGAGTAAATAAAAGTGATAATGCCTATAAGATGAAGACACTTAGTATCAGAAATTCAAACAAACTATCAGGGTATCAATCGGTTTAATTAATATTAATTAGCAAACAGCAGACAGCTGCTCGATGTCAATGACTTACGACTAAATAAAATAGTAAAAATAACAAAAAATTGCTGTAAGTTTTAAGCTAAACAGAATATAAATTATTTAAATAGATTTAAACAATATTTTGTAATGTGTTTTACAGTGCAACTCCCAGAACAAACAAAATTAAGAAAATAAATACAAAAAACAAAAGACATTTATTTTATGACATTTAAATCTTCCAATTTCATTATTTTTTGCACAAGATTATTCTTTTTTACATAAATATTACCATCGTTTGACCAGACTTTTTAAAACCAAGTATTTTAGAGGCTTGCTTTAACAATTCAAGTCTACTTTTAGTTAAATCTTCTTTGATTACAATATCAGAGCCTTTCAACAGTTTTCTAGATTTAATAACCTGATCACGAATGTTATAAAAACAGAATTTTACAATCACTGCTCGATGTTTAGTGTCAGATTTATTGCCAACACGATGGCAACGATCAATATAACCATTCACAGTTTTAACACTAAGTTTATCTTGAATAATCTTACGTACCTTCGCCTATGTCACCTGTGAAACTTCATTGGTGCCATCTTCAGGAATGCCGAAGAAACGTACACAATTAAGGCGTGAGTATTGTTCCAGTTGATCCACCTTTTCTTCAAGATATTTATTTTGTGTACATAAATCTTGGATAGCAGCTTCGAAGAACAATTTTTATTCTTCCAATTTTTCATTGAGTCGATCAACGACTTTGTCCACCAATTTTGTGACGAAGTCATTGTTGCTGAGGAGTCCATCGAGTGCTTCTTTGACAATGGCACTCAAATTGCGTGTTGTGGAACCCATAGTACACAAATATAATGTTGGTAGAATGAAAAAAGAAACACAAGGTGCACAGGGCGAATATTTGTAAAAATAAAAATTTAGGAGTAGCAAAAACACGACTATTCACGGCAACGCATTGAATATATATTGTGTTGAATATTACAATTTACCTACGCAAACAAATCACATTGACGGATCACCCTCATTAATACAAAATTTTAATATGTGTAAAGAAAATGAATATAAAGTAAAGACTTTATAAAGAGGAAATTATTTTCTTCTTTCTGTATATTCTAAATAAAATAAAAGTAAATGTATATCTTTTTTACATTATTTATTGATATATCTATTTAATTTTTTCTTTTAAATATCATCCTAAGAAAGTATATATAGTTATAAAATATTTTTTTTTTAAATATTACCTATTCTCCATTAATTCGTCTTTTTATTTTTAATGTATCTTGAAATAATTTTGATAATACGGTGCATATGTAACATATATGTACACATTCTTCCGATAGTTAATAATAATATTCGCAGCAAACCATATTATCTATTATAATTAAACTATATCATTTAATAAAAAGTTTAGTCAATAATTTGGTTATTATTAACTATTTGTATACTCTTTTCACAATCCCGACTGTTTATTGTGTATACAATAATATCATTACATTTCACAAAACATGAACTCCCATAAGCGACTAACGAATATAAACAAATATTATGTTGTTCAAAATGTATGTATGATATATTTGAATTATTAACTAATAGATATTTCTTTGAATACTATCTACTATAATTTCATTATAACACAGTTTGCATATAGTGTTATAACTCATATATATATATATATATATATATATATATATATATATATATATATATATATATATATATATATATATATATATCACTATTAAAATTTCTTCCAATTCAATATTTTAAATGATTTAAATTTTCAATCTCTACATATTCTTTGATCACGCAGATATGATAGGCTGTCTAATTATTTAAACTGAGATTTCTCAATATATCACTTCGAACAATACCGCTCAACAAAGGCATTGTACCTGAATATTCTTAAACCAGACTACCTTGTTGTGCAATATTTATACTATGAAGTGTACTCCTTAACTAACTTTAAACAAAATTTATTATTCAAATAAAAAATTATTTGAAACAATTTACAAGTAAAATAAATAATAGCTTCAGTTAAAAGATTATGGAATTATAACAACATTTTGGAACTAAACATATATAGTTGAAACAACAATAATAATAAATAAACATTATTTAAAAAATATGTGTCTTGTATGTAGAATAACCTGCATTTTAAACTGAATACAATTTTGATGATAAATTTAAAGTTAAATTTATGACAGAAAAATCCGGGTAACGCCTGGATTTGAACCAGGCGCCCTCCGCTTGCCGAGTATACTATTGACTATTGACCTCATATATTCAATAATATTATTTACATGTTTATAAAATAAATTACATTTTAAACTTATATAACTATCAGCGTGTTATGAATTCTTGTTTACAGATAAACTTAGCTTCACTTTATGTTTTTTCACGTATAAACTTAAATTAATTGTATTGTATTTGTGACAGTGCAGTGTACTTAATTATTAATAATTAATTAATTTATTATATTACATATAATGAGCATAAAGCTCACAATATTTCAAACAATACACTTATAACTAAACTTACAAACTAAAATAATATGAAACTTTGATTTTACTATTTTAATAATGTTTGTTTTAATTTACTTATTTCATAATTAAAACTTACAAATTAACTATACAATTAAAAGCACTTAATATAAATATAAATAAAATAAATAAGTAATAACGAAACACAAGTGTGTTGGTTGTGTTGTGTGTAAAGGGTCAGCTAATCTTGGAACGTTTCCTGGAAGATTGGAAGGGTCTGATAGGGAAGTTTATGTTTTAATTTTATTTCAGTATTGTCATATCTCAGTCTGGTAAGTTTTTGGTAGGTTCGCTGTCACTGGCGTAAGTTTGTAGGGTATAGAATTTTTGTGCATGTTGTGTAATGTAGTCTTGAATAAATGGTAAGTTTATTTGTTCATGTAGTGTTGTGATCCGTGTGTATCTGTCTTTGTCTGTAACAAGGCGAAGCATTTAGTTTTGTAAAACTTGTAGAGGTTTGAGCGCTGTGTGTGTTAAGTGTGCAAATACTGGTGCTGCATAAACAAGTATAGGGCGGATTAGTGTCGTGTACAAAAGTTTTTTAGTCTTTTCTGTTAATACATTATTTTTTTATAGAAGTGAGTAAACCTGTCTGATAGTGTAATGTGCTTTAATAATAGTGTTGTGAATGTGATCAAAGAAGTTTAGCCTACTGTCTAAATAGACGCCCAAATATTTAATTGTATTTGTTGGTGTAATTTTGTGTGATTTTATTTTAATTGGTGTGTAGATTTTTATGTTTGTAAATTTTCTACTAAAGATAATGGCCTCAGTTTTGTTTGCATTAATTTTAATTTTCCAATTTGTAAAGTAAGTGTCTAGTATATTTAGATGTATTTGTGTTTGTTTTGCTGCCACTTCAGCACTGTGACTATGTGCATACATTGCTGTATCATTAGCAAATAGAGCAATTTTTGTTTTTGCAAATGTCGGAATGTCATGTAAATAAATAATAAACAATAGTGGGCCTAATATACTACCTTGTGGCACCCCTGCTCTAATTAACCTTTTATCAGAATTGTTGTTATTTATTTTCACTGTAAAATGCCTGTTCGTCAGATAAGAGTATATTATTCTTGTTAGAGTTTCCGGTGTTTTCATTTGTATTAATTTATATATTTAATAATGTCATAACAGTTACTTTGTTTTCATTAAAATTTAAAGAGATATCATTAACAAATCACGCTAGTTGTTGCACAGTGTTACGATGTTCGCGGAACCCGAATTGACAGTCTGGAAGAATTTTGTTTTGAGTAGTAAAATCTAAAAGTCTTTTGAATATAATTTTTTTCTGTTAATTTTGAAGTAGTATTTAATAGGCTGTTGGTCGATAATTGTTAGGTAAATTATGATCTTTCTTGGGCTTCGGAATCGGAATAACTGAAGCATCTTTCCATTTGGTCGGCCAATAGCTAAGTTATAAGATAATGATGTAACATATCTGGACAATAAATTTTTTAGTTAAATTTTTAAGAAGTTTGTTCTCTATTAAATCTGGGCCTGGTGCCTTATTGTTCGGTAGTTTGCGAATTAATTTGTAAATTTCAGAGGGCTTTGTGATTAGTGTACGGAGTATTTTGTTGTCTGTAATGTGTGGTGTGTTTAAGTGTTCTGAGACAGTGTTTATGACATGTGTGTGATGTGTAGTGTTTTGATCATCAATTTTGTGAACGTTTTCAAACACCTCTGATATGACATTTGCTTTTTCGTACTCAGTAAAGAATGTGTTATTATTGTGTTGAAGAGTAGGTATAGAGATAGTGGATCGTTTTAATTTCTTTGTAAACTTCCAAAAAGAATTGTCTTGTGTGTTAAGTGTATTGAATTTATCTACCCAAATTTTGTTTTTATGTTCACTGATTAATTTCTTAATTTGTCTGTTAATGACTATCATGTCGTGTTTGTGTGTTTGATCAAGAGTGCGTTGCCATAATCTTCGCAAGTAGTTTCTCTGTGTGACTAATTGTGTGATTTGTGGGGGGAGTCTATCTTTATTTGTATTTGTTTTGTGTGTTTGTGTTTAACTGCGGTAATGATGTTTATGAGGGTATATATTTCAGTGTCAATATCGTGTGGAGTGTTTATGTGATTATTTATTATAATGTGAGAATCGAAACATTTTTGGAACGCAGCCCAGTCTGTATGTTTATATGACGTTATGTGTACTGTTTGCTTTTCCGTGTGCTGGTTATTTAGTGTAAATGTACACTACATTTTTCTGTACAATTAAATCAATTGTACTAGGCGCATAGCCACTATGTGGAAAGTGTGTGTGTGTCGGTGAATGATGAAGTTGCGCATTGTGAGATGTCAAGTATGAGTAAAGTACTCTGCCATTAGTATTACTGCGATTACAATTCCAAGTTTAGTGCACAGCGTCCAAATCCCCTACAAGTAATACTTTGTGTGAGATGTTGAGTAGTGAGTATTAATCATGTTGAGTAAAGTTGTTTTGTGGTCTGTTGTACGTGGAAATGATGTGAGTGTTGTCCAGGAGTCTAAAACAGACTGCTTCAAGTGATATTAGTGGAAGTGGAATGTGTTGGTGAGGAATTGAATTTTTTATTATTGTTGCAACTCCGCCAGCCGCGTGTTTATCTGTTTGTCTATCCTGTTTTAAAATACTGCATCCTTTAATTTTTAATTTGTCTGCATGTGTCAAACTTGTTTCATTTAGTAAAATTATGTCAACGTCATGTACGTGTAAAAAAAATATTAATTCCCCTATTCTTGTTTTAACACCATTGGCGTTCCAAGATATGAGCTGTAAAAGTTTAAAAGTCATAATTATTAAGATTTTGTGTGAATTGTGGTATTAAAAGACATTTCTGTTGTTTGGTTTGGCATGATGCCATTTTAAAATTTAATGTTTTAATTATATCTAAAAATTTATTAATATGATTATTTAAAGTATTAAGTTCATTATATAGGTCTTGAAAGTTCTCCATGGATGCTTGAGTGGCTCTTGTCTGAGCGCGTCTGGACGGCAGGCTCGGGAACTGGGACAGGTCTAGTGCTGGCTCCACATCTCTAGGCGGTGTAGGTTCTCGTTCAGGGTTCTGGTTGGTAGCAGCACTCAATCGCTGGCGATGGTCCCAGGCATTCACGGTAGGAACAGGCGCAGTAACAAATTGTTGTGGCTGTCTTGTTCTCGCTGACTGTTTGTAGATGTCCTGTATTTTTTTCTGGTAAACTGGATAATTTGTATAGTTTGCCGGATGATCATTGCCGCAGTTAATGCATTTAGCAGGGAGTTCACGGGATTTTGTACAATTTCTTGTCAAATGATTTTTTGCACATTTTAGACAATTGGCTGGTGCAAAACAATTAGCTGTCGCATGCGTGACAATTATGACACTGTATAATAACTTTTGTATTATAATGCCTTTCCCAGGTTATATATGTATGTAAAATAATTTTTTGTCTTCTGTAACTCAGCAATTTTAATATTGCTATTTGTTATAATCATGTACAAGGGTCGTTTTGTAGCTTTCATTTTATATATATTTTTAATTGTAATTTCATAAAGCTCTTGTAATTCAGCTTTAATGTCTTCCACATTTGGCTCACTGTCCAGACCACGAATTACAAATGCGTGCTTTTTTCGCTTTTTTCAGTAAACGTGTAGTGCGAAATATCGTCCTTCACTAATTGATTTTGAATTTATTGTTACCTTCCAAATTATTTAAAAATAAATTAGTTGAGTTTCTACTTAAACGCAGTTTAAATCCATTAGGTGCATTTAGAGTAAGTTTTTTTTTTTATTAATTTGGTATAGTTTGACCATTTAGTCTGAATTATAATCGGCGTAGGCTTACTTGTTTTTGTTTCTGTAGAACTGTCATCTTTCGAAAGGGCTTGATATTTATTACTTACAGGAACTGGCGGAGCTTTATTGTTATCAGTATTCTTCGCACGAGCACTATTCTTTGTACTCACAGTCTTAAATGACAAATCCATGTCAGTTTCCTCGATAATTTCATCATCCGTCTGCGATGCGCTGGTGTCAGTGAGTTGCACTGCAACCCGACGACGTTTTTTTGATTCTCTCCGACTGTTCTTTATTCGAAATATCGAACAAAGTACATCAACGGCACCAGTAGAACTTTTTCTTCAAAGCAAACTAACACTAAATATTTAATTCGTTCAAAAACCCACACGAAATTCACAAAAACTGCGAAAATTTTCACCGTGAAAGAAACAACGATGTACTGTTGACAGCGTTGATATGGTAATAATGCTCTAGACGTCTAGACACCTCGGCCACTGAGCTGTGATGACATATACTGCGGTTCGGAGACATGTATAGGGTAGCGTGATACTTCATCACAACTTTTAATTAAATATAGAGAGGCTCGAAAGTTATTTTCAAACGATTCCCATCCCCCCTACTAAGAAAATAATAAAAGTAAAAAAGAACAATGTAATGCTTCTTTTCCTTTTGGCGCATTACACAAAATACCAAGGACTTTCGGCTTACACAAAAATCAAAGGAAGCACCACATATACAATACCTGGCTTATTATGTTCAGCGGTGCTGGGCGTAGGTTCCGGAGGCGCCACCTAGCTCGAAAAAAGAAGGGACACTCTAGTGAGCTAGCAACTAGTGACACAATAGGTATGATGCGCATAACATAATAAATCAAAATCACAACCAAAATAGAAGTTAAACGTTAATCTAAACTCTGTAACCAGACAACAAACTAAATAAAAAACAGAGACTAAGATGTAACTTAACTGAGCTGTGGAGTCTGCTATCAAAATATGACGGTGTAAGACGTACGCTGCGAAAGATGGTAGGTCAGAATAGCTAATCCTCTTCCACTGAGACTCCTGGAGAGGAGGACGGAGACGAAGAGTTGAAGTAGACCGATCTTCCCGACTGGAGAGCAGGTATGGTGAGCTTTCGGACTTAGTAGATGTGCTGGTAAAAGGGCGTGAGGCCTCTCAATGCACAGCTTGCCTCGACAGTCGTCTTTAGAAGAATAATGTGGATCCACTTCTCCAAGTCTCTCCTCAGACTAAAATCCCTTACTGTGATTGCACCTAAAACAGGGTGTAAACCAGCAGAAAGCCATACCACAACTTTACATACAAAAGCGCAAAGCGTACCAAGCAAAAAGGACAAAGCAAAGGACTCCAAATCTAAATCGTTAACAAAACCTCAAGTTAAATAACAAACTGCAGGTTACAAAGCAAAACTTAAATACAAATTCAAACAAAAGTATTACAAAAGGTTCAGAATCAAAATTTTCAAAATTCACAAAATGTTTCAGAATCAAATTTACGTTACGGAAGCACATGTAGAAAATTACAACACAAATAATGTAAATGGTGTAGTGATAAAAATGAATGAAAGAAGTTGTTGAGACAGGGAGTAAGTCACTACTTACAAAATAAACAGGCTTCGCTGCTTTGTGGTGGTTGGTTTTGACTCAAAATACCAAAAAATCACAAATATGCTAATCAGCAACCAAAAAGTCAAACCAAACCAAACTAAACTTTAACTAAATATCATAAAACTTAATATCTAATCAAATATCACAAAGCCAGCAAAGTATGTTCCAAAAAAAAAAATAGGTGACTTTTCTAACCGAGCAGAAAAGTATAAAAGGTATAAACGCAAAGTCTTCTTTGATCACCTGCTCCTCTGATGTTGCCGGCACAAAATCGTTGATAAACATTTTTAATGTGCTCAAGGCACCATCCGATACCTCCTCATCGCAATTTGCTCCCACGGAATGTGATGACACAAAATTGCTTAGCAATAGAGATTTAAAAGAGACTCTGAAACTTGCTGCACTAGGATTTATGTTCCTAGCACCGTGGCTTCGTATCTGACCAAAATAATTTTCCAGTGGATCTTGATTGAAATTACGTAAACATATAAATTTAATTCCCAATTTAATAATTTAGTACACAGATACTTTGAAGAATTTAAATTTTGTATCCAATTTTGTATAGTAGCTACTACTTTCAGTTTTTTCGTAACCGGACAGACAAATTTAATCGATGTTAAAAGTTTCAGCGCCTCATTCCAAAAATCTACGTGTTTTGAATTTTGTGTCACCGCACACCGTAGTAGCTTACCGTTCCTAGCAAAAATGGATGCGCTGTTCACACTGTCAAAAAGTTTATCAACGAACATCAAGAAATCCGCAGTTTCTGTTGCAGCAGGGTCCATCATCTGAGTATAGTGTTGATTTAAAAAAAAAATTATTAATAATAATAATATTCTACATATGGCAATATATTTTAATATCTCACCAGACAATTCTGCTAATTTCCTCTGATCGCTGATACTCGTTGGCTCATTACCTGAGCTGCATAGCTTACTTTCATCTTTCTAATTTTCCCTTTATTAACATTGTGTTCGGTTAATTTAGGACATAATTTAAAATCGCTGTCCAAACTGGTTTTATCCAAGTTATACAGCTGTTCAACATAGTCCCATTTGGCCAACTTTTCTCTCCCGTTCTCAAAAAATTTTACATTTTTATTTAGCATATTGTTACGCACACCTTTTAGCAGATGTGGTACGTCATATAAATGGATTATTTCCTTTCCGTCAATTTCATATCCCAAACTTCGACATTCTTCGCCTTTCCGTAGGTTCGAAGCTTGGGTATCTTTTTTTAGAGTATATATAGCACTTGGGTTGGTTTGTGCTTGGTCACAAATAGTTGCCACAATATTCAATCCAGTCTGTTGTATAGCACGTATTATCTTTTTTATCAGCCGCACAAGGCAAACACTTTTAAATTGCGACGTTGTAAAAAAATACGCAACTGGCTGCTTATATTTTTTTTTGTTGAGAATAAGTAATTAGGCCTTAGTAATCCTTGGATAGTGGAATAAATTAACAAAGTTGATTCATTGAAACTTTATTGAACGTTTCGAACGTTAAACATGTTCATCTTCAGCTGTTGGAATGTATAAATTGTTACAATATGATAATATAATTTGTTTACAACATCACTCACCAGTAATACAGGTCGCTTACGTAAAAAACAGTTGAATGTTTTAACTATTTAAATAACCATCACTGAGGCGAAATTTATTTCAACTTCGACAATAAATAATTAAACTATGAAGTGCAATCGGTGGATTTTGGAACATTTCTGATGGACCTCAGTGTCACCAACACACAAGTATTAAAAAATTGTACGAGAAAAGTAGAAAAATAAATTTAAGTTTGTTTATAAGTATCGATGAAATTATTGATGTGTTTTAGATCATTTTGTGAATTTAAATTCTGTGTTTTATCTAACTTTATATAAAAAGTTTCTTTTATAAGTCTATTGTTGTAAAATGTTTCAGAATCTAAAATTTCAGCATTTTGGAATTTGAATTTATGTCCAGTGTCGACAGAATGTTGAGTCAGAGCACTATGATACGGATTTAACGCTTTGCACTGGTATTCATGTTGGTAAACTCGCTTTTTAAAAAGTTGTTTAGTTTCACCGATGTAGAATTTGCCGCATGAGCCACATTCGATCCTGTAGATAACATTTTTTTGTTCTTCTGTAGGGATCTTGTCTTTTAAGTTTGAAAAAAAAACGTTTAGTGGTCGAATTCGAGGTATTTGCTATTTTAATGTTGTTATGTTTCAAAATTTTATTATCAGCAGAATTAATTATATTGTCATAAAGGATTTTTGCGTAAATAATAGCTTGATTATCATTGTTATCAAGTCTCTGATGTTGTACGTTATGTCCATCATCACGATGTTTCAATTTATGAATCCGTCGTTTGAAATGTTTTTGGAGAAATGACAACGAATACCCGTTGTTACTCAATAAATTAAAAATATGATCGAAATTCTTTTGATGAAAACTGTGATGTGAAAGAAGGAAAGCTCTGTCAATTAATGCATTTACAACACTGATTTTATATTGTATGTTGGTGAAAGAATAAAAATGAAGATACCTCCCACTTGCAGTTTGTTTTTGATACCAATCAGTTATTATTTTATTCCCTATTCTAATTAAAGTCATGTCTAGATAATTTATTCTGCCATTATTTTCAAGCTCAAGAGTGAAATTAATTCTGGGATGGAAATTATTAAAAGTAGCAAAAATGTTATCAATTTCATCAGTGGGTGCTAGCATCAAACAGTCGTCAACGTATCGTTTGTACAATGTGATACCAAATTTGGAGTCAGGAATAACTTCTTTTTCTAATTTTTGTAGAATAAGATCTGCTAAAGAGCTGGAAATGCTAGAACCCATTGGTGATCCATCAATCTGCTTGTAAATAGTGCCATTGTGGCTAAATACTGAATTTTGAAAACATAAATTAATACCTTGTAAAAATTGTTCAATGTCGAGATCTGTAAATACTTTGATTTCAGTCCAACGATCTCTAATACATTCTAAAACCAATTCCTGTGGGATGCTAGGGTATAAAGCTACTACATCAAAACTACAGATAGAATAATGTGGTAGTAGATTAATTTTGTAAATGACATCTGCAAGATCGACAACATATTCTGAAGTAGAAGTTACTTTTGATAATACTATTTACAAGCAGATAATACATTGTTTAGATATTTTTGATAAATTGTATGTTGGTGTCTCAATGGTCGAGGTGATCTGCCTAAGAGGAACGCCATCTTTATGTATTTTTGGATTCATGTACATTCTGCCGATTCTCGGATTATTAATCGCCAGTTCAGGTTTATTTATTTCTTATTTGTTTAACATATTTTTTGCAGTCAGTGTCAAGTTTGTTAATCGGATTTTTATTTAATATTACATAAGTAGTGGAATCATTTAAAATTTCATTAGCTTTATTGTTATACTGAGACTTAAGCATGATGACAGTTTTTGAGCCTTTATCCGCTTTAGTGATAATGATATCGTCCTTGTGGTTCTTAACAAAGAGGCTTGTCTTTTTAATCCATCTCTGCAACTCAATTTGTGGATATGTTAGTTTTTCGCTCTTAAGAGATCTAAGTCTGTAGTCCAAGTATTTAGAAATAGTGCGTTTTACTTGATCTACAGATAAATTGATGTATGTGTCAAGAATCAGTGTTTTGAACACGTTGGAATTTTGTGATTTGTAACTAAAGTTAGATCCCAGTATCTTTTCATCGATATGCAGATCAGTTAAGGTTATTAGTAGAGTGTTTTCACAGCTCCTGCAGAAGCCACTTGTGGCTGCACTTGACCTTGTTTGTTTTTTAATCAAGTTATGCATGTATGGGGGTCAAGGTCGCAATGTGCATCAGGTAATGCGTCAGATACTGGTTTTGTTAATTAGGTACCTTTGAAAGTTGTTTTGTGTAACGTTACGAGTTAGGATGAAATTTGATAAGTATGATTCATTTTAGGCAGATGATAGCGAGGATTATGATATTTATAGGATTTCAGGGTAAATAATAACTTTGAATATATCGGTTAAACACACATTTATTTTATTTATAACAGTAAACACTTATTTGGTAATATTACATATTCATGTTACAAAATTATATATCATCATCATCACGCCTTTTACCCATTACTGGGTGTGGCACTCTGCCTAAGCAGATCTCGGTAAGTGATATATTTTGTCGCGTGAAGTGCGGTTACCAGCCGTCAAATCACGGCCCTCAAAGATATTAGTGGAGAGGGAGCCACAGGGGTAGATTTTTTTAAATTGGTGAAAATTGTTTGTCGGCTGTGGGGATCGAACCAGGGTTCTCAAGATCCACAGGCCGACTCGATACCACTGAGCCATCTACCCCATAAAAATTAAAATAGGCATAATTATAAATTGCTTATTTCTATTATACAGATTTTATGTTTATGTTGGATGTTAGTTATTTATTGTTAGTAACACATACATATTTAATTAAAGTATATTACATATAAAATATAATGCAACACAATTTACAAAATATCTTCATTTGCCATAATATTATAATGTCCCCAAGCATAAGTATCTGTTGAATTCTCAATTAAATATCTTTTGTCATCGTTCGCAGAGAGGGCCAATTTGTTTTGTGTTTGTGTGTATATTGTGTGTTTTTCTGATTTAAACATATTTTGTTGAATATATAAAGATTCATGATTAAATAGGCGTTTTTGTACTGATCGTGTGATAATTAGTTTTTTACAATTTTACAACATACATCTTAATCCCCTTAATTTTTTTAATATTTTCTTTTTCAGTGAGAATAGAGTACATTTTTGATCGCAAACCAACGAATTCATTAATGATTGCACCACCCATTTCATCTTTAAATTTCCCTAGAACAGCTTTATTTTGAAGCGGCATTTTAAATTCATTATCTGGTGAAAAATTTGATGTGTCAAATTCATTTAAATTATTTTTAATAATATCATCATACACATAAATCGCGTTTATTTCATAAATTAATGAGTCGGTATCTGTGTATAACAATTTACATTGTTCACCATATTTTTGTTTCATAAATTTGTAATGAAAATTATACATGTGATATTTTGAAAGCTCTAAAACTACAAATCCTAAATATATCGGCTTATTATATTTGAATTGCAACTAAATTTTCGCTGAAAATGGACATACTATGAAAGTTTGGTTTTGAAATTAATTTTTCTGCACCCTGTTTTTTACCAATATTTTCCCAATGCGTTACTAATTTCACATCAACCCTTTTATCAACATTTTCCATAGTTTTACCGTACACAGAATTATTCATTAATTTAAAGAAATCTTTTTCAAAATCATTGGCAGCCTTCATCCGCATTTCAGTATTTAAATCAATATATTGTTTTAACCAATCTGATAGGTTGAAACTAAGAACTCTGTGTACTTTTGTTAATTTCAAACCACTGTCTATCGCTTGCTATAAATTTCGGTAATGTATCACATACCGAGTTTTATTATTTAAATTTGAAATTAATTTTTTATTTTTAAATTGCGAATGTGGAGGTATAATATTTTCTGCACAATATGGTAGGTCATTATGTTTATCGTGCAGTTCAGCAGGATATTCTAAATCTACTTGAAAAATGTATCCAATACTAGAGTGTTCATCGATATTTGTTATATTTAGGTTTTCTATTTCATCTGGTGATAACCATTTAAAATTATTTGTTGGTAAATACTTTGACATGGCTAGGCCATATAGATTATTCGCATCCCAGTATGTAATATATTAAATTTTTTCTGTAGGATTAAATTCAGGTGTTTTTAGATACTTATTGTTAGCTTTCGAATATCGATTACAAGAAACTGAGATCCCACCTCTAATTCCTCTCTTTATAAATTTTATCATTTCAATATCAGTTAATAATTCCAACTTAATTTTAGTACATTTTAACATAGCATCCCAACTTAACCCGGGAGCTGTATAGAATTGGCAGGGGTCTAAATTATTTTTCATACAAACAGCCCTAAAATTTTGAAATATATCAGCCAGCAATAAGACATCAGTTTTTAAATATATATATCAGAATATTTTTGAATTGTTTTACAGTTGAATGTATTCCAAACATTTATAGCATGCTTATATTCGTTTTATTTAAACTATTGTAAAATAATTTTTGTGCGAGGAATTTTGTTTCATTCAATTTTTCAAACGCATCCATGTATTGATACGGAAAAACACCTTTTTTAATTACTAAATTTAATTCTTTAGTTTCAGGAAAATATTTTTTCATTTCCAGAAATTGTTCAGGCTTTAAATTTTTTGCTAAACTATCTAAAGATTTACCCATAAATTTGAAAGAATCTAAAAACCTCAATTTCATATAAATATTTTTATTAGCTATTCTGTCCACTGAAACATATTTAGTGAATAATATTGTTATTATCATGAGCTAAATTTTTAATAAACAAATGCGAGTCATAACCACTTAAATTATGAAAAAAAATTGGTATAAAATTTGGAATTTTAAAATTTAAATTACACGCATTATGCGCAGGACCAACGTATCGGCCAGTTATGTGAGAATGATCCTTCACCTTGTCAGAATCATCCATTTTTTTTCACATATATGACATTGGGTTGAGGAATAATATGTTAGCTTTTCAATGTCAGTCATCGGGCTCATTGGTTGAATATGTTTTAAATGATTATTATAAATGTTTCTCACATCAGTAGTAATAAATTCTATAAACTTTTTCGGTGCGTCTCTACCTGAATATGTTTCAAATTTACTTAGACTATCATTGTACGAACATTTAATGTAATAAGCGAAACTGTATGCTTCATGAATATGTGTTTTCTGTGTGAAAGATTTTTCTGTGCTAGGTGTACATGTTTGAATTGGTTTTAAAAGTGATTCAAAATCGGCATAGATAACAAAAGGTACTTCCATTTTTCGCTCGAAATGGTCAAATTCAAGTATATTTTTATTCAAATCTGGCAATATTGTTACTATGTGATTACAATCGTATTTTTGATGTTCAATTAGCTTTTCATGCTTAGAAAAGCTAATTAAACAACCATCGCACAACCATTTTTATATGAGGTTTTATTTACTTGACTGTTTATTAATCGCGACATATCTTTGATCCATACATAATGATTTGTATTAAAATGATCTAGATAGAGTAAATTAATATGTGTTTGTTGTCTCATTTTCGTGTGGTGTAGCGGGCCAACAATAATATACTTATCAGTTTTAAAATTATGTTCAATACCAAATACATTAATGGAGATATTATTTAAAGATTCAAATTTTGCAATATCTTTTATACACATAGGGAGCTCTAAATCGCTAAAATTTAATTCATTTTCATACCGTCTGTAGTGGGCCACTAACTTTGGATGGTTGCACCTATCGACTGGATGTAGCGCTGAAAGGACGGCCCATTTAAAACACTCCTGATCGGAGTTTTGCACATTAACACATGCTTTTGTATTTTTAATGTTTGGTGGCAAGTAGGATGATGCGCTGAGCGGGGTGTATTTGTTTATATTAACTTCTAAATGCCGAACAGTCCTCAAGCTCCAACCAGAATCATTTTCCTAGAAAAATAAAAAATCTATTTTAGTAATTATTATATTAATATTAGAAACATAAAAATACATCAAATTCGTGACTTTTCGTTTCAATTGTTGCCGCCAGCTCATCGTAGAGAGAAGATGCATCCATTGAAGGGGTTAACGTTTGAAATTTAGTGTTAAAAGACTTCATTTCTTCTAAAGTGTCTTTGCCGGGCTTCGTAAATAGTCCAAATAATTCGAAATTAACCTTTATGGAGTGATGAATATTTAATTTCGCATCGATTAATTTCATAATTTTATTCTTAATATTTTAAAAAAAATTAATTATATCCAGCGAATTTGTATTCTCAATTTTATACGATGTAATTCGATTTTTAAATGCACTATCAATAATATAAACTCCAGGTTCACATTCATTACATGCTTTACTTTTATGAGCATTGGTTTTTAGGTGCGAATTATACAGCGATTTTTTCAGATAAATATTACAAATGTTACAGTACACATTCGTGGGTTCAACATTTTCACTTCTAGGATGCTTTTTTTTCGATTCACCACCACTACTTGAAGCACCCTCTTCTACTTTCTTCATGTTGTTGCTGCTACATTTATGTACGCGAATTAAATGAGTATTTATTGAACGCGCATTGTATTTTTTACCGCAATATTGACATAAAACAAAAGTATTTTTATCACAACTGTATTTTACATGACGAGATAAACTCGATTTTAAGTTGTAAACATTATTGCATTTAGTACAGGAAAACATTTTAAAAAGAATAGATTAAAATTAATAGGTTTATAACTTACTTTACTTTTTATACTGGTTTGTTGTTATATTTTTAAAATTCATTGCTTTATATAGTTTTTTGAAATTTTCATGAGTATTTTTTTTGCTTGTTTTACAAAAATAACGTAAACATTTTACACACTCGTACGATGGTTTAAGTTTGAATAGCTTTCTTTCACAAATCTGACAAATACGTCTGATCATATAATTAAGATTTGTCGTGTGTGTTTTTTTCTTCCATCTAAACAATAAATCTTCCGAATCACTTACTCTCTTGGCATCATAACATGGTAAACAAAAATATCTTAACGGTTGTTTGAATTTATAATGTTGTTTATATTTAACACATACATATATATTTGTTTTTGTTAGTTTATTAATAGAGTTTTTATATCTGTTTTAAATTCCCATGACCGCGTTTCCCGCATAATTTATTAATATATGTATTTTTAATTAATTTTGCGGTGAGCTGTGAAAATATAAAAAAATTGTTAGCAATATCAAATATTAAAAAAATAATTGTTTCTTACTTAGTAAATTCTATTTTCGTAAATGTGTCTGTCTCCTTGGTGCGGTTAATAATACCACAATTTTTTAATCTGTCAACTTCATCTTCTGTCAATCCATGATATCGCGCTGGTAGAAATACCTAAAATCTTCAAACTTGATGATGATTCTTCGTCCGAATTTTGTACCCACCGCTCTTGCAGATGTGATTTTATACTCCTTGTCAATTTTTAAGTCTGTAATTTTTCGTAAGGTATTACCCATACCCAGACCGTTCAATTTACTCAGATTCATGATTCGTCTCTTACTGATTATATATGTTGTATGCACCAGCATTTATATACGCAAAGTGCATTTTCTCTCTGTCACTTAAATGAGGATATATATATTTAGTGTTTTAAGCATATCAAATAAGTAACTGTACAAGAACGCACGGTTTTTGCGAAAACAGACCAATTTAATTTAAACGTATATCTAAATCACAAATTAAACATATTAAATTAACTCTCACAATTTAATTTGTCACTTTTATTATAATAAACATAATACATTAAAGTTTAAATAAAAACTCAAATACACGGAATTCAGTTAATAACCAACGGGAAAACAAGTTATTAACCTTTAAGATGATAAGAATCTGGTTTTTTAAAAATATATTAGTTACTTTATATTCATATAAAATCACATTTTATGTGAGTATTTCAGGTCAAAAGAAAAAACAAACAAAATAATATAATTACTACAATAATTTTTTATTTATAAAACTTTCGTTTACATTGAAGTTCATATTTTTACACATAGAACAATTTCTAATTATTGGTGAGGGTCCATCCACATGGCATCTTTGTGTAGGTAGATTATAATGCTCTACACAAGGTAATCTTTCTAATACATTGTGCTGTTTTTTTAAATTTTAACGGTAAATTCATCCATATCCGCTGCAAAGCGACTCCCTCAAACATGTTTAATATTGTGATGAATTTTTCTTCGGAAATTTTATTACAGATGTATAAAATAGGTAGAAACTTTCCAATAATATCATTTATTTCACAACAGTCCAAATTATTTTTATTATTGACACATACTCTTTGTATTGTAATTCATTTATTACATTAATATTATGTGCAATAGAGATCATAACAGTTCATTTGCTATTACTTGTTCAGCCATAATATATTGATATTATTTATAATGACGTGTTTGTTTAACGTTCAAAATAACAATAAATTCAGGTTGTGTGTTGAATGTGTATATGTAGGAGTTTAAATTTACAGTTATTATAGACATAAAAATTATTATTCTATTATATCTTTTTTATCAACATAAGAATTAAATGTTTTATCAAATCCTAGCCACTTTACATAATATTTATTTCCTTACCTTGCGTAGAATTTTTTCCACTAAATATAAACCAGGATATTTTGTTTTACTAATTTCAAACTCGTAAAATCCTCCAGCAATATCTTGACCTGTCTCATCTTGCAATAAATATGTAGCGGGCGAAGTGGATTGAATTTTTCTAATTTGAAATATCTCCGTAGTCCAGTTTCGAGTATAATTTTTATTAAAAATCATCTTATATTTACTAATACGTACGTAATCACCAACTTTATATTTAGAAGAATGCGTAGTTTTAATGCTATTATATACTGTGTCGAGCAATTTCTTCTCGTTTTTAAAGTTCACATCAATCGGTCTCATACCTATAGTTGAATGTTTTGTGTTATTATATTTTTCAACCAATCTATCCATAATGTTAATCCATCGATAGGATCCTTGCAAACTAAATTCTTTCCATACCATAGCCTTGAGTGTACGGTTGAATCTTTCAATTATACTGCTATATGTAGAATAATGTTTAACACCATATCTCTTCATTAGGTTTTGAAAGTCCACGTTATAAAACTCTTTTCCATTATCAGTTTGCAAATTTCGAGGAATAATAGTATCACCATGAAAGATTTTACTCATTCCTGCCGTTACATCTTTGCCCGATTTTGATTTAATTGGTATGGCCCAAGCTCTTTTCGAGAAAGCATTAATAACAGTTAGAATATATTTGTATCCTTTGTTCTCCTTAGCGTATGGTATCATTTCAACAAGATCCGCCTGATAAAGATCTCTTAATCCCTTTATAACAACATGTCTGCGTGGAAAATTGCGACGTGCAGGTTTGTGTAATTCATTCACAATATCTTTTTTACTCATTTTATTAGCTTGGTTGCTAGCATTATTTCCACATAAAGTTTTTGTGGATATTTTTTACCTTTTATTGGTGTAAAACTTAATTTGTCGTTTACAGCGACAGCGCGACCGATCAAAGAAACCGGTTTATTATTCACTTTTGTTTCAATTAACGTTCGCTCCGCACTATATCGAACTGTTTGAATTGTTGCGTTACAAGGAAATATGTAGAACGATTTTGCATGTCGTGTCACCCTCAAAATTTAGTAATAAATTTAGCATGAGTAAACTGTGATTCGCTTTTAATATGTCATCAAACTGATTTTTTAACACAAACTCCTTTTGATTAAAGAAATATTCAGCATGCTGCTTCAAATCTGCTTCTAATTTCTCCAACTTGCGTGAAACATACCCCAAATTTACAGCATCATTTTGATGTATAGGTTGATCTATGATTCCAGTGACGCGACTTCCTCTCGCATTGTATACACCATCGTGCTCTATAAGCGCTTTATTGCTTACATTGGTAAATACTTTTCTTGCTATACGGTTATGTGTGTATTTGCTAATGTGACGTCCAAACTTATCAACAACCATTCTCTTAATAATTGTATATCATTTCATTGTAGTATATTTATATAATAATTTCAGCTTGACGTAAAGCTTCATCAATTCGAAATATTTCATCTTCATGTCCCGTATGTCCTGCGAATTTAGAGGCTAATAATAGTTTCAGTCGCTTCACGAGCCTATTGGGATTATGCCAGTATACGTACTGAGTCCGTTTGTTTGTCACATTTAATTCAGACTGCAAACCCTTTCCAGCTTTATATTTTGAAAGTGATTCGGATCTTGTTCTAGGTTTTACATATGGCACTATATCTCTTATAATATTTTTATATTTCCAACTATTATTCATTCTAACGGCCCCCAATCTATTGAAATGTTTGCGATGAGCGTTCGGTTTTTGCACAATATCTAAATAAGTCCTTTTATCGGCCTTATTAAATATTTTACTATCAGGCATTTTTTGTGTTAAAAGCTCATATAGTCCAGGAGTACCATCATACCACTCACCGCCAATATTTATATCATTATTTTCAATTTCAACCAATTGATCGCCCATCATAAAAGTTTTTCCATCTTCTACTACTCTAATTCCATAAATATTATCAATATCTGGACTGTCAATTGCATACATCGCCATATATTTTCCAGCTATGTTTCCTAATATTTCTTGTGAAGACACTTCTAATTCATTTAAATCACCTTCGGCTTGAATTTGCTGCTTTATTAATAATTTTGGGGTCAATGATGGTGGTTCAGAAATAAATTCTTCTGTTGGAAATTCTTCGTTTCTGCTTTGCCGCCAAGCTTGTATAGGCGTTGATGTTGTTGCTGTTTCGCTTTATTTTGCTGCATATGGATTAAATTTTTTAATCTTTTTTATCACAGGTGTAGTAAAAATGTCTGCTTCGTCTTCTTCTTCTTGTTCTTCTTCTTTTGGTTCTCTTTTCATATTTAGATCCCGTTTTAATGGGCAATATATTACCGTCTTTATTTATTTTCATTAATGTTTCAGATAGAGTAGTCAATGGCGTAACAATTGGTTTGAATGTTTCACTTAATAAATGTTCGGTTTAATATCTTCCACGTTTAAGATTCATAAGTTTATTTTTTATTATTTCTCTTGTCTTCACTATATCTCGCAATGTGTTAGTCTGACTCGTCGTCATCCTCTTCAAGTTGAGAATAAGAATGCTGCTATCAAATTATAGGTATAACTATTTATATACTTTTTAAAAATTTATCGAAGCCTTTTCTGTAGCGTCCATTATGAAAATCATTATCCCTGTTAATAACAACGTATCCATATTTTGTATTCCAACACTCTGTGCATAACGCTCTAAAATCAGTAAATGCCATGTCTGTATTTACGTGATCATTATATACGTGATGCAAATTTAAATCGTCTTGTTTAAAAAGAATCAAGAAGTTGGCATTGTCACGTATAAGATGTTTCGTTACACGGGTATATGTTTGAATAAGGCAAAATGCATCAATTTCTTTATGTCTGCCCATACTAAAATAATCTCGCATACAGTCTTGAGGATCGCACACAATATCGTCGAATATAAAAATTGAATTTGGTTTTGCACTAGTTGCCATGTTTACTAAAACTTTTTTGCTTGTGGTCAAAATTATTCACTTCTAAGATGCACTTCTGTGTTTCAAACTTCATCTCACAAATATTTATGTGATGAATAAATAATGTGCACGTCTATTTATGGTTTCAGTGTTGCTTGAACTACAATCATTAAAGCATTATATAGTATGGAGCAGCAGCAGCAGCAGCAGCAGCAGCAACAACAGCAAAAGCAACGAAGAGAAAAAGTTAAAAAAGTAGAATACTTCGAGCGGCTATAAGAAATGCCAGAGAGGCTGCATTAAAACAAGCATCGTACGCAGATAAAAATAATATTATAAGTGCTGCTTTGAAAGCTGCCCAACAAACGTCGTAATGGCGGCGACAATGATTCTCTTACATCTCCGAGAGTGATATCTATTCCTACAACTGGAGGATTTTTACCATTTCTTATTCCATTATTTGCTGGATTATCAGCTGTTGGAGGTTTAGCCGGAGGTGCTGCAGGAATAGCGAAAGCTGTTAATGACGCGTCAAGCGCAAAACAACAGTTGCTTGAAGCTCAAAGACATAATAAATCAATGGAAGCAATCGCACTTGGAAAACGTGGCGATGGATTATACTTAAAACCATATCGGAAAGGATTAGGGTTATTTCTTAAACCGCCGCCGCAATCAAAAAACTTCCGTTGAGAGCGTTGACTGATATAGATCTGAAAAAGTTTGTAAACAATGTGCCATACTTTCGCGGGATCTATATGCGTAACGCTCTTCCAAAATCAGGACCGCTCATTAATGAATCAACTATTGTAAATCTCGATGATAAAAATGGACCCGGTACACACTGGGTATGTTACAAAAAACGCGGTAAATTGGTTCATTATTTTGACGGCTTTGGAAACCTGAAGCCGCCAAACGAGTTACTTAATTATTTTGGCGATAAAGTCAAGGTTAAATACAACTATCATAGACATCAAAAATTTAATTCATATGAATGCGGTCATCTGTGCGTAAAATTCTTAACAAATACTAAATGGTAGTTCAGTCATAATGTCGTTAACCTTCACATTAACAGGTTCAGAATCGGTGTTAAATGCAGATTATTCACCACCATTAGATGTTACAAATGGTGATTGGGTTATTGGTTTGGTTGATTTTCAGTGTTACAATTCTATTCCAAATATAGTAGAGGGTAAAAATAAACTATATTATTACAATAAGAATAAACTTGAGCATATTAGCATTCCTGAGGGATCATACGAAATTGATGATTTATGTGATTATATACGTTCGCTGACGCATGATCCAAATTACCACGGACCTCATCGGAATGAAAAGGTGAACTTTGAGTTTCTATTACGTCCGAATACCAATACTTTAAAATGTGAAATTTTATGTTCGCAAAAAATCGATTTTACACATGATGATAGTATTGGTTCATTATTGGGATTTACTAAACGAACTCTTGAACCTAACATATTACATGAATCCGATTTACCTGTAAACATTTTAAAAGTAAATAGCATACAAATTGAGTGTAACATTTCTTCAGGTTCATATCAAAACAATTCTCTTGTACATATATTGCACGTTTTTTTCCCAACAGCCCCGCCCGGCTATAAAATAATTGAAGTACCGACGAATGTCATTTACTTACCTGTGAGCGTTGGCCTAATCAACAACATAACAGTGAAAATTGTCGATGAACAGAGTGATATTATAAATTTTCGCGGGGAAACTATTATAGTTAGGCTCCACTTAAAAAGAATCAATTGGGATTAATTTTAGTAATAAAAGAATAGCAACTACTAAATTCCACATCACTAAGGTGCCGTTCAGCAAAAGATTAACAACAAAAAATATCAAATTTCTTCAATCGCAAGGCTATAATTTAAAAGTAAAATGAGTGAATCAATTTTGAACATTGATGATGAAGTATTATTTGACGAATCAATAATTGCCAAGGAAATACATACACATCAACCTTACATATCGTCTACGTTCAACAACAACGATGAAATTCGAATTCCAATACAGAAACAGGATATCCTCACGGAACCCAGTGACAGTGACATCGTGATCGAGGGTAAATTATTAAAAAAGGATGGAACAAAACCACCAGCTGCATCAAAATTTACAACAAACGGTATACCACATTTATTTGACGAAATACGTTATGAATTAAACGGCATTGAAATTGATAAATGTAAAAATGTCGGCATTACAACCACAATGAAAGGTTATGTTTCATTAAATGCAGCACAAAGTGGAAAGCTTGAGAATGCTGGGTGAAATCCCCAGTTTGTGACTGATGATGAAGGAAGATTTAATGTGGTAATACCTTTAAATATGATTCTTGGCTTTGCAGAACTTTATGGGAGAGTTCTGTTGAATATTAAACATGAACTTGTTCTCATAAGGTCAAAAGTCGATTCCAACTCATATGTTAGCGGTGAGGAACTTAAAATAAATATTTCAAAAATTTCTTGGCGTATGCCGTATATTTTTGTTTCTGATAAGGAAAAACTTCGATTCCTTAAACGATAAGAAAAAAATAAGCCTGTTCTCATGGCGTTCCGTTCATGGGAGCTTTGTGAATATCCAGTTCTACCAATAGCACAAAAACAAACGTGGAGTATTAAAACATCGTCACAGATGGAGAAACCGCGATTTATAATTTTAGCCTTCCAGAAGAACCGTAAAAACCAACATGGGAAAATTGCAAGTGAATTTGACCATTGTGATATCTCTAATGTTAAACTCTTCTTGAATTCACAAAGTTATCCTTATGAAAATTTAAATTTAAATATTAAAAACAATAATTTCGCAATGCTCTACGAAATGTATGCCAAGTTTAAAAAAGTATATTACAAAGAAGATAAACTAGAACCACTCTTAAATAAAAATGATTTTAAAACAAAAGCTCCACTCGTATTTTTGGATTGTTCAAACCAAATAGAAACACTTCGAAATGCTCCTGTAGATGTGCGTCTAGAATTTGAATCAAATGAAAACTTTCCTGCAAACACTACTGCTTATTGCCTCCTTATTCACGATCGCATTGTTGAGTATAATCCCACAGCAAGCGCGGTTAAAAAGCTTGTTTAACAGATTGCAGATTTAGTTAAACGATGGAACTCATTGTGGATATACAGGGTTTCAATGGTAACGATAGTGAATTAATTCCAAAGGAAATAGCCATAACATCAAAAAATGGTGATAAAATACAACATTATATGCTGAAACCTCCGTTTCCTTGGAAGCGTTTAAACAAGGCACGCAAGAAAGAAGCGCAGTGGTTATTAAATCATTATCACGGATTATATTGGAATTCTGGCAGTAGTGAGTTTAAAGAAACGGTTGCTAGTGTGAAACGTATTTTAGCTTCAGCGTCGCAAATTTACGTGACAGGAGTAAAAAAGAAGAAATATTTAGAGAATCAATTAAGATTGAGTGTGCCTGTAATTGATTTAGTGCAGTATCCATCGTTGAAAAACGCAAATTTAATACATTTTTCCTGCTTTGACCATTCTGCACCGTTTCTGTGTGCACTAAGAAACGTGTGTGTTATTAGAAACTAGTTGAGTATTCTCTTTTCAAACAATGAATAACTCTGTACAAGCTATAAAATAAATAAAGAAAAATAGTATATAATTAATCTGTTTTTTTATTGCTTAAATCATTATACATTTTCTTTCCTTTATATATAAACAACAACTCCTTAAATGCTAAAACATTCATATTCATATCCTTATCCAACACAAATTCAATACATTTATAGTCATCAATATTTGGATTTAATGTGTCATAATCATGAGCTAAAGATAGAATTTTTTCATAATATTCTTTAAAATTTAAATTTTTCAGCATATGCAATTTCTGAATAAATACATCGAATATGTTGAACATTCTTTGTGCAGATAAAGCGTCCATAACAAATGTATACTCATTATGATACCAGGAGAGAGTTAATAATTTTTTCCCATTTACATTATTCAGCACTATACCAATATCATACGGTAAATTTTGATACATCATTTCAGAACCATTTTGTAGATAATTTAAAATTACATCTTTATACGTCAAAAATCCTTCCAACTGCAACATATCAAACTGAATGCCAACGTTGTCTGGTTTACTACTGGTAAATTTCATTACAGGTGTAAAGTTTCTAATTACACTTAAACCAACAGAAATCCACTTAGTATTTTTTTTTATTTAAACTGTAATTATTGGATAATAAAAGAAAATCTTCTTTATACGCTGATTCTGTACGTTTATCAATAAAATCAAATTTAAAATCTTGTTCAGTGAACGCACCAATGTCGAGTGTAGCTGGCACCAGGTCTGTGGGCCCTTCAACAACAACATTGTTTCGTAAGTTGTGTTTTCGTGACATGTTCATCTAAAACAAATAAATAAAAATAATAAATATATAACTACATATAAAATATATACACGCAATACTTACAGAGTGGTATTAGTATCTATATAGCTATGTTGGGCGTCGTCGGCGAACGTGGTATAACACACACAGAAAACAGTTCAATACTATGTTCACATTTTAATCTTCATCGTGTATTTATTCATTTTCATGAGGCATTGTAATTGGTTAAAATAACATTAATTCTTATTGGTTAATAATAAACAATTTCTTCCAATAAAATATGGTATATTTCGTAACGTTAAACAAAACAACTTTCAAAAGTAATTAACAAAACCAGTATCTGATGCATTACCTGATGCACATTGCGACCTTGACCCCCATACATGCATAACTTGATTAAAATACAGCCAAGGTCAAGTGCAGCCACAAGTGGCTTCTGCAGGAGCTGTGAAAACACTATCCAATTTTCATAATGGGACTTCAAAAAGGCATAAATACTGTCATTATACATTTTATGTTTCATATTCTGTAATTTTTTATCAATGTTAAATCCATTATAATTTTTATGGTTTAAGTACCTAGCATTTGCATTGTAAATAATGTAATAATAAATGTCAACAGGCAGGATGTCCAAACACATCAATAATTTCATCGATACTTATAAACAAACTTAAATTTATTTTTCTACTTTTCTTGTACCATTTTTTGATTCTTGCGTGTTGGTGACACTGAGGTCAAGCGTGTCGCTTGTGACGGACTCCATTTCCATCAGAATGTTCCAAATTCCACCGATTGCTCTTCACAATTTAATTATTTATTGGTGAAGTTGTATACATATGTATTGTGACGAGTTATGGCGGACTCGTCGACAAAATGTTGGCGTAAGGTTGCTCGGGCGCCAACGGTCGGATAGCGGTTTCGAAGACAATAGGGTTTTCAAAAAGAAACACAAAGTTGGTAAAAAAATGACGAATTGAGTCTTTATTGAGTACTGGTGTCACTACAGAAATGTCGTTGATTAACAGCAGGTGTAGGATATACTGAGGCGGGATCGGGGAATACAGAGGTGACGTTTTTGGGAAAACGACGCCGGTATGTCCGGAGCGACGGTCGGGGCCCGCGGTGTAGGCCTGCAGGTTCGGAAACGGCGAAATCGCGGATTGGTCACAAATCGACGCCGGGCGTCGCGGCGGTGGGGTTCCCGTAATAGCGGCTGGTCGACTCGTAATGATCGCGATGAGTGGTATTTCACTTTTCCGGAAAATCGACGCCGGGCGTCGCGACGATGGGGTTCCCTGGACGACGGCTGGTGTGTCGGAAACGATTCCGCGACGCGTCTCGCGGAATTCGACGTGGTGAACTCCGGCCGTGCACGCAAAACTCCTCACCGTAACGTCTCGGATTCGCTCACGACAGACGCCAAAGTGATTGGTTCGGTGGTCGCACAAGAGTTCCTAAAACGGAAGGTGGCACGCGACGAAGTCGCGAAGTTACGGTGTGAACTCCGGCCGTGCACGCAAAACGCCTCACTGTAACGTCTCGGATTCGCTCACGACAGACGCCAAAGTGATTTGTTCGGTGGTCGCACAAGAGTTCCTAAAACGGAAGGTGGCACGCGACGAAGTCGCGAAGTTACGGTGTGAACTCCGGCCGTGCACGCAAAACGCCTCACTGTAACGTCTCGGATTCGCTCACGACAGACGCCAAAGTGATTTGTTCGGTGGTCGCACAAGAGTTCCAAACGGAAAGTGGCACGAGACCTCGAGGAAGCACAGTACGGTACGGTAAATAAACAGGAGTGCTTTTCTTACCTAGAAGTCGGTGTGGCCTGGTGACTGGAAGACGGTAGCGGAGATGTCGATTTATTCACAGATGAAAGATTGACTGTCTTGGCTGTCTCGGCAGCGCGGTTTATATACTGTTTTATTCATTAAACGGGTCCTAGGGTGTCAAAGTTTGTCCGTCCTATGTTAACATATAGGGCGGATTGGTTATAAACGGAAACTGGACTACCCGGTCCGTGATCCAGTTTAATTAGCAATTTTCCGATGCGCGTCTTACTTGTGAACCCGGTGTTGTTTTTTCGCGTCTCTCAGGTGTTGCGTTCGCGAGATACAGGCGTTTCCGCGATCGTGATCTATATAACAATCTTTGTGACGAGCACACTTCGTCACATCCCCGGGATACTTCGGGATGAAGAAAGAGGGAATGCTACAGGGTCTTTTATTGTTAAATTACCACTCTATCTTAACTTAATTTTTATCAACTAGACTTAACAAAATTTACCAAAAAAACTTAACTTACAAACTAAAAAAAATTAAGAACCCAACTTATGATTACAAACTTAACTTAATATAACAAACCTACTTAACAAAAAAAAACTTAACTAACTTAATAAAACAAGCCCACTTAACTAAAATAATTTAACTAACTTAACTAAACTTATGAACTAAAACTAAGTAACTTGTCCGTAAGCGGCACGAATGTCAAACTTAGGCAACAGGGGGGGGGACACTGCACTAGTGGGCGGGGGGTCTACGGGGGATAGAGACACGTTGCCCGTTGGGGAGTCGTACCCTCAGCCGTTTGGTCCGGGAGGACCGCGGGGGACGTAAGGACTGGAGCCAGCTTCCGTAGTCGGCTACGGGTGGGGCGGCGACGCTCTGGGTCCTGTTGTCCTCGGGTGGGGGGCTGCGGTCCGGGCTGAGGGAAGCGAGAAGGTCCACCAGCTCCTGCTGGGCATCCACCACGCTGTTCCGGGTCGGGATGGGGTCCGTCGGCGCTGGGCAGGGGAGTCGGCCTGGACTCCGCGCCGGGGTTGGGGCCCGCCGCGCCAGGGTGCCTCCGGGCCTGGACGGGACCTGACCCACGTCGTCCTCGGTGTCGGACGGTATGGGCGACGTGGTCAGGTCAATGGTGTCGCCTTCCGGAGAAGGCGACCGGTAGGGCCGGATTACTGGCGGGGCGCTTATCCTCGCCGGGAAGGGTCCAAACCTGGCGACCAGAGCCACTCGCAGGGCCTCGTCGCTGTCGCCAGGTTTCCAGGACGGTGCGGGTGGTGACTCGGGTGCTGGAGCCGGTGGTGGTGCAGTGCGGGCGGGACGTACTAGCTGGCTAGCTAGTACGGTGATGACTGGGCGAATCCGGGATCCGTGGCGGTGGTGGCCGACCCGCCGTATGCCTGGCAGCGGCAACGGTCCGCTGCCAGCCCAACCTGCCACCCTTACAGGGGCTCCTGCCCGCGGGGCGTAAGGGTGACTTCCCGCCCAAGCTGGTCGGGTCGGCTGCCGGATCCACGGAGCGGCTGTTGTCGGCTTTTCCATTGTCAATCACAGGTTTTAGATCTTTAACCTGGATCTTCCGTAGGAGTTGGCCACGTGCTCCCTTGAGGTCATACACGTTTCCCGAGCACCGTTTTTGGACGGTCCACGGGCCGGAATACCGTGGAGCCAATTTCGCCGCGAAACCCCGTGCGGCCGAGGACAGGTGATGTTCCCGACGCATCACCAGGTCCCCGGGTTGAGGTTGCCATTCCCTCCGCCTCATGTTGTAGTAGTGGCACTGCTGCTGGGCAGCTCTGGCGAGGTGGAGTCTAGCCAGTTTCCGCAGATCGGCCAGACGGATGAGGCGGGTTTTCAGGTCGTCAGGGATATGGTTACTGGCGGGGAGAGGGTCATTGGACTCGCGGTTCTGGGTGGTCTCGTAGTAAAGACCAGGGAGTACGGGTTCCCGAGCATAATTCAGGAAGGCGGCCGAGTAGCCGGTTGACTGGTGTTGATGGCCATGGTGAGTTCCGGCAGGTGCTCGTCCCAAGTGCGCTGGTTCTCCTGGCAGTATTGGGCGATCATTGTTTTCAACACCCGGTTTACTCGCTCCACCGGGTTACACTGCGGCGTGTACGGAGGTGTTTGGTGATGACGGATCCCCAATGCGGCCAGGGTCTCACGGAGCACCCGGTTTGAGAATTCCGTCCCGTTGTCAGTGATGACGGCGCGGGGACAGCTCCTGAATCGCGCGAGTGATGGTAGCGGCGGTGGCGCGTCGAAGAGCCCGGCACTCGACCCATTTCGTCATCCTATCCTGGAGGACCAACAGGTAGCTATGCCCTTTCTTCGATGGGGGTAGAGGGCCCATGATATCTGCGGCGACGGTGTCCCAGGGTTCGTAGATGTGCGGGGGGTACATCTTGCCCGCTGTCCCTTGTTGGCAGGTTTTGAACTGCTGGCACGGTTTGCATCGACGGACGTAGGCCGTGATGTCGCGGAACATCCCGGGCCAGTAGTATCGGGTGGCGACCCGGGCGGTGGTTTTGGCGATGCCCCCATGTCCTCCGGTGGGGTGGTCGTGACTCTCCTGCAGCACGCGGTGGCGTTCACTCCGGGGTACACAGAGTTTCCATGCGGATTGCTCCGTGTCGCTGGACGTCTCGATGCGCCGGTAGAGTTCTTGGCCGCGTAGCTGGTAGTCTGGCCATGTGCGTGGATGGGTTCGCACTGCTTCGACCCGCTTTTGATACCAGGGACAGACGGTCGCGAGTGTGAGAACCGGGGTGATGGTGGCGGAGGGCTGGTCGGTCGTCAGTGGTTGACGGGAGAGAGCGTCTGCGACGCGGTTCAGATTGCCCTTCCGATACTGCACTTGGAAGTCAAACTGCTGTAGGAACATGGTCCAACGGGCCAGTCGACCGGGGGGATTTTCCAGCCGGTTGAGCCATCTCAGCGCCTGGTGGTCGGTGACGACGGTGAAGGCGTACCCCTCGAGGTAGTGTCGCATCTTTTGGATTCTCCAGACTATCGCCAGGCATTCCTTCTCCGTCACGGAGTATTTAGGCTCGGTTCCTCGGAGCGTTCGGCTGGCGTAAACGACCACTTGTTGTCCCTGATCGCCGTGTTGCACAAGGACCGCTCCGTCGGTTTGGAGGAAGAAACGCCGGGTAAAATCCGTGCAACCCAGCGTTGGGGCGGTGGTGAGCGCTTGTTTTAGCGTGTCGAAGGCGTCGGTCTGTTCCTGCCCCCA
Organism: Pterostichus niger; assembly: GCA_947425015.1. NCBI lineage: Eukaryota > Metazoa > Arthropoda > Insecta > Coleoptera > Carabidae > Pterostichus > Pterostichus niger. The sequence continues at coordinate 16,800,547 of OX380351.1, read as the reverse complement.
CCTCCATTTCATGTCCTTGTGGAGGAGACGTGTCAGTGGCCGAGCTATCTGGGAGAAGCCTTTGATAAAACGGCGGTACCAGGATGCGGCTCCCAGAAACTGGCGGACCTGTTTCAGATTGCTTGGGGCGGTCATGGACTGGATGGCCTCTAGTTTCTCGGGGTCGGTTTCGATGCCATTTTGGCTAATGACGTGCCCCAAGTACCGGATTCTGGTCTTCCCGAACTCGCATTTGTCGGGGTTGAGCCGTAGGTTGGCGGCACGCAGTCGGTGGAAGACTTCCCGCAGATGGATCACATGTTCCTCGATGGTGCGACTGGTGACGATGATATCGTCCAGGTAAGGGATGGCGTACGGATCCATCTCAGGACCGATGACGGTGTCCAAGAGCCGTTGGAAGGTTGCGGGGGCGGCATGGAGGCCAAACGGCATCACCCGAAATTGGAAGAGCCCCCTACCCAGCACCGTAAATGCCCTTAATGGTTTGCTGGCCTCGGACAAAGGTATCTGCCAGTACCCCTGTTTTAGATCCAGGGTGCTGAATACCGTCGCCTGACGTAGCTTCTCCAGGATGTTATTGATGTACGGGAGGGGGTATGCGTCTTTTTCGCTGACCTCGTTAAGTCGCCTGAAGTCGATGCAGAACCGTGGCTTCCCATCTTTCTTCCGCACGATCACGGCGGGTGAGCTCCATGCGCTACGGGAGGGCTCCACTACCCCGGCTCGGAGCATCTCATCTACCTCCTCATTTATTACCGCCTGAATCTTGGGGTTTCGCGGTTGATACCGTTGTTTTAGAGGTGTAGTTTTCTTCTGACGGATGTGATGTGTTACGAGGGAGGTGCAGCCCTGTAGCTCCTCGAACCGGGGGAGCTCCTCTTGGAGCAAGGCGTCGAGTATTGGAGACCCCGTGCGGGGCGTGTTGATGGTTCCCAGCGGAGTGGGCACGTGGCAGTGCACCCGGTCTGGCCCGGCTTGGAGGGTCATGCGGAACGCGCGCAGTGCGTCCATCCCCAGAATCATTGGAAGTGCCAGGGTCGGCAGGCACAGTACGGAGATTGTGGTTCTTGTCCCCTGAATGTTGGCGGACATGTGGTACTGGCCCGTGATCCTGGTGGTTTCTCCGTTGGCCATCTGTACTTGACGAACGGGTGGCGGCCGGTGTGCCACCCCTCGTAGTGTAAGTTGGTGGGCGGTTTCTGCATCGACGTATGACAAGGAAGATCCGGTGTCGAGGAGCGCGTCGATCGTTAGGTTGCGGACAACGACCGGGAGGTATAGTCGGCCGTCGTTGCCTTGGTGGACGGCGGGTATTACTGGGTGTGCTGGTAGGGCCGACTGGGGTGGCCGTCGTGTGTTCCAGTCCGTCTGGCGTTTCCCGGACAGGTACAGTCGCGGGACAGGATGCCGTCCTTCCCACAGCGAGAGCAGAACCGTTTGGGAGGGTTTCGGCAGTCTCGTCGGAAGTGGTTTACTTCCCCACATCGCCAGCACACTTTGTGCGCCTCATATGTGACCACGTGACTGGCGGGAGTCCGGCCGCGAGGGGAGAATTCGGGGATTGGTCGTGTAGTCGTCTTGAGCTCCCTCTGTAGTTCTTCGAAGTCCCGCATTTCATCCAGTAGGGCGATGACGGTCGGGCAATTCTGGCGGCGGATGTGTTGCCGGTACTCCGGCCGTAGATTCTTGTATAGCCGGCGGAGTTGTTGTTTGGGACTGAAGCCTCCGTGGCGTCGCATCAGGGTTTGTAGCGCGGTGACATAATCCTGGCCAGTTTCCCCAGTTCGGTGCGTCCGTCGAGATATTTGTTCCATCAGCTGGTCGTTCATGTCGGGGATATAGTACTCGCGAAACTGCATGAGGAAATCGTCCCAGGTGGTAAGCGTATACTGGTGGTTGCGGTACCACAGAATTGCGTTGCCTCGGAGGAGTTCGGGCAGGGCGGAGCGCAATTCTTCCCCGGTGAGGGCGTAGCTGGCCTGGAGTTCTGCCAGCCGTTCGAGGAACATAATGGGGTCGGTCTTCCCGTCGAACTGCACGTTCCATTTGCGCACTGTCTCACAGACCTGCGCGTTAGTACGGACGCCTTCTTTGGAGTCGGGAGCTGGTGGGACGGGTGAATTAGTGGCCAGTTTCTCGGCCGTAGCTGCTCTGACAAAAGCTGCCATTCGTTCCCGGAGTTCGGCAACTGTGCCTTCGGAGCTTAGGCCAAACCGTCGTAACTCTTCATGTAGTGGTTCCTTGGTCAGCTCGTAGACCCAACTCGTCTTCGCCGTGGTAGACTCCGGCATGTTGTGTTCTTCTGTGTCCCTGTTCGGGCGCCAAATTTTGTGACGAGTTATGGCGGACTCGTCGACAAAATGTTGGCGTAAGGTTGCTCGGGCGCCAACGGTCGGATAGCGGTTTCGGAGACAATAGGGTTTTCAAAAAGAAACACAAAGTTGGTAAAAAAATGACGAATTGAGTCTTTATTGAGTACTGGTGTCACTACAGAAATGTCGTTGATTAACAGCAGGTGTAGGATATACTGAGGCGGGATCGGGGAATACAGAGGTGACGTTTTTGGGAAAACGACGCCTGGCGTCGGGACGCCGGTATGTCCGGAGCGACGGTCGGGGCCCGCGGTGTAGGCCTGCAGGTTCGGAAACGGCGAAATCGCGGATTGGTCACAAATCGACGCCGGGCGTCGCGGCGGTGGGGTTCCCGTAATAGCGGCTGGTCGACTCGTAATGATCGCGATGAGTGGTTTTTCACTTTTCCGGAAAATCGACGCCGGGCGTCGCGACGATGGGGTTCCCTGGACGACGGCTGGTGTGTCGGAAACGATTCCGCGACGCGTCTCGCGGAATTCGACGTGGTGAACTCCGGCCGTGCACGCAAAACTCCTCACCGTAACGTCTCGGATTCGCTCACGACAGACGCCAAAGTGATTGGTTCGGTGGTCGCACAAGAGTTCCTAAAACGGAAGGTGGCACGCGACGAAGTCGCGAAGTTACGGTGTGAACTCCGGCCGTGCACGCAAAACGCCTCACTGTAACTTCTTGGATTCGCTCACGACAGACGCCAAAGTGATTTGTTCGGTGGTCGCACAAGAGTTCCTAAAACGGAAGGTGGCACGCGACGAAGTCGCGAAGTTACGGTGTGAACTCCGGCCGTGCACGCAAAACGCCTCACTGTAACGTCTCGGATTCGCTCACGACAGACGCCAAAGTGATTTGTTCGGTGGTCGCACAAGAGTTCCAAACGGAAAGTGGCACGAGACCTCGAGGAAGCACAGTACGGTACGGTAAATAAACAGGAGTGCTTTTCTTACCTAGAAGTCGGTGTGGCTTGGTGACTGGAAGACGGTAGCGGAGATGTCGATTTATTCACAGATGAAAGATTGACTGTCTTGGCTGTCTCGGCAGCGCGGTTTATATACTGTTTTATTCATTAAACGGGTCCTAGGGTGTCAAAGTTTGTCCGTCCTATGTTAACATATAGGGCGGATTGGTTATAAACGGAAACTGGACTACCCGGTCCGTGATCCAGTTTAATTAGCAATTTTCCGATGCGCGTCTTACTTGTGAACCCGGTGTTGTTTTTTCGCGTCTCTCAGGTGTTGCGTTCGCGAGATACAGGCGTTTCCGCGATCGTGATCTATATAACAATCTTTGTGACGAGCACACTTCGTCACAGTATAGAAACCTTATTCAAGAACAGTTGAATATTAAATTTTCATACTTAACATCATCATGAGTCTTCTGCAAAAACTCAATAAAGTTGCGAAAGTAAAAGATATTTTACCATTAGCCGACCTAGAAAATGGAAAAAAGTACGAAATTGTAAAACTATACAAGACCACTACAACATATGGTGAGTGAGTTGCCCTGGAACTACTAGAAAATCGTGTATATTTGGGTGCCCGATTCAACGCTATCGATGAAGATGAGATAACCAGCTTGAATAAAAAGGCTTCTGTAGGAGCACTTTTGATCATTTCAAAGAAAAAAACTGGCAAGACTGTGAACGTGGAATTTTATGAGAAATGAGTGCTAAAGAAAATTATCGCATACAACTAGATCTGTATTTAAAAAATATTAAAATATTAATGCATGACATTGATATGTATTATATAACAATAAAAATGCAAAATTTTGGTATTAATGATAAAGTGAAACATGGTAGTCCGAATCAACGATGCAGTCCAAATACATCACCTTATAAAGTGGCGCTTCGCGTATCACATGGCCAGATGCAGCAATTGGGAGCAATATGCAAGAGATCGGGAGAGGTTTAGAAATAAGATAGATAAGTTCTATTCACCTATAATTACACCTGTATTAGAAGCTAAAATAAAATGTATTCGTGGTTAATACTTTATGAAAATAAATATGTATTAAAACTTTTATGATAATTTTTTATTTCAACCTTAAGTAGCACGCATACAGGTAGTTTGCAGCTATTGGCATGACGTCACTGTACCCCTATATATATATAAAGGATAACTTCAAAATTGCTCGATCAGTTATCAGTTGTGATAGAGTTCGATGAAGCAAAGTGGTTAGAGGGTCAAGATCTAAAGTGGTTAGAGTGTGTGAGTGATGAGAATTTTGAAACTATTATCTGGGCAATGGAGACTGACGCAACAACATCGAGCGCATCCCTGCCAACGTCTATACCAACACCTACGCCGAAACCTCTGCCAACTGTACCAACGCCTGCACCGAAACCTCTAGCGACGCCGATGCCTGAGTCGACACCAGCACCGAGGTCAGAACCTCTCACAACGCTGACACCAGCACCTGAGTCACTACTACGAGTCCTACCAACTTCACCACAGCTACATCGGCAACCCAGCTCGGAAATGTTAAAAAATTTGGAATTTGTAAATTATGTACAGTTGTACGCGAACATTTACAATCAATTCTCAATTAAAATGTGTGTGTGTGTGTGTGTGTAATTTTCTATGTTCTTCCATTTATATCCTCCCCGCGGAACCACCGTCAGGCATTACTTCGCGGAGAGCAAATTGGCTTTATACGCCCTCCAGACTAGTCATAGATTGTTCACTCCTCAGTTTCTCCGCCTGTCGGAGCTTCCGGATGACCACAGCCGCGAAGTTGGACATCGCGTCCCAGGTGATCTCACTGGCCATCATTTCATCAACAATAATCTCTGGGGACAGCTGTTGTTGGAGATGTCTCTGCAGGATCTCTCGATCCTCCTCGAAGCGCGGGCATTGAAAAAATACGTGCTCAACATCTTCCTGGACTGTCTGGCAGGTGGGGCACGAAGCATCATCGTCCAGCTTGAATCGATGCTGGTAAACTCTAAAGCAGCCATGTCCCGTCAGAAACTGGGTGAGGTAGTGGTCCACCTCTCCACGCTGCCTCGCTGACCACGTCATGATGTCGGGGATGAGCCTAGACAATACTGTCTTGTACGGCCGACCCCATGGGTCACTGTCTACCAAATCGCTCAGCTCTCTCCAGCTACGCCGCTTGCTCTCCTTGATAGTTCTCTTCAGGGCTCCCCGCGCCTCGTGATGTTGAAGTCTCAGGGCATCGTAGTGTTCACGACATCGGGCGCGCTGTGCCTGTCGTCGAGTGCGGTGACACAGCCTCCGAAGTTCGGCAATCTCCTCGTTTCACCAGTAGACTGGAGCGTGGCGGCTTCCGCCAATGCCCTTACTCATAGCAGCGTCGCAGGCGTTGACGACCAGCGATAGGAGCTGCGAAGACATCTGCTCAGCGGACCCCGCGAGCTGGACGTCTTCTATCATCATGGCGTCGAAGGACTCTTGATCAAAGGACCTGGAATTCCACCTGGCAAGAGCTGGCGATTCGCTTACCTTTCGTCCACTCTCCGTAGCAACTTCGATGATGATGGCCTGATGATCACTATGGGTATAGTGACCACTGACCTGCCATGACGTTATTCGAGAACAAAGATTCTCACTGGCAAAAGACACATCAACAATGGAGGTATTGCCGTTTCGGATGAACGTACGGGCTGTACCGGTGTTGAGAAGAGCGATTTCCAAGGACGCTGCGTAATCTAAGAGGGCCTCACCTCTTCTGTTGGTTTCCCTGCTGTCCCAATCTACTGCCCACGCGTTAAAGTCACCAGGGATGATATGCGGTAGTCGACTACTGGCGTCCACGAAAAGCTCGTTTAGCAAGTCTTCAAACTCACCCAGCGAGGCACTTGGCGGGGCATAAACGCTATACATGTAGATGCCTAGCACTCGGCCCCAGGTGAATCCAGCTCTTGGTGCACGTGGTGCATCCTGAACAAAAGTATCGCCGCATACCCAGATGGCCGTACGGAAAGTGTGTGTGTGTGTGTTTTTTTTTGTTATTATATAAACATTTATTCAGCATGCTCCGTATACATTACATGCTTATAGACTATATATATATCACAATTTTACATTTGTTAGTTGATATCTCATATTCATTAACATTAAAATATATTTCATATTTATTACTAGTTTGTGACTTATTCAATTAATAAATTACATTTTTAATCAAAAATTTTAACTACATACAGAATTATAATTTACTTTGTTCCATTTGCTGTTTCACGTTTTGAAATTACGGATCATAATATACTCATTTTTACTGTATGTTTTCAAAATCTATTCCTTGTACAAAGTTTATAAAATATTGCATATATTTTTCTACTAGCTCCCTTCCTGCTGCAGGCCAGCTTCCACTATTTGCCCTAATATTTTCTATCAGAGTTTTTCTCCCTTCATCTAATAGCTTACAGTCATAGATTAAATGTTCCACTGTTTGTTTGCCCGCACCGCACTTGCACTCTTCACTGTCGGTTATTTTAAATCTGTAAAAGTAACTTTTGATTTTTCCATGACCACTTAAGATGGTTGTCATTTTTTGACAGTATATTAAGTTAGTATTTAACCTACATCTGACACTGGGAAAGAATACTTTTGTTGTAGCTCCATTCGCACTATTGAGCCACTCGCACTGCCACTTTTCAACACTATATTCTTCTTCCTCTCGACACACTGTACGTTTTCTTGCTCTTTCTTCTACCTCATTTACTTCTGGACTTTCTTCTGTTATAGCTTTCATTTTTCCATATATCCTCGCTATTTCTTCTAATTTAAGTACAATTGGAGTATTTCCAGTTAATATGCAGGACGCCTCGTGCGATATAGTTCGATAACCTTTTAGAATCTTAATTTAATTTTTTCTGGTTAATTTTCTTTTCCAGAGCGCTTTTCCAAGCAGGTACCCCGTATGACAGAATTGGAACAATAGCACCTTTATAAATTATTTCTAGAGCTTCTTGTCCAATGCCCCATGTTATTTTTGCCGATTTGGATAGCACGTGTAGTAATGTGCGGCATTTTTCTGTGATGTAATTTACATGATAATCGAACTGAAATTTATTGTCAAAATTAATATCCAAGTATTTGATTTTTTGTACCTGTTTCAGTGTTTCGCAATTCAAGTATACATTAATTTCCTTGTTTCTTTATGATGCCGCTCTAGATACTACCATTACTTGCGATTTACTTTCATTAAATGTTATTTTATTGTTATTTGCCCAAGATTGTACTTTTTGTAGTTCAATATTTGCTATATTTTCTGCTTGAAGTGTTGTCTTTCCTCTTGTTAACATAATGAAGTCATCGGCAAATGCTATTCTTTTGGTTGTTTTTGAGAAGTTTTGGTCCAGAAGTGAATTGTATTGAATATTCCAAAATCCTGGGCCACAGCAGGAACCTTGTGGACAACCACGGTTTACTTCTCGTTCTACCTTTACTCCGTTGATTTCTAACTCTGCTGATCTGTCGCTGAAGTAGTGTCTGGCCAGGTTGTACAGGTTTTTGGGACAATTAGAGTCCTTTAGGGCTTTAATTATAGCCGGCCACCATGCCGCGTTGAAAGCACCTTTAACGTCTAGACTCACAAGTACTACTACTTCTTTTTGTTGAAAACATTCGTTTACATATCTAATAAGTTCCATTATCGCTTCAGTTGTTCCGGTTTTTGGTGTGAACCCGAACTGGTTTTTGTTCATCAAATTATTTGAATGCATATAGTTCATTATTCTATTGATAAGCAATTTTTCTAGTACTTTCCCACTCACACTTATAAGACTTATCGGTCTGAATTTGGAAGCTTCATTTGACTTTTCTTTCCCTGGGTTTGCTATCGGAACTATTATGGCTGATTTCCATTCTTTTGGAAAATGTGCCCTGTGGAGACATTGATTATATAGTTCAGTAATGAATGTAGGATATATTCTGAATATTCTTAGCAGAATATCGCTCGTTATGCTGTCTTGACCTGGGGCTTTCTTCGGGTTCATGCTCAATAAAAAAATTTCTATTTCTTCCTGCATGAATATTTGATCATCTTCTGTATTAATGTTTCCTTTAATCTCATCTTTTATTTGTTTATGGTATTTTCTGTCATCAAGCTCCTCATCTTTCGGTATGAATTCATCCATTAGAACTTCCAGTGTACCCCTAATGTCGTTTGTGAAATGTCCATTTTTGTCCTTGATTGTTGTCAACGTAAAATTTTGTTTATTTTTACCAGCTTCCATTTTGTACACTGTACCCCATGGATTAGTTTTATTTGTTATGTTAAAGTATTCTTTCCATGAATTGAAATTTGCATTTATTAATGCTTTCTTTATATATATATGTCTCTCGTTTTCATAATTGTTTTTCCTGTCTTCTCTGAGGGTTTCATCATCTTTTGTTCTTTGAAATTTTCTTCGTAGCGCATTTACTCTTCTACGCATAATACTTAGCTCGTCTGTCCATCACGGGACTGTTTTACCTTGTTTTACAAATGAGCCTCCTTTAGAAAGCTTGAATGATTTTCTGCATGCTTTATTTAATGCTGCGTTGTAGTTTTCGAGAGATAATTTGAGTTCTGTTTCACTTTCCAAGTTCCTCTGTAAAAGTATATCCAACTCTTCAGTAGATAGTTCTTGACTTCTGCATTGGATTAATTCCGAGAATTCCTCATGAATATTTTTATCGAAGTTCTCCCAGTTTTCTTGCCTTACAATGAACCTGCATCTGTTGTGTTGTATTTTTGTTTTATTAATGTTCGACAGCTTTATCTCGTATGTTATGATTCTATGGTCTGAGCAGCTTTCTTCATCCTCTATTTTCCAGTTTATTACATCGGTAGAAGTAGCTAGCGTGAGATCTATATTACTTTTTCCTCTACCATTATCAAATGTTGTTAGCTCGCTTTGTTCGTTTATCAAATATATCTCTTGTGTTGTTATAAAAGTTTCCATTGATGTTCCCCTTGCGTTCATTAGTACATCATGCCATAATGTGGATCTCGAGTTGCCGTCTACTGCTACGATAAGAGCTTGATTCCCTACAAATTCAATGATTTCTTCAAGTTGCGTAATATTGGTTGAGATTTCTTGTGTTATGTCAAAATAAGCAGAAGCAGCATATATTTTTTTGTTTTATTAAGTAGTATAATGTCTATCTTTTTATTTCGTGCTAGAACTGCTGCTCGCTTTGGACCATTTCCTAGTGCATAAATATTAATTGAATTTGGAATCCCTCTTAACTTGTTTTCAATTATATATGGTTCCTGGATGAAGGCTAGATCAATTTCTTGGTCTTCCATTATTTTTACCAAATTCTGAGTAGCTGCTCTTGAATGTTGAAGATTTAGTTGCAATAACTTAATTGTGTCCCTATCTATATTGAAGTTCCTACAGTTGTTATAATAGTTTAATGTCTCTTTTTTATTACTATGTAAGTGTCTTACCGCCATTAATAGTCAATATTTTGTTTTGTTCTAATTATCACTCTATTATAACAGGGACAATTTTTATCCAGAACTGTGTGATTTTCATTGACTTTCTCCTTTCTGTTATAATTATTCCACATAACACAGTTTTTGCATTTATATTTGTCTTGATTAGATTTGCAATCCTTCAATGTATGTTCTTCTGCACAAATTGGGCAAGTTAATTTCTCTTTGCAATTTGTAGCTCTATGATTGTATTTGCAACATTTAAAGCACCTGCTTACTGAAATATAATCGTCTGTAGTACATATATTCCACCTTAATTTAAGTTTTTTACCTTTAATTTTCTGCCTTGTTTGAGATTTAACTTAGATTATTAGGTTAGTTACATTCTTTTTGTTTTTAAATTGAAACTTTGGTGAAATATCTCCTTTTTTAATATTTAATTCGGGATTTTGCATGCATATTATATCTTCGATATTATCCAAGTTTACTTCTTCTGGCACGTTATATATTATTAGTTTAGGATCGAATTTATTGATTACTTTCGCTTCCAGTTCTTCGCTGTAACTTTCATTAATTTTTGTACTAATTACTTCTACATCTCGCTCTATTGTTGATTCTATTAGTATCTTACCGTTTGTTAAAGATTTGACAGAATTTATTCCCACTTTTAGATCAACTGGGCTTATTTTTTCTTTTGACGTTTAATTTTCTCGCTTGTTTTGTTTTGCTTTGAAGTTATTATGACTTTAAACTTTTTGCTATTTTCTTCCTTACCGATTTCGTTTCTGGCAGCTTCAGAGAAGGAACGGCTCGCGCTTGTAGATGTCACTGCATGTAGCACTTTTTTGTTTAAATCACTTTGTAGTTTGCCAACCTCTTGGTTTCTATCATTACATTCTTTCTTCAACTTGTTAAACTCTTTTCTTAATTCCGACACTGCACTTAGAATGCTGTTTCAAATCGTTTCGCAAATTTCCGCTTTTTTCCGTAACACTAACTAAAGTTTTAAAAGCACTCTCAACTAACACATTTACATCATCCGCCATCTTGCTGACTATCGTGTGTGTGTGTGCGCGTGTGTGTGTATGTGTGTGTGTGTTAGAATAAGTAACTACAAACTATCCTTATATGTTGCGTTTAATAAATTAAATTTCAAATAAATAATTCTATTTTTTAACCTGTACTTCTTCCAACCCCCTAGGTATGAATAATAATTCCAGATTAAAGTAAAATATGTTTATTGTCATTAAAATTATACATTCTTAAAATTAAATTACATAGCATTCTTAAATTAACATTGAAGACAGTTTTTTCTCATTGGAATTGGGTCCTCCACTTGATCCTCACCCACACTCACATGTTTGAAGCAGCTTCGATGTTTTTGAAATTCTTCATCGTCTTGCCAGGATCTAGGAAATCTATCGCATAAATTTTCGATTTCACGCCCCGCAAACACCATAACAAACTCCATTGGTAGAGTAGCGATTTCTTCGTCCAGCAAGATAGATAGTAGACCTTCTATGAAAAATAATTGCAAAGAAGATCTTGTAAAACGTTCATTAAGCCAATCTTTTAATGCATACGCATTCCGTATAGCACAGTGTTTAACGTGAACATTGCAATAATCTAAATTAGGATTACTTAGATCTTTTAGAACAGGACAGTTTAAGATCTCAATATTTATAATATTAATTTTTGGCTTTAAAATATTTTTAAGCCAGCATATTCTAACCCTTTGACATAAATTTTGTCAACGCTGGGAGAGAACATGGAATTGACAGTATCCGACAGATTTTCATATGGTATATCACCAAAATTCCACTCTAAATTATGATAATTTTTAGTTAACCATAAAACATTCTGTTTACTTTTATAATCCAACTCGTCCCATGGAAAATGCGGTTTAATCATTTCATACTGACATATTCCTGTTGCAAGATTTATTACCGCAATTTCTTTAAAAATAAATGTTTGAAAATTATCTTTAAAAATTTTAAAACCTTGTATATCAACAATAAATGTTCATTTTGAGTGAATGGTAAGTAATAAGTGCAGCGAGCAGTGACGAATCTTTTATATGCAGGCCCAGCCAATCGCATTCCTGCATTATTCGATACACCAAAAGCACTTATAAATGGGTGGTGGGGGTCCATCGCTCTAACATTGTAAATTTTTAGCAATTTATGAATTTCGATGGAAGTTTGTTGGACATTCTTCCCCCTCAAAATTTTGTGTAATTTCAATAAAAGTTTTATAAACTGTGATGAACCACTCACCTATGTTGCTGAGAAATCTCAGCCGATGCAGTGACACTGCTTTTGTACACATTATTCTATATTAGTTTTATCTATCCAGCTGTTATGCGTGTTATTTAGACCAAGCCATTTTATCTAAACTTGATTACCTTTTCGCTTAAGAATTTTTTCCACCAAATACACATCAGAATATTTTACCTTTTGCAATTCATGCTCATAAAATCCGCCCTGAATAAGTTGACCAGAATAATCCTTAAGGTTATATGTAGCTGGATTTGTTAATTTCACTTGATCTATAGTAAATATTTCATTAGACCAGTTTGGTGTATATCGCTTAACGAATACACTCCGATATTTACTAATTCGCACAAAAACACCTACTTTAAATTTTTCACTACCAGTTATTTTTATATTACTGTAAACAGTATCAAGTAGAAGCTTTTCTTTACTTTTATTAACATCTTTAGGTTTCATATTAATTGTTCTGTATTTTGTCACATTATATGACTCAGTTAGTTCAGGTAATAAATTAAGCCATTTATATGACCCCTGTAAACTAAAACGCTTCCACATTGCATTCTTTAAAGTTCTATTCACTCTCTCCACAATACTGGCCTTTTTATTACTGAAACTTGAATAATGATTGATATTGTGTTTTTTCCATTAACTGTTTAAAATCTTTATTATAAGATTCTTTTCCCAAATCAGTGTGAATATTTTTAGGAATGCGATAACTTTTATTAAATATATCTTTCATTGCAGCAGTTACATCACGCTCTGACTTATTTTTTATTGCTCGCGTCCATAGAAATTTGGAGAATACATCAATAACAAGTAAAAAATATATAAAACTTCTATTTAACCTGGCGTAGGGTATCATTTCCACCAAATCAGCTTGAAATAATTCATCCAAACCCTTAATAATCACCCGTCTTCTTGGGAAATTTACACGCGCAGACTTATGCAATTCCTCGACAACTTCTCGCTTAATTTTCGACATGATATACAACCGATTCTAATATTATTTCCAGATATAAGTTTTCTAATCTTAAACCTACGGGGTATGGAAATATACTCAATTTATCATTACGCATAACATTTTTATTTTCAATAAATGAAACGCGTTTAGTAGCATTAATACTATAATTTAAAGATATATTTTCTTGATTAAATCGACATTCAAGTACTCGTCCAGCGCACGGAAATTTAAAACCGTTAATGATATCATAATTTTCACCCTGCAAAGTTAAGTTCAGTTGTAATATAACAATAATTTTCAAATTTTTTAAATAATTGTTTATTTCAGATAATAATTCAATTTTAACTTTATCCTTAACATCACCGATATCTCTTTTAAAATTTTTATTTAGCTCCTGAATAGTTGCCTGATGAGTATTTGTAAGACCAACAATTTTATTATTAATATACTTTTTAGTTCTATGCACATCAATATGACGTCCGAACTTGTCCAAAGTCATAACTGAAATGAAATTATTCAATAACATTGGCTTCTTTTAACTCCTCAATTATAGAAATAATCTCATTCTCATGACTTGTATGCCCCGCGTCACGTGATGCAATTAGGAGACGAAGACGATCAACAATTTCATTTATATTATCCCAATGTACATACTCCACTACGCGGTTTTTATTGAATGTTTTTAAATAACTTTTACCAGTAACTGATTTAGAGCTTGGTTTCCTGGGAGCTGAAATCTTTCTTAAATGAGGATCTACCATTGGACCAATAACCTGAGTGTATTTCCTCGACTTAGAGCCTGATATTTGTTCACTAGCTGCATAGTGCCGACTATGAGCATTTGTTAGTTTCACAATATCAATTTAATTTTTATGATCATCTTTAGTATATCCTGTGGGCTCTTTTTTAAAAAGTAACTCATACAAACCAGTTGTTCCAGTATTTGTTAAATTATTTATAGCAATATCTTTACCAACAATTTTAATTTCAGAGTCACCAATATAAAATTTGTCAGAATCAGGATCATGCCGTACACCATATTTAAAATCAAATGAATCTTTATCATCATTTAACATCTCTTCAATATAATACCTCGGCAATGGATCATATTGCTTTAAGTATTCCATGAATGATGGATGCCTCATCAGCTGCTCAATGTCTTCTCTAGATAGCGATGGACGACTTATATCCGCTCTCGAGAGTGATGTAGATATTGTATCTTTTCCCGCTTCTTCAAACACATCGTCAGCACCAACATCTTCAGCCCCCTCTGTTCCCGCTACAACACTAGTTTCTAAAAATTGAGGTGTCGTCCTTCTTTTGCTTGTTGGTGGTTTTTCTGCTTCTTCTTCGTTTTCTCTTTCATCCATTTCCAGTTTTTGTTCTTCTTTAATTTCATGCTTCACGTTTACTGTTGATATATTACTAGCAATATTTTTTAAAGATTTAATTATAGGTTTATACGATTTCTCTAACTCTGTTTCTTTTTGCAAAGTATGAAGTATAAGATTTTTGAGTTTTCGCCGTACAATATTTCTAGTTTTTATTAGGTCTTGAGTTAAACGTTCCTTTCTAGCCTCCATTATCTCCAAGTCAACTGCTAAACGAAAACAGCTCTGACGAACAGGTAACAGCTGTCAGTTGAACTGGTGAACGGCTCTAACGAACTGATAATCAGATAATGAACAGGTCTGTTATACAAATGAACAGCTTTAAACAGGTAATTGAACAGGTTTGAACAGCTGTGAACTATTTTGAACAGGTTTGAACAGCTTTGGTCAGGTAATTGATCAGGTTTGAACTGGTGAACGACTCGGATGAGCTGATAATTAGATACTGAACAGGTCTGTTAAACAAATGAACAGCTCTGACGAACAGGTAACAGCTATCAGTTGAACTGGTGAACGGCTCTGACGAACTGATAATCAGGTAATAAACTGATCAGATATACAACTCTGTGCTGATCTTCACTCAATCAATACTGGACACTGACTAACTGTTTCACTCATCACCAAGATTATTTATAATATATTGATCAAACCCCTTGCGGTAACGCCCTGCATTAAGATCACTATCTTTATCAATAACTATAAAATCATACTTATTACACCAACAACTAGAGCACATATTTTTAAACGTTTCGAATGACATGTCAGTATTCACATGATCCATATAAACATGTTTTAAATTTAATTCATCTTGCTTAAACAATATTAAGAAATTTACATGATCTCTTATGAGATGCTTAGGAATTCGGGTATAAGTTTGACATATATAGAAACAGTCTATAGCTTGATGGCGGCCCATAGAGAAATACTCTCGAATTATGTCCTGTTTATCCCATGCGACATCATCGAAAATAAATATAGAATTGTACTTTGCCTCGGACGGCTTTTTAATTTGAACATTGTCATTGTACGCGAAATAACCTAATTCTTTAATAGGTTCAAATAAGTTTTTCAAGTATACATATTTCGGTTGAAATAAAGATTTTGAATAAATATAGATATTTTGAAAGCGTAAGTCATTCTCATGTTCTAGCAATGCAATAATTACGTTTGTTTTACCGCATCCTGACGGCCCCGCTATTATACATCTGACTGTACTTGGTAATAATGCACTATGACGCCGATATTTATTGCTGTTTTCGAAATCATAATTTTTAACGTTCAGTTTATTATTTTGTTTGACGAACTGCATTTTATATAAGATTAGCTTAGGAACGTGCGCGACCGCAGTTAATCACCAACTGTGAACGTGTTAAGACGTGTCTCGTTTAAATAGTCGTGATAATGATGAAGGTGCCGAAGAATCTATGCCTAACTTTTCGCGATGTTGTAAATCATACGAAGAAAGCTATAAAATCTAGTAATAATTCTTCAGACTTAAATAAATCAGCAAAAATAGCCCTGCGCACTGTTAAACGAATTAAGCGCAGCATTAAAAATCCTCGAGTTATAGCTGTACCTGTAAAAGGTGGGTTTCTACCGTTAATTCCAATATATGCCGGGCTGAGCGGTCAGGGTGCATTTGGAGGTGGTGCCGCTGGCATCGCCAAGGCTGTCAACGATGCTCGAGCCGCCGCTGAGCAATTAAAAGAAAGTGTGCGTCACAATAAATTAATGGAGGCCACCGCCATGGGAAAAAGATTATATTTGAAACCATACAGAAAAGGGCTTGGACTCTACTTGAAGCCGTCATCGTCAAAAAACTACCTATAAAGTTACCATCTCGACCGTTAACTAATATTGACTTAAATAAGTACGTAAAATTATTACATATTCCATCTTTTAGGGGGGTTTTTATGAGAAATAAGTTACCTAAAAAAATAAACTCAATGAATGTGGAATTGTCAACCTGGATTCTAACAACGGGGGTGGTACGCATTGGATTGCCTATCGAAAGTGTAACAATCTGGTTATATATTTTGACAGTTTTGGTGACTTACAACCTCCAAAAGAACTAATTACATATTTCGGTAAGAACTCTAGAATACAATACAATCACCATGCATACCAGTCTTATAACAGCGTGAAATGCGGGCACTTGTGTTTATCATTTCTAGCAGGCGTGAAAATTTGTTAGTGTTTGTTTAGCCGTCATGTCATACACATTCACATTATTTGGTGATAGCTCCACGATTAATAGAAATTTTTACAACCCGATAGCCCACGAAGAAAAATCTGAATATGTTCTTGGTTTAATTAATTTTGAAGTATATAATGCTATACCAAATATTGATAAAAATATTGAAATTCCTGAAGGTTCGTACAAAGTAGATGATTTAAATAAATATTTGCAGAGAAAAGTAGATTCGAAAACTAAACTTTATATTCAGGCAAATAATAATACGCTTAAGTGTGAAATAAAAAGTAATCACATTATCAATTTCGAACCAAATGATTCAATTAGTAGTTTATTAGGATTTGAACATCGTAAATTAGCTGCAAATCAATTACACGTGTCTGATAACCCCGTATCAATTATTAAAGTAAATGCAATATGTATTGAGTGTAGCATAACTACTAATTCTTATTCAAACAGTAAAACAGTTCATATATTACATGAATTTTTCCCGCGCGTTCCACCTGGATTTAAAATTATAGAAACTCCAAGTCAAGTTATATATTTACCAATCAATACAAGTACAATATCATCCTTAACCCTTAAAATAGTAGACCAAGATAGGAATTTGATAAATTTCAGACGAGAAGTGATCACAGTAAGACTAAATCTTAGGCGACAGAATGGGGATTAAGTTTAATACTAAATACGGCGTACGTGTGTGTAGTACTCGCATTAGTGTGAAAGCCGCTAGTGAGTTAAAACCGGTTTAACTTCGACTATGAAAGGTTATGTCTCTTATAATTATAGTATTGTCAATCATACGGTTCGGACGTATTGCCTACGCTCTGGCAAAAGCATTTGACGGTCAACCACGACGTGGTATTAACTAAATTAAACGCTTACTGTCTAGATACAAATTTAATAGATTTCTTAGAGTCGTACTTAAAAAATAGAAATCTTATGTTCAAATTCGATCAAGTAACATCCTATAAATTTTCACCAACATCCGGGGTACCACAAGGGTCGATACTAGGACCTCTTCTTTTCATTATGTTCATAAATGACATTAGCAATTATATTCAGACTTCAAAATATCTACTATATGCTGACGATCTGAAAATATATAGCATCATAAGATCAGCGAATGACAGGGATGCCCTTCAAAATGATATTGATTCATTGCAAATTTATTGTAAAAACAACTGTTTACAACTTCATGAAAAGAAATGTAAAACTATGACCTTCACTAGGAGTAAAATACCAATTAACTCAGAATACTCTAATAACAATACACAGCTAGAAAGAGTTTCTTATATTACCGATTTAGGAGTAATTTTCTCTAAAGACTTGAAATTTATAAAACATTTAGAACCTCTTGTTAGTAGATGCTACAGATTATTAAGCTTTATTACACGATCCTGTAAGCAATTTAAGATTGGAACATAATTTTTACTTTATTACAGTTTAATCAGATCAAAACTAGAATATGCTTCTGTCATTTGGAACCCTGTTACAGTAATATGTATAGAATTGATCGAAAGAATTAAAAAGAAATTTTTACGTTGTATTTACTTAAAAAAATTCCATGTATCATCATTTATGATTTCGTATGCAAGCCAACTGACAGACTTTAATGTATCGTCTCTTCAAAAACTCAGACAAATTATTGATGTTATATTTATATTTAATGTAATTAACAATAATGTTGATGCTGCTGAAATTATTTCAGCCCTGCCATTTCATGTACCTGTTATTAAACTAAGAAAGCGAGATAATATATATAAAAAATTCCACGTCACCTCTGGGTAATTGTTTAAAAAATTTAAATAAATTTACTTTGCAACACGATATCGACATATTTTTCTGCAGTAAATCACATATTGTAAAATATTTAGAACACTAAAATGTATCTCATTATGCATAATGTATTAGTTTATAAGTTATGTATCTTGTTATGTATCTGTAATTGGAAGTTTTTCTGTAATTGTGCAGTATAAATAAATATTATTATTTTTTTTTAATTTTTTTTTATTTATATATCGGACCAACTACTAAGGTCATATACCGATATGTCCTTTGTATGGTCGCCACGGGCGGGACCCGAACCCACGACCTTATGGTTGTGAGTCAGGCCCTCAACCCGCGCGACCATCACGCGGGACAATATTATTATTATTATTATTATTATTATACGAACGAAAGTAAACGTTTACAAATCGCAGGTTGGTCACCTACAATTGATATTACCAAACACATTATTAACAGTAAGGGGAATTTTAATGTAATCATTCCTTTAAACATGCTTCTGGGTTTTTGTGAAGATTTTAAAAAGATAATTTTAAATTTACGTCAAGAATTAGTTCTTATACGTAGCAGTTCAGATGTAAATGCAGTTGAAAACAGTTCTGCAAGTGAAAATATGAAAATCGAATTAAGTAAAGCGTATTGGAAGATGCCACATATATCTGTGGTTGATGCTGAGCGGCTGTCACTTTTACGATTTTTGGAGAAGAGTGTTGACTTGCAAATTGCATTCCGAAGTTGGGAGCTGCATGAGTGCATAGTGAGGTTGTATTATGATAAATTTGTCCATGAATTCTGAATACCTACGAACCTCGGCCCGGCGGTGGAGAAATCTGAGCACCCATTGCCGGAAAAGCTAGTGAACTATTAAATTTTCTAATATTTTCTCTAAAAATTTTACTTTTGGTATCTTATCCTGTAAGCTAATCTTTCATATATTGAGGGTACGATTTTAGCTCATCAGATTTCAATTTTATTTTACGACAACAGTGGGTAAATTTTCTTTCTGTTAGTTTTTCATATTTAAATAGTTTTGATGCACATGATTTGCAAATAATATTTATTTGGCCTAATCTATAAATTTCTATATTTTCCTTTAGACCTCTACAGGCCAGTTAGTGTGTACTTTTTGTGTTTTACAAACTTTTCTTAATTACTTACTCTAAACGTTCATGTCTTTTATCGGGTGTTTCCTTTTCAATATATGTTTTTTTCCATTATTTCTTAGTTTTTCTAGTTGTTTATTTTTGACATCCCTAATTTATTTTTTAGTATATATTTTCCTATTAAATCTCAGTTTCTTTATTCTTTGTTTATTTTGAAGAATCGTTTCCTTTTTTACTTTATTTTCTCTATTGTGTTTTAATCGTTGTTATTTGATTCTCAGTTTCTACGAATTTTCATTTTAAATAACTTTGATTTAGTTGGTCTTGACGATTTAATGTCGGGAATAATGTAATGATTTTTTATCTGTAAATTTGTACTAGATGAGTCCTAAGTTTGGTAACGTCGTAAATTTCTTGAGTAGGATTTCTATTATATAATAAACTTGTACTCAATGCTATTGCAAATAAACCACAGTCATATAAATTTGGTTGTTGTTGAACTTGCGCAAATGTTATTGTCGCATGAAATGGAAATAATTTATTAAGATATAATGCAGCACTATGATATAATTGTTGACCGTTTAGGCTATCATAAATTGTTACATGCATTCCATCGTAATACGGACTAATCCAATGGCCATACCGACTCCGTAGTTGCCTTGACACAATGTTTGAATATGTCGTCTTCCTTGTAAAATAGCGGCAATTGGTTCTAGCCTTGATTAAATAAGTAGGTTGTGGTCTGCACTCAGAAACATTACGAAGAAGTGCGAAGTAGCCAATCATGTGTATATCCTCTTAATATCCATTCGGGTAAACACTGTATTTATATCGTTGTCTACCAGATTACATTGAAAATTATGTTGTTATACATTCATTGTAATGATGTCATTTATATTTACTTCTGCGACGAGTTATGGCGGACTCGTCGACAAAATGTTGGCGTGAGGTTGTTCGGGCGCCAACGGTCGGATAGCGGTTTCGGAGATAATAGGGTTTTTAGAAAGAAACACAAAGTTGGTGAAAAATGACGAGTTGAGTCTTTATTAAGCACTGATGTCACTACAGAAATGTTTTTGATTGTCACGAGGTATAGGATATACCGGGGAGGGGTCGGAGAATACAGAGGCGACGTTTTTGAAAAAACGACGCTTAGCGTCGGGACGCCAAAAATGCCGGAAATGGCGGTCGGAGGTGCAGAAGGGATCGTACGGGGCGTGTGACGTAAACCGGCGGGCTTTCAATAAATCGACGCTCGGTGTCGGGACGCCGGTATGTCCGGAGCGACGGTCGGGACCCACGGTGCAGGTCTGTAGGTTCCCGTAATAGCGGCTGGTCAACTCGTAATGATCGCGATGGGTGGTTTTGAACTTTTCCGGAAATCGACGCGCGGGCGTCGCGACGGTGGGATTCCCTAAACGACGGCTGGTGTGTCGGAAACGATTCCGCGACGCGTCTCGCGGAATTCGGCGTGGTGAACTCCGGCCGTACACACAAAACGCCTCACCGTTCGTCTCGGATTACTCACAACAGACGCCAAAGTGATTTTTTCGGTGGTCGCACAAGAGTTCCTAAAACGGAAGGTGGCACGAGACGGAATCGCGAAATTACGGTGTGAATTCCGGCTTGTAACGCAAACGGCCCACAGTAACGTCTCGGACTACTCGCGACAGACGCCAATGAGAGTGGTTCGGTGATCGCACAAGTGTTCCCAAAAACGGAAGGTGGCACGAGACGGAATCGCGAAATTTCAGTGTGAACTCCGGCTTGTAACGCAAACGGCCCACAGTAACGTCTCGCACTACTCGCGACAGACGCCAAGGTGAGTGGTTCGGTGATCGCACAAGAGTTCCAAAAACGGAAAGTGGCACGAGACGGAAACGCGAAATTATGGTGTGAACTCCGGCTTGTAACGCAAACGGCCCACAGTAACGTCTCGGATTACTCACGACAGACGCCAATGTGAGTGGTTCGGTGATCGCACAAGAGTTCCAAACACGGAAAGTGCCACGAGATCTCGAGGAAGCACAGTACGGTACGGTAAATAAACGGGAATGCTTTTCTTACCTAGAAGTCGGTGTAGCCTGGTGACTGGAAGACGGTAGCGGAGATGTCGATGCATTCAAAACGAAAATCTGACTGTTTGCTGTCTCGGCAGTGCGGTTTATATATTGTTTTTAATAATTGAACGGGTCCTAGGGTACGGGGCTGCGGTCCGGATTGAGGGCGGCGAGGAGGTCCACCAGCTCCTGCTGAGCATCCACCACGCTGCTCCGGGTCGGGATGGGGTCCGCCGGCGCTGGACAGGGGAGTCTGTTTGGACTCCGCGCCGGGGTTGGGGCCCGCCGCGCCAGGCTGCCTCCGGGCCTGGACGGGACCTGACTCACGCCGTCCTCGGTGTCGGACGGTATTGGCGACGTGGTCAGGTCTATGGTGTCGCCTTGCGGAGAAGGCGACCGGTAGGTCCGGATTACTGGCGGGGCGGGCATCCTCGCCGGATAGGGACCAAACCTGGCGACCAGGGCCACACGCAGGGCCTTGTCGCCGTCGCCAGGTTTCCAGGACGGTGCAGGTGGTGTCTCGGGTGCTGGAGCTAGTTGTGGTACAGTGCGGGCCGGACGTACTAGCTGGCTTGCTAGCACGTCTATGACTGGGCGGATCCGGGATCCTCGGCTGTTGCGACCGACCCGCCGGATACCTGGCAGCGGCAGCGGTTCGCTGCCAGCCCAACCTGTCACCCTTACAGGGGCTCCTGTCTCGATGGCCGGTAGAGTTCTTGGCCGTGTAGCTGGTAGTCTGGTCATGTGCGTGAATGGAACCGCACTGCTTCGACCCGCTTTTGATACCAGGGGCAGACGGCCGCGAGTGTGTGAACAGGGGTGATGGTGGCGGAGGGCTGGTCGGTCGAGAGCGTCTGCGACGCGGTTCAGATTGCCTTTCCGATACTGCACTTGGAAGTCAAACTGCTGCAGGAACATGGCCCAACGGGCCAGTCGACAGGGGGGGTTTCCAGCCGGTTGAGCCATCTCAGCGCCTGGTGGTCGGTGACAACGGTGAAGGCGTACCCCTCGAGGTAGTGCCTCATCTTCTGGATCCTCCAGACTATCGCCAGGCATTCCTTCTCCGTCACGGAGTATTTGGGCTCGGTTCCTCGGAGCGATCGGCTGGCGTAGGCGACCACTTGTTCCCCCTGATCACCGTATTGTACAAGGACCGCTCCTAGCCCTTCGTCTGAAGCGTCGGTTTGAAGGAAGAAACGCCGGGTAAAGTCCGGGCAACCCAGCGTTGGGGCGGTGGTGAGTGCTTGTTTCAACGCATCGAATGTGTCGGTCTGTTCCTGCCCCCATCTCCATTTTGTATCCTTGTGGAGGAGACGGGTCAGTGGCCGAGCTATCTGGGAGAAGCCTTTGATAAAACGGCGGTACCAGGATGCGGCTCCCAGAAACTGACGTACTTGCTTTAGATTGCTTGGGGCGGTCATGGACTGAATGGCCTCCACTTTACCGGGATCGGTTTCAATGCCATTCTGGCTAATGACGTGCCCCAAGTACCGGATGCTGGTCTTCTTAAATTCGCACTTGTCGGGGTTGTGTCGTAGGTTGGCGGAACGCAGTCGGTGGAAGACTTCTCGCAGGTGGATCACGTTTTCCTCGATGGTGCGACTGGCGACGATGATATCGTCCAAGTACGGGATGGCGTAAGGTTCTATCTCAGGACCGATGACGGGGTCCAAGAGCCGTTGGAACGTTGCGGGGGCGGAATGAAGGCCAAACGGTATCATTCTAAATTGGAAGAGCCCCCTATCTGGCACCATAAACGCCGTTAACGGTTTGCTGGCCTCGGACAGGGGTATCTGCCAGTACCCTTGTTTCAGATCCAGGGTGCTGAATACCGTCGCCTGGCGTAGCTTCTCCAGGATGTTATTAATGTACAGGAGGGTGTATGCGTCTTTTTCGCTGACCTCGTTGAGTCGCCTGAAGTCGATGCAGAACCGTGGTTTCCCATCTTTCGATCACGGCGGGTGAGCTCCATGCGCTACGGGAGGGCTCTACTACCCCGGCTCGGAGCATCTCATCTACTTCCTCATTTATCACCGCCTGAATCTTTGGGTTTCGCGGTTGATACCGTTGTTTCAGGGGTGTAGTTTTCTTCAGGCGGATGTGATGTGTTACGAGGGAGGTGCAGCCGTGTAGCTCCTCGAACCGGGGGAGCTCCTCTTAGAGCAAGGCGTCGAGTACCGGAGACCCCGTGCGGGGCGTGTTGATGGTTCCCAGTGGAGTGGGCACGTGGCAGTGCACCCGGTCTGGTCCGGCTAGAAGGGTTATGCGGAACGCGCGCAGTGCGTCCATCCCCAGAATCATTGGGAGTGCCAGGGTCGGCAGGCACAATACGGAGATTGTGGTTCTTGTCCCCTGAATGTTGGCGGACACGTGGTACTGGCCCGTGATCCTGGTGGTTTCTCCGTTGGCCATCTGTGCTTGACGAACGGGTGGCGGCCGCTGTGTCACCCCTCGTAGTGTGAGTTGGCGGGCGGTTTCTGCATCGACGTATGACAAAGCAGATCCGGTGTCGAGGAACGCGTCGATCTTTAAGTTGCAGACAACGACCGGGAGGTAGTGTCGGCCGTCGTCGCCTTGGTGAATGGCGGGTATTACTGGGTATGTTGGTAGGGCCGACTGGGGTCGCCGTCGCGTGTTCCAGTCGGTCTGGCGTTTCCCGGACAGGGTACCGTTCTTCCCACCGCGAGAGCAGAACCGTTTGGGAGGGTTTCGGCAGTCTCGTCGAAAGTGGTCTATTTCTCCACATCGCCAGCATACTTTGTGCGCCTCATATGTGACCACGTGACTGGCGGGGGTCCGGTTACGAGGGGAGAATTCGGGGATTGGTCGTGTAGCCGTCTTAAGCTCCCTCTGTAGCTCTTCGAAGTCCCGCACCTCATCCAGTAGGGCGATGACGGTCGGGCAATTCTGGCGGCGGATGTGTTGCCGGCATTCCGGCCGTAGATTCTTGTATAGCCGGCGGAGTTGTTGTTTGGGACTGAAGCCTCCATGGCGTCGCATCAGTTTTTGTAGCGTGGTGACGTAATCCAGGCCGGTTTTCTCAGTTCGGTGCGTCCGTCGGGATATTTGTTCCATCAGCTGGTCGTTTACGTCGGGGATATAGTACTCGCGAAACTGTATGAGGTAATCCTCCCAGGTGGTAAGCGTATACTGGTGGTTGCGGTACCACAGAATTGCGTTGCCTCGGAGGAGTTCGGGCAAGGCGGAGCACAATTCTGCCCCGGCGAGGGCGTAACTGGCCTGGAGTTCTGCCAGCCGTTCGAGGAACATAATGGGGTCGGTCTTCCCGTCGAATTGTACGTTCCATTTGCGCACCGGCTCACAGACCTGCGCGTTAGTACGGACGCCTCCTTTGGAGTCGGGAGCTGGTGGGACGGGTGGATTAGTGGCCAGTTTCTCGGCCGTAGCTGCTCTGACAAAAGCTGCCATCCGTTCCCGGAGTTCGGCAACGGTGCCTTCGGAGCTGAGGCCAAAACGTCGTAACTCTTCCTGTAGTGGTTCCTTGGTCAGCTCGTAGACCCAACTCGTCTTCGCCGTGGTAGATTCCGTCATGTTGTGTTCTTCTACGTCTCTGTACGGGCGCCAAATTTGCCGGAAATGGCGGGCGGAGGTGCTGAGGGAATCGTACGGGGCGTGCGACGTAAATCTGCGGCCTTCCAAGAAATCGACGCTTGGGGTCGGGACGCCGGTATGTCCGGAGCGACGGTAGGGACCCACGGTGTGGGTCTGCAGGATCGAAAACGGTGAAATCGCGGTTATTCAAAAAATCGACGCCGGGCGTCGCGGCTGGTCAACTCGTAATGATCGTGATGAGTGGTTTTTAGCTTTTCCGGAAAATCGACGCCGGGCGTCGCGACGGTGGGGTTTCCCTTAATAGCGGCTGGGCAACTCGTAGATTTCGATGAGTGGTTTTTAGCTTTTCCGAAAAATCGACGCCGGGCGTCGCGACAGTGGGGATCTCTGGACGACGGCTGGTGTGTCGGGAATGATTCCGCGACGCGTCTCGCGGAATTCGGCGTGGTGAACTCCGGCCGTACACGTAAAGCTCCTCACCGTAACGTCTCGGATTACTCACGACAGACGCCAAAGTGATTTGTAAGGTGGTCGCACAAGAGTTCCTAAAACGGAAGGTGACACGAGACGAAATTGCGAAGTTACGGTGTGAATTCCGGCCGTACACGCAAAACGCGTCACCGTAACATCTCGGATTACTCACGACAGACACCAAAGTGATTTGTTCGATGGTCGCACAAGAGTTCCTAGAACGGAAGGTGGCACGCGACGAAATCGCGAAGTTACAGTGTGAACTCCGGCCGTACACGCAAAACGCCTCATCGTAACGTCTCGGATTAATCACGTTAGACGGCAAAGTGATTTGTTCGGTGGTCGCACAAGAGGTCCTAAAACGGAAGGTGGCACGAGACGAAATCGCGGAAATTGTATTTTTCACATTTTTTGTTTTTTCTATTTGCGTATTATTTTTTTTATGTTATTAAATTTACATTATATGTATTTCTCTGTACACTCTGTACTCGTAATATTATTCTGTAATTGGGATTTATCCTGTAGAATAATAAAATAAAATAAAAAAAATAAAAATAAAATAAATAAATTACGGTGTGAACTCCGGCTTGTAACGCAAACGGCCCACAGTAACCTTCGCAGTAGGTTTGGCCGTCATCCCGACACACCATCCGTCATTTTCGGCACCAATCGCCGTTTCGGGAACCCCGCCGTCGCGACGACCAGTGTTGTGTTTCTCATAAAAATTTAAACATTTAATACAGTTTCGCACGGTAGATCCAGCCTCTCCGCAATTGAAACAATAAATACGACGCGGTTCTTTACAGTCCTTCGCCCTATCACCAGTGTAACGGCAATTCCAGCAAACTAAACTAGCGCGTACTTTTGAACTAGGTGAGACTAATGAAGAACTTTCTTGCAAATTGACTTCAGTAGCTGCCAAACGAGAATTTATGCGCGGTCTCTGATATGCAAGATCAGATTCTAAATACTGATTTATTGACGGTGGCGCCTTAAAATTTTGAGTACGAATATGTATCGTTTCTAATTTACTACAGAGTTCATCCAAAACTTCGACTGTATAAATGTTTTCTAAACTAAGCCCTACTTGCAAATACGGCAATAAGTTACGGCGTATATAACCTATACGTTCCAACTCGGTCGGACGCTTACTCAGACGATTGAACAAACCCTCCATGTTGGCAATAAAGACAGAAACTTTTTCCTCACTACCTTGAGTCCTACTTCTAATTTCATCCCACAAACTATATTCATAATCGTAAGGCAAGAACGTAACTCTTAACGATTTAATCAATCCATCCCACGAATGTAAATTATCACGTTTTGCACGAAACCAGGTGAGTGCTTTACCTTTAAATAAATCAATGACTAAATGAAACAGCTGATCTTTACTAACACTTCGAGCTAAACGTAGCTCTTCTACTCTTTCGTCGCACTTGCCGATTTTTCTATATAACGCGGCTTGCTTGTCACGCTTACAATCAACCATACGCTCCCTGGGGGGAATGATGAGCCCGGGTGGAACGGTTGAACCGCGGCTAAACTCAGTGAAGACGGGGTGAGTCGGAGAAGGGGTGATAAATCACAAAATTGATGGGCGCCAGCCGGCCTGAGCCGCGACCGGTTCAACAAGAGTCTGACGGCCGACGAAAATCGGGATACGTTCCAGGAAGGAGATACGAGGGTGCACAAAATTACTAGCGGCCAGTGCATTGAGTTATTAAATTAATAAAATAACAGAAAAGAAAGTTTTCGGTACAGTAACTTAACAATAACAAAAATGGAGTTGAACGAGAAATCCAATCAAGGCGTAGAGGTAAGAGAGTAATTAACGTAAGGGAAACTAGCGCAGCGGGTCGCTGGGTCCTCCCGATAGTATGTAGGACTGCGGCGGTTGCTCAAAATACCTATAGGAGCACAAGGCGCGATAACGACGTATGACGGGTCGATGGTACCAGCGATCGCGATACGGGCGCCGAAATTACACAAAGCGGAGGCCCTAGCCACTATCCGACGTACTAGCTACGCGCTACGTAGGAACAACTTGTCCAAAACAAAAATGAAATAATAAAATAATAACTCGCTTGACCGGACTCTTTCAACAGAGGTAAGTATCAACAAACTGTTAATACAATACTAAATTACATACAACGTTTTCTGCCAATTGCAGGAACAACAAAATAGATACTAACATAAAATAAATGAATATAGGATATAATATGAGAAAATGGCTTAGCTGTGGTACAATCGCACTGTTGACTGGTAGGTGGTGGGATACTGGGACTGCTGGGCTGATTCGGTACTCTGGCGGACAATTACGAATCGCTCCGAGATGGATCGTCGCCGCTAAGTTTCAAGATGGCGTAAACTTCAATTCAGCCGAAAGATGGTGGACGAATTACGCACGTGAACGTGATACGTAAAATAAATGCTTCACTTGGCGTGAACTTCATACGTTCCCACAGTAAGGTTCCAGGATAGAAATCACAGCACGTTCGATGTGTGCCAGGGCCACACAGATTACACAGACTTCGACAATTCGAAAATTCTCAGATAATCCAACAACAAGGATTAAACCAAAAGAGAACAACAAAGAAGAAAAAAAAACCTAAAAGAAAGTAGAAATTAGGTTCAAGATTAAGGGCAAACGACACTGCATTTTCTTTCTTTAATTTCCGTTACAATTACTACTGAACTTCAGAACTATATAAAATTAATGAATAAACAGCATAAGTTACTACAATTTCTAAAACTGATTTTACTTTACTTAAATAAATTGCAAACTAAACGTTGAATTAGTTTTCATTTACCTGAGTTATTGGGCGGTTTTTATGTAAGAAAATCTAATCTTGATCGATTTGATCCGGAACAATATCCGACGAAAATACTAAATTTTCACTTTCCAATGCTACTTTTAATCCAATACAAATTGTATAAGTTTTACGAAGCATCTTTTCGTAAAACTCAATATTTAAAGCAACACAACTTCTCGATCACGATTCTAAATTTTCAATGGCTGTTAAAAGACGGAAAACCCGTTAAAGTCAGTAATATCCAGAAAATTCATGCATTCGTTAATTACAATTTAATTGCAGTGAGGGTCCAAAATCATGAGATTTCCCGAAATGCGCTCCCGTAAATACGGTTGCATGAACAAGGCGAAATAACAACGAGAAGGATAGCTAATGAAGGAATGAGACAGCGAAAGCAGATAAGACAGAACAACAGACAACCTTATCGGCCGAGAAAAATGGCTAAATCGAATATCAAATAAATGTACTCTATAATTAATCTTTAATGTACGCAAGGATTCTAATTTTAATAAAACGAACTATAGGAAAAATTATTTGTGCTTATAATAAAACTATATCTGTATACACCAAACTTCAGAACAATTGCTGGCGTAACAACATCTGATGAACGCGCGCCAACTTCATCGCGTACTGTCACTAATTAACGAACATCAACAAAATGTGATTAACCTAAATATAACTAGGACAAAAAATATTTACGTTAGATTAAACAATACAAGAACTGTTGTAAGTTACTATTATGAAAATATTAAATAATACTCTGTGACGAATGTAATGAAAACCAATTTGCAGGCCGAGATATGAGCAAACAAATTTTGAAATGATACAAAAATTGCAAAAGTGAAACCTAATCGTTACAAACCATTTGATATTTGTATTACAAGATAAATTGATAAATTAACGTAAAGTACAAACCAACAAACTATAAAATATTACATTTTATTTTTATTATAAATAATATTGTAAATATTGACCATCATATATTTCTATAAATTTTCCACAAGAAACGATTCTCTTCGATCAGATAACAAATTTGTATATATAGAAAAACTTCTTTCTACATCAACAGAAGTGATGGGTGAAAACTTAAATTTGCATATAGTAGTGGCATCCATTGTTATAGAAGGCTCATAATTTCCATTTAAAATATTTGAAATTATAGTAAGTTCATCAGACCCTGTATTTTTTCTTAATACGTCTTGCATCTTCCTTTTTTATTGAATCAGCAATTTTACCTTTAACTTGGTTGACCTTATTTTTTAAATCTGTAATTAATTTCACATAATCTGTAAGTTCCACGTCCTGCCTCTCTAATGTAGTTAACGTTTCCGTAATAAAGCTAAAATTCGCTTTGATAAAGGCCAGTTGTTGATTTAATGTAGGAATATTTAAAATATTTTTACACTCTTTAATAGCTGCGGAATCATCAGAAAATTGTGACACTAACACAGCAATATCATTCTAATAATTTGCATAAAAAAATGTGGTCTCTAGCCACGTACCCACCTCGTAATTATTGGCTGAGGTGGCAAAGGAGTATTAGGTAAACTGTCTTTGTACATTTATATTCGGAGGGGTGCTTTTACAAATATTTTCTTGACCGTATTGATTAAACAATTTACATCTGGATATTGGTTACGAATTTCTTCTGCTATTCTATTCATGCCATGTGCTAAGCATGTGACATGTATCATTTTTTAATAAAATACTTTTAAAGTTTGTGCAGATTTGATCAAGTATGTCGCAGCGTCTGACAACATCAATAAAACCTTTTTAGTAGGGACAGCATTGGGTAAATAGAAACTTGTTAATACTTCGTTTATAAACTGCGACATAGTTACATTGTCGGCTTTCTCTAATTGTTTCAAACCAATTAAATACGCTTGACCAGGAACGTTTTCATTCAGTACACCTATTAATAAATTGGCGATATATGTGCCTCCTTTCTATAATGTTGCTGCAATATCGGTCCATGCAATTGGTAACACTAATAATACTTGTCCTCTTAAAATATTAATAATTGCATTATATAAAAATGTTTTTCCGGTTTCACCTGAACCGTCAACAAAGAAGTAGCGCAGGTGGACGCAGTACGCTGCTAACTAAACATTGAATTAGAATTAACACAAAACTTTATAAATGAATAAATGAATGAAAACAGACACAAGACTTTATATTTAATTTACATTTTATTAACTATAATAATTAATGCACGCACTGCTGTAACTATTAAAGTTTGAACTGAAATAAAACGCGAATATCGCGTGAAGGGCAGATCTACATCTTTATGCGATGAGACACTTGCTGTCCGGGGTATAATACCCACATCTAGAATCCATCCCTCCCGCATCGGGGTGGACACATGTCTCAAGTGTTTTGGTTATGCAGTCTGACACTCTGGCAGTATAGATAACGCGAACATGAAATCTTGTTAGAGATTTAAGGATATTAACTATATCTATCTCTTTTTATAATTTAATGCCCTATATTCGAAAACCAAAAGATCACACATTCAGCCTTAATGGCACATGTGGTCACGAGTGTCAAATTACACGAAACCAATCTAACCTAAACGCAACATAACAACAATGAGATAGCTCATATTGTTACACATTTTTTACACGTAGCAGAAGCAGAATTTTTTAGCCTTCTAATTTTTCAGCAACAACATCAATGATGTCTATGTCTGTGGCATTTTTTATTTCTTCTGGTTCTGGAAGACCGAAATCCTTTAGCTGAAAACCTTGCATTATTAATATTTGTTTTATATGTGTTACACATTGACTTTCCGCAGCAACTCTTCTAGTATAATAAAAATTGTTCGAAAACATTCAGTATGCTAAAAGTTCACGTAATTGTTTCAGAAATTTATCTAGTATTGCCTCTTGTAAACATTTTTCACATTCATCATCACTTGCTAGTAAACCTTTTACTCTTGCAGCTTCTGGAAAGGTATTGTAAATTTTACCGTCTACAGAGCGTAAATCTACGTAATTTATTACTTCTGGTGTGTGAATTAATAGTAACCTTAAATGAAATCATTCAATACCTTTGGGACTTACAGATATTATTCTGCCTGTTACGGGTTTGATTTCTGTTAGGCGTTCCTTCCATTCATAATCTTTGGTGAATACATAGTGATTTGGTATTTCCATATAGTGGTATTGTTGGGCGTTTATATCTGTTTGATTTAATGCAAACCAAGCGGTAAGAGTTGTATTTTTTGCAGCCTTGTCTACTGCTTTTTTCTTCGCCTAGCACAAAAACTATTGCTTGTTGATTTTCTAAATGTACAGCAAATTCAAAAATTGTATGAGACTTATCGTGTAATGGATATTCTAATATTCTCCAGCAACTTTCTGGAGCTGAAACATACCTTCCGTCTAAAAATCCCGTTATTTCATCCCACTGAACTGTATTTTTTTTTATAATTTCCATATTTTAACACTGGTCATATCACGTCCTTTATATAATAGTCACAAATATATTTTATACTTTTTACTGATGAACATACTTCAACATTTATGTGTGCTTTGTACTTTTTACTTAAGTAGGGATTGTATATTTGACACTGCCGTTTTTCCATAAAATATTTTTTTTTGCATTATTATTTCTTCTATAACGTGGATATCCATTAACATTTTCTCGGGTTTCGTTTTGAAATTCTTCTGGATATTTTTTTGAACATTTGTTATTGTCTATGCATGTTGAATTTTTAGTCAATATCCCACAAGGTCCATGTACCATGCGTTTTGATAATTTGATATAAGTTTGGTTCTTTGTCTTCGTTGTCTACAAATAAATCTGTTTTACCAAATTCTCTTATTAATGCCATAGCATTCTGATACGTTTTTAACGTAAATCGGCTACATCCCTGAAATGTAGATAGGAAATTATCATTGTACCTGTCTTTCCTCTTTCAATTGCTGCAAGGTTATTTATATGATCTACAGTTAAACTCTCAGACGAGTCTGATTTAGTCGAATGTAGTTTAATCGTTCGCTTTAAATTTTTACATACGCATCTACTATGTATTATTGAGTTAGTTTTCCAGCTTGTAATCAGGGATTAAAATTGCCTCGGTCTGTTAAAAGGTTCATGTAGAATTGTAATGTTGATATATTTTTTTTACCATCAGCCTGTTTTTAATTAATACCCCATCTTGACATACAGTGAGAGAATAGAAATGAATAGTAGAGATGCGCTTTTAAAAAAAATTTTAACCCGAGCCGACCCAAACCCGATGGGTAACCAATCGGACTCGATGGATACCCGACCCGACTAGACCCGATCAGACCCGATGGATATCCAACCCGACCAGACCCGATGGGTACCCAACCAGACCAGACCCGATGGATACCCGACCCGGCCAGACTCGATGAATATCTAACCCGATCTGACCCGACGTGGTGGGTAGCCAATCTAATCCGATTTTACTTGACCCGATATGTACCCAGCTGATCCGAAAGTTAATGTTAATAGTAATTTTTCAATACAATAAAAACTTTGTTAATATTATTGGTGCAAAACTACTATTTATTTAAATCTATATTTACGGGTAGTATAAATAATTGTTATAAATGATAAGAATTTGAGTACATATGTTATTACACAAATATACAATGTTTAAAGTTTTTACACAATTTTGTATAAGAGGAATAATGAAAGCAAAGTGCATACATTCTATTAAAAAAAGTACAAGTGTAAACGTATTTAAGCCTAACATACAAATTATATATTTATTATTTTAACAAAGCTTTTTGAAAATTATTTATTAATTTATTAGCTCACAATTCAGGTGCTTACGTTTGAAGCGTTCACAAAGATCTGCCTTCTATTCTATCAACTACAAATATGACTGTAACCTAATATATATAAGATAACTGGTGTTATCTCCAGACATGCTGATGGTCGTGAGAATGGGTTGGATGTACTGACATAACTCCTCCACCCCTAGATGGAAGCTTCCCCTGGAAGTTGAATTTCCCTGGCTGGAATGTTGGTTTCCTTCGTCTTTCTAATCTTTATATTTTTACAACATTTATACAATATTTTTATTAACATTGCTATTACGACTATAACAATCGTATAAAGAATTACATAATTGTAATTTACAGTTTCATTTATTACTATAGGATCTATTTCATTTAACTTTTCTACATGAAATTTAATTTCTTTTAAGTTTTCTAGTTGTATTTCTTTATTTAATTTATTTGTATATTTAATATTCTTTATCTCATAATTTTCAAAGACAATAGGAGATCCAATCTGATTTAAATTTAACATAGTTACACCATTTATCTTACATTTATTGGCATCTAACATATATATTCCTTCAAAATTATATATTTTGTTAATATTATTGCAATCAATATTTATTTCTTGTTTATTAATAAATTCTAATATTATTGTATTAGTATTTTCTATGCTAATTACATGATTACTTCCTTTTACAGATATATACTTACAGCTATTATTAAACTTATTACTAAGTATCTCTTGGTCACAGTTATGTTTTTCTAATGAAATTAAGTTTTCATTATTACAGAAATATACAGATTTTTGTATCATCAGACATGGATTAAAATTTTGTTTTAATGTGTCTTCGTGTTTTATTATAAAATGTTGGGGTGAAAATATAGTGAGGTAATTATTGAAATGTTTTGTGGGTATTGGGGTAAATTGAAATAATTCAAATAACTTTGGGAAACTAATTGGAATTTTTATTATATACTGTATTCTGTTATTGTCAATTTGGCAGTGCGATTTCATTAACTTAATTAGTGAATATATATTCTTTTCGTTTGGTTCCCCCGGCAATTGGTCACCATAATGGGAGTAAATTAGTTTTAAATTATTCAACAGTATTTCAGCTTTAATTACGCTATTATGGATTAGCCCTAAACTACAAAAAGACAGTGACGTTTCTATTTCTTCAAAAATGTTTAGCAGATTTGTTATTAAAAATGTAATTTGGTTGTAAATGTCTTTGACATGCGAAATTTCTAGCCAATTGACGCTTCATTTCAATAGTGATTCTACCTGCAAAATACGGGTTTTTAGAAGTACTTGATTATGCCTAATTGTTTCAATGCTTTGGTTAAAATTTTGAATTATTTCAAGGTTTAAATTATAATTTTGTTTCATTTGTTATTGTAATGGCATTTGATTTTTGCTCAAGTCATTTAGGATTTTATCGTAATGTTCCGCGTCTGCGTTATCTAAGTTTCCTGTTATCTGTTTGATTATGGAGCCGAGGCCATCTATCAGTCCTCGCTTAGGTCTTTTTGAATTTAAATTATTAATTTTTGTTTGAACTTGTGACATGATGTAAGTTAGTATTTTTTCATTATTTTCAAATTCGGATTTGATGTTATTTGGAATCTTACTGCTCAACAAATAGTATTGTACTTTTAAATTTACGAATTCAAAAATTAATGGTTGAAAATTATATTCATAGTATATTATATGAGAATTTTCTTGTAATTTTGCTTCTCCTAGTTTAACGATAAAAGCTCCAGGGTTGATCGTAATGTTCTTTATTTCTTGGCATGTTCCTGCCCAGAACAGGAAGGCTCTGCAACAGTTTCAGTCATAATGACTCTCGGTCTTTTAGCTTTTGTAATTTTGAATTTTTTCTTATTTTTGTTATTATAACTTATCTATTAGGATCTAGGCTTTTAACTGATGTTTTGATATATTTTGGTTTCGCAATTTTTCCGAAATGTCTAGGATTTTGCTTAATAAACACTTCACTAGGACATTTATGTGGTATTACTTCTTTATTTTGATTTATTTTTGATACTAATTTTTCTTTTCTTTCGATAAGATTTTGAGTTAACTCTTCATGTATTATTTTCATTTTATCTCTATGTTGTTGATTAAAATTTTGAATTAATTTTTTATCTAAATCAGGTAGTACATCGTTGCTTTCAAAATGACCGTTTAGTAATTCTATAGGATTATAGTTTGTGGCGCTATGAATTGTATTATTATATGCGATTAAGGCGTATTTTACTTTAGTTTTTAATATTTCGCTTTTAAATTCGTCTCTTATGTTTAAGATTCTGAGATGCTCTATTATCGTGGAGTGAAATCTCTCAACTAACCCGTTGGAGTTTGGATTGTCTATGGATGTAAAGTGTATTTTAATTTTGTGTAGTTTTAGTAGCTCTTTAAATGTATTATTATTAAACTCTGTTCCATGATCACAGATTATTTTATCTGGAATACCGTGGTGTGAGAAGTATTTGAGTAACTTGTTTATGATTTCTA
The DNA here is from genome assembly GCA_947425015.1 of Pterostichus niger. Taxonomy (NCBI): domain Eukaryota; kingdom Metazoa; phylum Arthropoda; class Insecta; order Coleoptera; family Carabidae; genus Pterostichus; species Pterostichus niger. The sequence goes on along the minus strand of OX380351.1, from coordinate 16,764,887 downwards.
TAGAGTTCATTGAATTTAATTTATATGCTTGACCGTATCTTGTTAGATTGTCAATTAATGTTAAGAATTTTTGTTTTTGTAGTGATAATACATCAATGTGGATTTGTTCTAAAGGTCGTTTAGCAGAATAGGTTATATTCATTTCTGGATTTATAGGGTTCCTTTCATATTTACATTTGAGACATACTTCGCATTGATTTATATAATTTTGAATTACTTTCATTCGATTAGGCCAGTAATATTTTTGTTTAATCTGTTTTAGAGTTACTAGTATACCTCGGTGATTTGTTTTCCCTTCATGATTATTACGGATAATTTCTATTTGGTCTCCTAATTTTTCAACATCTTCAAGAATTGATCTACATTTAATTAATTTCATTGTATTGTGTTTAAAGAATTTTTGTATGATGTCATTAAAATTATAATATAAGTTGTCTTGAAAGAGGCAATAGTATTTTACATTTGGTTGTAAATAACTTTTTATGAAGTCAATGATATCTTCGTTTAATCTTACATTTGAGATTTGAACCGTGATTCTTTGTTTTGTTCCGAATAATTTTTCTATTTTAATTGTATTTGTGGTAAAGGGAACCTTTTGAATGATAATTTGGTTATTCCCGATGTTAATGGGAGAGTCAATTATAGTTATGCCATTTACTGGATCTTCTTCAGCTGAATGTATGGTACTTATATCGCTTAGGTCATCTTTCACACCTTTGTTACTGTCTGTATCGGTTTCTTCGAATTCGTTAACAAGTATTTCTACTGGATTAAATATATATACTTTAATTTTGATATTTGAGTTTTTAAAAACATTAATGATAATTTTCTTTACTCTTTCCCAATCTAATTCATCTAACCCGCATGCTAATTTAGGAATACAAATCTCGTTTACTTCGTTTTCTATCAAAAAATCTTTTAATGAATTTAATGTTAAAGATAAATTTTCATAAGTGGGCTTTTCGAAATGATTTTGTTTAGTTACTAGATGGAATAGAAGTTTGTTGTTTTCGATTCTTTGAATTAAAATATTAGTAACATTACATTTTAAATTTTTCAGAAATTTTTTTCTTTGAAATTTTTCGTCTATCTGTTGAGCTAGACCTTTTCCTAATTTTAAGTCTTTACTAATGCAATGTGCGATGTTATTATTACAGTTTAATATGTTGTCATGAATTTCAATAATTTCGAAGTTACTAATTTTTATTTGTGATAACGCGTCTGCATTTTTATTTAATTTCCCTGGTTTATATTCAATTTCGTAATTATATTCTTCCAATCTAAGTCTCCATTTTATTAGTTTGGAGTTAGGGTCTTTTAATGAAAAAAGCCATTGGAGGGGTTTATGATCCGTTACAATTTTGAAATTAGTTCCATATAGGTATGGTCTAAAATATTTAGTGGCCCATACGATTGCTAATAGTTCTTTCTCTATGGTCGAATAGTTGATTTCGTGTTCATTTAAAGTTCTGCTTGCAAATGCAACGGGTAAATCTTTGCCTACTGGACCTTGTGATAAAATTGCACCTATTGCATAATTGCTAGCGTCAGTGGTCAGGACAAAGGGTTTATTGAAATCGGGATATTGCAAAATCGGGTCATTAGTAAGTAGTAATTTACAATTTTCAAAACACTTTACGTATTCTTTATCTTGTATATTAATTTTTGAGTCTTTTTTCAAACATTTTGTTAATGGCTTGGTAAATTTGGCAAAATCTTTTATGAACCGTCGATAGTACCCTAATAGCACTAAAAATCCTTTACGCCTTCTTTTGTAACTACATGCCCTAGATACGCAACTTCTTTTTGCAAGAATTCGGATTTGTCTATTTGCACTTTTAAATTGGCGTTTTTTAATTTTTGAAATACCTTTTTTATATTTTGAATGTGTTCTGCTAAACTTGTTCCTAGAATAATTATGTCGTCTAGATAGACCAGACATATTTTTCCTATTAAATCTTTTAACACAAAGTTAATTAAGCGCTGAAAGTTGCTAGGCGCGTTTTTAAGCCCAAATGGCATTCTTTTGAATTCGTAGTGTCCGAACTCGACGCTGAAAGCAGTTTTTGGTATATCTTTTTCGTTGACTTCAATTTGATGAAATCCCGAGGCAAGGTCTAATGTGGTAAAATAATTACAATTTCCGAGTTTGTCCAAAATATCATTAATGTTGGGGATAGGGAATTTATCTTCAATAGTCTTTTCATTTAATTTTCTGTAGTCAATAACCATACGGAATTTCTTTTTACCCGAAGCGTCTAACTTCTTCGGCACTATTCACACTGGAGATGACCAGGCTGAGAAACTATCTTGAATAATACCGTCTTTAATTAATTTTGAAATTTGCTCTCTGACTTCTTGTTTATAAATTTCGGGGTAGCGATATGTTTTACTATATGTAGGGATTTCATCTTTGGTTTTAATGTCGTGCTTTATTTGATTAGTAAATGATAGTTTATTTTCGTCTTTATGGAATATGGTTTTGTATTCCTTAATAGTTTTTATTATTTCTCGTTTTTCTTCTTCGTTTAAATGATCTAACCTGAATTTTGAGATATCTAAATTTGATTCTATGTTTATATTTTCTCGTTTAAATTCATTAATATCGTTAGAGATAACGTAATTATTTAATTCGATAAAATTAATTTTTATTTTCGAATAGTCTTGAATTTCATTTGTATTATTATATATCGGGTATATTAACTTATTATTTTTTATTTCTGCTATTCCATCAGGCAAACCGATTTTATTATTTTCATTTTGTTCTAGTAAAATTTCTTTATCTGGGGAATTAAATTTAAATATGCCGATTTTATATTCTTTTGGTTTTAGTTTATTTTCTTGATTATCATTTTTAAGGTAAGTTAATTGGAATTTCTCATTTAACAAGGTTATTATATTTTTTGTTATTTCTATTGTTGCATCTAACAATTCTAAAGTATCTAATCCAAATAGTAGGTCAAACTGATCGTGAAATTTAAATAAGTAGCATTTAATTTTCTTTCCTTTATATGTAAAATAAATAAATACATTTCCCTGAGATATTCCGTGTGCAGTATACATAGTAAAATGTTCGTTATAAATTTTGGATTTGTTTTTATAGGCAATTTCCGGGTTTATTAAGGATCGTGTGGATCCAGTATCGATTAAACATTTGTAGTTATTTAATTGTAAATAAGGTAGTTTACTTGTGTAATTTAGATTCATTATTTCGCCTGGTTGTTGGTGAGGCAAATCTCTCCTAAAAAAGAATCGTCGTAACTTTCTATTTCTGTTTCGTTACTATAATCTATATTTTCCTGGTTGTTTTCAAGAGTGAAAATTTCCTCATTATGTATCTCATCGTTTGACAGATTTGATATTTCAAAGGTGGGATTTTGTTCGTTACTTATTTCATTATTAAATAATAACTCTGGAGTAGCGAAATTTGGCGATTGCCTGAAATTTGGTCTAAATTGCGATGTACTTGGTCTTGGTACAAATTATTGTTTTGTTGAAATGCTCATTGGTGTTGGATTTGGTTGAATTTGTTTATAAAAAGGCGGTCTAACAAAACTCTGATTATTACGTTTAAAATTAGTGTTTGAGTAATTATTTGGTCTGAAATTTTGTGGCCTATTATTTGTATTGAATTTTGGTGTAATCATAGGTTTTTGAACTGGTCTGGTATTAGTTTTAAATACTTCAGACTGAAAATCTTTGGTTAACATATTTAAAGCTACATTGAGGTCGTCGGGGCTTTTGGTTCGCATTAGTGATCCTAAGGGTTCCTTTAAACCTTGAAGTAAAACTCTCAGTGCAATATTTCTACCCATTTGATTTACTATCTCTTGTTCCGGTACTGATGCAATATGATTTTTAATATAGGCAATATACATATTCAGTAATTCTAAAATCCTGTCATAAAATTCAAAGCATGTGTCATTATTTTGTTTCAAGTGTGTTAATTCAATTATAAGGGTATAGCAATCCCTTTTATCCGCGTATGTATTTAATAACACCGTTTTTAGTTCTTGCCAATTTGTCAAAGTATAATTAGAAATTTTAATAGCTGCGTCACTCTTTATTTTACTTAATATACTCATCATAAGATACTCGTTCTGAAAATCAGTAGTATCGATTCGATTGAAAAATTTATTCACTAGTTTTTCCGTAATTTGGATAAATCTAGCTAAAAGTTTTGGTTCCCCTGTAAATTCGGGGACCATATCAAGATACTCTTTCTTTAACTGTGGCACTGCCATATTGACAAAATATTATATTTTTAGAACACAGTACTTTTTAATATTTAATTTTAAAATTCGAAATGTGGTATGGCAATAATGTACTCACAGTAATAATATTATTTTCATTGAGATCTTGTGCTGATTGCCGACTCGATGCGGTGTAGAGCTGGTTGGAGTTGCAAAACTCTGGTCCCTTGGATGGGTTGGTTTGGCACGGCCACTTATTTTTCCTTACGTGGATCGGACTCGTACCGTGGTTTTGCGGTGATGCGGTGTTGCACTCAGGAGAACAATTTTTTATATTTTTCACTTTGTTATTTATTTATCGAATAAATCGTAAAAACGAACCGAGTTTTTATTTCTTGATTAATTACTCGTTTCGGTATCCTACCCAGACTGCGCAAATTATATATTTATTATTTTAACAAAGCTTTTTAAAAATTATTTATTAGCTCACAATTCAGGTTCTTACGCTTGAAGCGTTCACAAAGATCTGCCTTCTATTCTATCAACTACAAATATGACTGTAACCTAATATATATAAGGTAACTGGTGTTATCTCCAGACATGCTGATGGTCGTGAGAATGGGTTGGATGTACTGACATAACTTACACATACCAAATTATCAAAATTATGAAATTGAAGTGATATATAACCTAAATGTAACAAATTATTCAAAATAAGTAATCTATAAATATTAAAATTTTACTAAACCAAAATTATATTATTATATTAACAAAGAACAAATTAAAAATGTATCCATATTGAATTTAATTTTTTGTTTAAATTGTATTTTAGAAAAAGTACTTTTTCTAAATGAGCTGGACTTAAATTAGATCTTTTTTCTATTGTTCTACCAGCTAATGAAAAAGTCCTTTCACTAGACGTACTAGTAGCTGGAATGCAAAATACAAATTGTGCTAAATTACTCAATTTTGGAAATTTTAATTTAATTTGAAATAATATAGTTTCGTCATCAGCACAATCGAAAAATCTTCTGTTTCACATATCGTAACTTTTTAGCCAGAAGAGCATCCAGCAGTGAATATGTCAATATTGTTGTTGGTAACATTTTTAATGTTTCCATCCGCGGATCTAAGAAAGTAGCTGTATTATGCACTAATTTTATCAAATATTTTGATTTAATAGATTCTTTTAAAATAATCTTTAAATCTATAATTACATCTCTATTATTTTCATAATCTGGTTCTAAATGATTTGTAATTTTCTTTAACCAAGGCAAAACAAAATGTACTGTGGGATTATATTCTTGGCTTAATTCTAATTTAGCGATATCGAGCGGTTTTAGTAATTCAATTAATTGACCCAATATATTTTTATCAATATCTAAAAAAAATTGATAATTCGCTCTTACCCAAGAGTAAATTATACACATCATCATAAGATTTATCAATTTATTTCAACATAGTAAACATAGAATTCCAGCGGCTCGGTACGGCTTGTTTTAATGAAAATTTTAACTTATTATTTAAGCCTGATCTTTTGAAATACGCTACAATTTCTTTACTGCTGTTTATTAGTTTTAAAATAATTTGGTAACTAATATTTTTTAAAAATAATTCAAATGCCAGATTTAAATTATGGGCTGCACATGATACTCGACTGTAATCTTTTAAAACAGCAACAATATTGGCACCATTATCGGCGACAAAACAAAAATTATCTTTGTTTCTCTAGGTATTGTATTCAGTGTCATTGAATTCAAGAAACTCTTTTATTACATCGAATAATTCAATAGTTATATTATTAGCAGTTTTTTTTACGAAAATTATTTTACAAAAATAAGGTGTATCTATAAATTCTTTATTTACTAAATGCGCAGTAAGTGACGTGTATTGTGACGCTGCTACTTCCCACTTTTTGGTCTTGTACCAAAAAGTCGTCACGTTCCCTCGCTGTTGCTGCCTCGTCGGGATGCTCGGGCGCCGTCGGTGTCGGTTGAACAGCAACGCTCGCTAGAATGAGGAAAGGGAGTCCGGATAGCTCGGAGTGGAGGGTGCCCAGGGTTCTCAAATTGAGACACACACGAATAACTTAACTTATTTTTATTTAAGATTACTACACCCAGCTTTAAGTAAAAAAAGAAATAAATTAACTTTAACTAAATATTGAAATAAACTAGAACCCAATTATAAACTAAACTATCGGTAAGACTAAATCGGTACCCGAATAAGGTATTGCGTAAGGGCGGACACAGCCGCAGCAAGAGAGAAAAAAAAGGTGAAGTGAAGCAGACACTACGTCAGGGCAAGCTCATCCGTAGCAAGACGAAATAGAAGTAAAACAGATACTACGTCAGGGCAAGCGCAGCCGTAGTAAGACGGAAACCAAGTAAGACAGATACTACGTCAGGACAAGCACAGCCGTAGTAAGACAGATACTACGTCAGGTCAAGCGCAGCCGTAGTAAGACAGAAAGCAAGTAAGACAGATACTACGTCAGGTCAAGCGCAGCCGTAGTAAGAAAACACAAAGCAAGTAAGACAGATACTACGTCAGGTCAAGCGCAACCGTAGTAAGACAGAAACCAAGTAAGACAGATACTACGTCAGGTCAAGCGCAGCCGTAGTAAGAAAACACAAAGCAAGTAAGACAGATACTACGTCAGGTCAAGCGCAACCGTAGTAAGACGGAAAGCAAGTAAGACAGATACTACGTCAGGACAAGCGCAGCCGTAGTAAGACGGAGAGCAAGTAAGACAGATACTACGTCAGGTCAAGCGCAACCGTAGTAAGACGGAAAGCAAGTAAGACAGATACTACGTCAGGACAAGCGCAGCCGTAGTAAGACGGAGAGCAAATAAGACAGATACTACGTCAGGTCAAGCGCAGCCGTAGTAAGACAGAAACCAAGTAAGACAGATACTACGTCAGGTCAAGCGCAGCCGTAGTAAGAAAACACAAAGCAAGTAAGACAGATACTACGTCAGGTCAAGCGCAACCGTAGTAAGACGGAAAGCAAGTAAGACAAATACTACGTCAGGTCAAGCGCAGCCGTAGTAAGACAGAAACCAAGTAAGACAGATACTACGTCAGATCAAGCGCAGCCGTAGTAAGACAGAAACCAAGTAAGACAGATACTACGTCAGGTCAAGCGTAGCCGTAGTAAGAAAACACAAAGCAAGTAAGACAGATACTACGTCAGGTCAAGCGCAACCGTAGTAAGACGGAAAGCAAGTAAGACAGATACTACGTCAGGACAAGCGCAGCCGTAGTAAGACGGAGAGCAAGTAAGACAGATACTACGTCAGGTCAAGCGCAGCCGTAGTAAGAAAACACAAAGCAAGTAAGACAGATACTACGTCAGGTCAAGCGCAACCGTAGTAAGACGGAAAGCAAGTAAGACAGATACTACGTCAGGACAAGCGCAGCCGTAGTAAGACGGAGAGCAAGTAAGGCAGATACTACGTCAGGTCAAGCGCAGCCGTAGTAAGACAGAAACCAAGTAAGACAGATACTACGTCAGGTCAAGCGCAGCCGTAGTAAGACAGAAACCAAGTAAGACAGATACTACGTCAGGTCAAGCGCAGCCGTAGTAAGAAAACACAAAGCAATTAAGACAGATACTACGTCAGGTCAAGCGCAACCGTAGTAAGACGGAAAGCAAGTAAGACAGATACTACGTCAGGTCAAGCGCAGCCGTAGTAAGAAAACACAAAGCAAGTAAGACAGATACTACGTCAGGTCAAGCGCAACCGTAGTAAGACGGAAAGCAAGTAAGACAGATACTACGTCAGGACAAGCGCAGCCGTAGTAAGACGGAGAGCAAGTAAGACAGATACTACGTCAGGTCAAGCGCAGCCGTAGTAAGAAAACACAAAGCAAGTAAGACAGATACTACGTCAGGTCAAGCGCAACCGTAGTAAGACGGAAAGCAAGTAAGACAGATACAACGTCAGGACAAGCGCAGCCGTAGTAAGACGGAGAGCAAGTAAGACAGATACTACGTCAGGTCAAGCGCAGCCGTAGTAAGAAAACACAAAGCAAGTAAGACAGATACTACGTCAGGTCAAGCGCAACCGTAGTAAGACGGAAAGCAAGTAAGACATATACTACGTCAGGACAAGCGCAGCCGTAGTAAGACGGAGAGCAAGTAAGACAGATACTACGTCAGGTCAAGCGCAGCCGTAGTAAGACAGAAACCAAGTAAGACAGATACTACGTCAGGTCAAGCGCAGCCGTAGTAAGAAAACACAAAGCAAGTAAGACAGATACTACGTCAGGTCAAGCGCAACCGTAGTAAGACGGAAAGCAAGTAAGACAAATACTACGTCAGGTCAAGCGCAGCCGTAGTAAGACAGAAACCAAGTAAGACAGATACTACGTCAGGTCAAGCGCAGCCGTAGTAAGACAGAAACCAAGTAAGACAGATACTACGTCAGGTCAAGCGTAGCCGTAGTAAGAAAACACAAAGCAAGTAAGACAGATACTACGTCAGGTCAAGCGCAACCGTAGTAAGACGGAAAGCAAGTAAGACAGATACTACGTCAGGACAAGCGCAGCCGTAGTAAGACGGAGAGCAAGTAAGACAGATACTACGTCAGGTCAAGCGCAGCCGTAGTAAGACAGAAACCAAGTAAGACAGATACTACGTCAGGTCAAGCGCAACCGTAGTAAGACGGAAAGCAAGTAAAACAGATACTACGTCAGGACAAGCGCAGCCGTAGTAAGACGGAGAGCAAGTAAGACAGATACTACGTCAGGTCAAGCGCAGCCGTAGTAAGACAGAAACCAAATAAGACAGATACTACGTCAGGTCAAGCGCAGCCGTAGTAAGACAGAAACCAAGTAAGACAGAAACCAAGTAAGACAGATACTACGTCAGATCAAGCGCAACCGTAGTAAGACGGAAAGCAAGTAAGACAAATACTACGTCAGGTCAAGCGCAGCCGTAGTAAGACAGAAACCAAGTAAGACAGATACTACGTCAGGTCAAGCGCAGCCGTAGTAAGACAGAAACCAAGTAAGACAGATACTACGTCAGGTCAAGCGCAGCCGTAGTAAGAAACCACAAAGCAAGTAAGACAGATACTACGTCAGGTCAAGCGCAACCGTAGTAAGACGGAAAGCAAGTAAGACAGATACTACGTCAGGGCAAGCGCAGCCGTAGTAAGACAGAAAGCAAGTAAATCAAAATAATACAACAGCGGTGTTAGGACAAACTCTATCACCGTAAAATAAACAACTACTGTTTCAGAGCTTACACTGCTACAGTAAAAAATTAGCAAAACTTGCTTACCAGTAACACTCGGGGTCGGATGGTCGGATACCTTCTCGCACTAGCTTCAGACTCGGACTCAGATGCGGACTCAGATGCGGACTGCAGGCTAACTGCAGGCTAACTGCCGACTAACTGACGACTAACTGCCGACTAACTGCCGACTAACTGCCGACTAACTGACGATTTGTCTTCAAAACCGGCCTTTTATACTGAGTTTTGAGCGACAAAACTCAGCAAACACCCTTAATTTAATTAAGACTTCAACGGCCGTTTAACATTTAAGCAAGTCTTTACAATTTTTACTTAAAAATTTCTTCAATTTTAACTCTGCCAAACTGCGCTCCTACGTCCACAAGTTCTCGTGCTAATATCTGAAATAATAATAAGAAAATAATATTGCTATAAAATAGTACGATATTTTTTGCATTACAAATATTAAAATACAAAATGTTAATGTAATTATTATCATCAACATTAAAAACTGTTTCAGTAAATTGTAACTCAATTTAAAAGTCTCCTATATCTAGTTAATAATAAAATGAAAAGTAACTACTAAGCAATGTATTATTTTTATGTCAATATTAATAATTAAATGTAATACATATTGTACGTTGCGTTTTTATCCATCCCCTGCACGAATAAAATTTATTTAAAAATCTTTTATTCTTTTCTTTTGGTTGTCCATCCAGACCCATGCACTACGATGCTGGGGAAGCTAATATACAGTTAAGCTATCTTATACGTTCCTCAAACATAATTACTCAGTTATCATTCATGATTATTTCTAAATTACTTACATTTTTATGATACGACTTCTAACCTGTTTAACCTGTCCTAGTGAGTTATTGTTAATTTTATTGATTTTTTTTTTATTCCTGGGCTCGGAGTTACCATCTTCCCCGTTGGTTTCTCTTTTTGCGTTACTACGCAACCAACGAGTGTTTCCTATATTTGAATCAGGATCCCATAGCTATGGCTTAAGTCTCGCTACGTGTACTACTTCTAATTTACTTCTTTTGCCCTTTCTTTTTTGATTAGGTAGTTCACGTCTAATTTTTTCTCTATGATTTCGAATGGCCCGAACCATTTTAATAATAGTTTATCCGTCTTTCTTACGCCTCTCTCTGGGTTATAAACTTTGACTTTTTGTCCTATCGCGTATTCTACCGGACGATATTTGTTATCATATCGTTTCTTATCGCGAACCTGCTTTTGTTATGTTAATTTTTGCTTGTTCCCTATTGTGTTGCAATTGTTTCTATCTCAACTGGTGCCGTTAATTGTGCTTCAGTTAGCAGAATAGCAGGACGTCCGTACAACAATTCAAACGAAGCTATTTTTGTATTTTCTTGTTTCGAAGTATTATAAGCAAATGTTACGTATGGTAAATACTCATCCCAGTTTATCTGAGCTATATTTACATACATACTCAGCATATCGGCAATTGTTTTATTTAATCTCTCGGTTAGGCGTTTGGTTGCGGTCCATAAGCGGTAGTAAATCTATTCTCTGCATCTATTAACCGCAGCAACTCGGCCAACACTTGAGATTGAAATACTTTACCACGATCGCTTAATAATAATCGTGGTGCTCCGTGCCTACAAATAATATTTTCTAATACAAATGACGCTACAACTCTATTTTACCTGAAGGGATCGCTTTCGTCTCGGCCCATCTGGTAGCAAAATCCGTAACTACAATTATAAATTTATTTCCGCGTTTGCTCCCATGAAATGGCCCTACTTAATCGATACCAGCCCGATCGAAGGGCTGACCGATCGGTAGGGGATGCAAAAAGCTCGCGGGTTTTGCGTTTATAATACCTTTCCTAGCTTGACAGACTGCACACCCCCTAATGTATTTCGCATATTATTCCAAAAATATCTATCCGATATTTTGAAATGTTTTAGCCAAGCCTACATGGCTGATCGTGATTTCCATATTAAATTTTTCCGACTTAACTTTGTGGTATCACAACTAAATTTGGCTGTCCATCGGTACGTGGATTTCGTTTATGTAGAATTTCATCTTTAAGTAAAAAATTCTTCGCACGCCTCTGTAACAGTTATGTTCCGTATTCATGTCCTCTATAACATCAATGAGCGCATAAGTTGCAATATCTTCCGCGTCTTCCTCGTCTTGTTTGTAAGCCGTTGCGCACGGATAGCGAGATAAACAGTCCGCATCCGTGTGGGATTTTCCACTTTTGTGAAAAATTTCGTATTGATAATCTTGCAACTTAACACTTCATCTCGCTAAATATCATTTCTTTGATTTAAAATAGTTCATTACATAATCGTGGGTTGGAGCTAACATTAAATTAGATGTTCTTATTTTTTCTCCCTTTTATCTTATTTTCACGGCAGAGGTTGTCATAAGAATCATGAGTGGCAAGAGGAAGAACAGTCTTAAGATTTTGCAAGTCTCTCCATTGAGTAAGTGTCAAGGACAAACAATTTTGTATAATTTTTCATAGATTCCTGTTTTCCAATTTTTGTTTGCTCTTTGGTTCGACTTCATAATTATCGTCCAAATCTAATTTAAATTTTATTAATTCACCTGGTTCATAACAAATTGAACGAAGTTTTTCACCTCCGGATCATTCCTCTTATATCCCGGTATTATAGAATTCTATTTTAACTTCATTTGTTATTTTCACAAAGCCTGATTGTAGATAGATGACTCTGTTCTTCATTTTTCTTTCTAGAAAACTATGAACAGCAACACATTTGTTCTGTGTGTTTCGTTTTACCAAATATTTTTGTTCAATTATAATATTATTTGATATAGCGTTATCTTGGACAGCCACGACAGCTAAATAATATTTTACCCAGTCGTCTTTAAGGATTATAGCTATTCTATTTCAACTGAAATCAGGATATGCTATTATAGCTTCTTCAATTACAAAGAAAGAAGTAAATTCTCTACCAACTGCTTGATTAGTAGTTAAAATTAATCTTAAAGCAATTCCTGGAATCAATGCTATCCATCTTGGAAATATCCCTTCAACTGTAACGTCAGTAATATTCTGCCCGAAATTTGTATAAAAGATGCGAATAGCATCTGCAGATATATTGACGTTCTTTCCGAGATCATCATTGATCCATTTTCAATCTTGGTTGCGAATCCTTGTGAGATATTACCTCTGTTTGCAACAGTTATATGAGCTATATACCCAAGTCCTCCTACTTTAAAGCCTGTTGTGAAATGTTTTGCTAGATAGCACAATATCTTCACTGTGTTTTCGTAAGTAGGATTAGTATTAACATCTACAAGAAATAGTTGTTCAGGCCACGCACCAAGAACAATTTCAGTCTCAATGATTTTATCTGCTGATAAAACTACTAAGAAATCAATATATGCATCTCGAAAACCTCCATTCTGTTAAGGTATACAGAATTTGATAATACTTGTCCTGCATTGCAAAGCTCTACTCTTGTATCTGCTTCAGGTAAAAAGAGAGTTTCCTGAAGCTCTGGTTTAATAGATTTTTCAATAGAATTTAGTAAAGGTAAAAAATAGTTTCTAGATAAATTGAAAATATGTTCGTTATAAATTTTCCATTTATGAACACTATATTTCCAGGCTGATTTCACTAGACCAAAAACAGCTACATCCATTGGTTCAAGAATGTGTGTTGACCTTGGATACGATGCGACCAATATAATGTTATTTTCCGTGTATAAATTACTCAAGTCCAACGTTTAGTGACTAGAGTGTCCATCTATAAGTATTATAACAGGTATTGTTATATTATCATCCATGATAAAAACATATTAACAATGTACTCAAAAAAAGTTTCTGCTCCACCCCAGCTCTCAGGCGTAGCTGTCACTATATTGTTTGGGAATCTTACATACGGACAAATTATCATTGGTGGCACTAACATTTCCATTCCCGGACGCCCATTTATGAAATTTCCTTTACGATTTAGTCTTTTGCTTAAGGCTTCCACCGAATCCATCAAGTGAAATCTCGTAGCTGGATACAACCAATGAACTAAAATAACTTTGTCTGCCAGCCCCCATTCTTCTGCACACTATCTAGTTCGGGTGTCGCTTGGAAACTTTCGTGTCTACTACTACGATATGCGAGCACCATTGTGCTAGCTCAACATACCATAATCGTTGACGCTTCCCAGACCAGTGGCTCAACATATTCAAGAAGGTTCGATTAAAACGCTCTACCAAACAATCAGATTGTGGCCTAAATGGTGATGTCCTCGTTTTCTTAATATTTAATAAGTGACACATCTGAAACAGATTCGAATTGAGCTCCTTGGTCAGAGTGAAGAATGTCCGGTGCTCCATACCGGTATATAAATACGTGTATAAGAATACGTGCTACGGTTTCCGCCTTCTGGTTTGCCATAGAGTATGCCTCCACCTACTAGACAAAATAATCGCTTACGACCAATATATATAACGATGTCCTTTTTCCGAAATCGGCATACTCAAAATATCAAGAGCCACTCGTTCCAATGGTCGCGTTACTACGTCTGTTTGAAGAGGAGCTCGGACAACGGAAGTAGGTGTTTTTCAACTTGTCGGCGCGTCACCGGGCCGACGATTTATATTTTATGATCAGTGAGAAGGGTGAAATGATACGTCACGGATGCTTAACACAATTTATTTACATAGTAATTATATACCTGAGGATAAAGCTACTTTCAGTTTTTTCGTAACCGGACAGACAAATTTAATCGATGTTAAAAGTTTCAGAGCCTCATTCCAACAATCTACGTGTTTTGAATTTTGTGTCATCGCACACCGTAGTAGCGTACCGTTCCTAGGAATAATGGATGCGTCGTTCACACTGTCAAAAAGTTTATCAACGAACATCAAGATATCCGCAGTTTCTGTTGCAACAGGGTCCATCATCTGAGCATTGAGTTGATCTTAAAAAAAAATTGTAAATAATAATACAAAATTAGAATATTCTACATATGCCAATATATTTTAAAATCTTATCAGACAATTCTGCTAATTTCCTTATGGTCGCTGATACTCGCTGGCTCATTACCTGAGCTACATAGCTTACTTTCATCTAATTTTCCCTTTATTAACATGGTGTTCGGTTAATTTAGGACATAATTTAAAATCGCTGTTCAAACTGGTTTTATCCAAGTTATACAGCTGTTTCCATTTGGCCAACTTTTTTTCCCGTTCTCAAAAAATTGTACATTTTTATTTAGCATATTGTTACGCACACCTTTTAGCAGATGTGGTGCGTCATATAAATGGATTATCTCCTTTCCGTCAATTTCAAGCCCAAACTTCGACATTCTTCGCCCTTCAGTAAGTACGAAGCTTGGGTATCTTTTTTAGAGTATTTATAGCACTTTGGTTGGTTTGTGCTTGGTCACAAATAGTTGCCACAATATTCAATCCAGTCTGTTATACAGTAGGTATTATCTTTTTTATTAGCCGCACAAGGCAAACACTTTTAAATTGCGAAGTTGTAAAAAAATACTAAACTGGTTGCTTATATTTTTTTGTAATACCACGTATCATAAATACTAGAGCGTGATTAGCAAAATTGCTCTTCCGTATACCGCTACCCTGATCTTCAAATCCGTCCACTTCAACTCTGTATTTATTATATTGCAAATTAGCCGCAATGGCTATTTCGTCGAATAATAGGACGCAATTCCTACTATCTCTTGCTTTCATTTTTTGAACAGTTTTCTTTAAATTATTTAATATTTTAGAATTAACTCTAGTGTTATAAGGAATTTGTGCCAGTAAAGACATCATTGTCTTCCTTGTAGGTAGTGCAAACATTTTTGCCAATAAACGGTATCCCTTTCCACTCTACTTGTATAGTGACAACGCCATGATTTTATCGTCTACCGGGAAGCGACGAAAAAAAAAAATTGTATATTTTATATTTGCAGCAAAAATTACAGGTCCTCTGACAAGACAGCGTCTCAGCGCAGGATACAAAATAGAATTAAACTAATCATGTACAAAACACCTCCATGAACAGAACAAACAATGTTATACACTTATAGAGCTAAGACATAGTTGTATACAATAAAGTTAAGGATAAGACAGTTGTTTATAGCTAGCGCTGTTACACTGTATCAGTGGGCGCAGCCTCACCAGTACATTAAATAGCGGCGTAAACTTGGTGGTGCAACACTTCAGACTCACTATGGAGCATCATACGCTGCAACACTTCCGCGTACACTGCACTTTAGGGGCACTGAGGGGAGCGTGGCCCAATACGGGAAGCTGCTAACTCCTCCAACCCCTAGTGGAGCAGCAGGATCACTCGATCCCCTGCCTGGTACGCTGGGACGATGTTCTTCCAGTCATCTGGCCAAATCTCGTCCAATTCGTATGAGAGCCCTGCAGGACTCTCGTTATCAAAGTGCGAAGCGTTGAGTCGCGCAGACCCAGCGACGCGAGATCCTAGTGAGACTGGCCGGGAGATTGAAGCGCGTCGCTACGGCATTTACGACCTCTTCGTCCTTGCCGTAGTAGTCGCCCTTCCTCTGGTGGGAGGAGGAGAGAGGTACCGTCGCGGTGACGATTTGGACGTCCACGACAACGGCTTCAGTTCCCCGGCGCGCAATGATGTCGGGCTTGCGCAGTCCTTTTGTAGTTCGGAGGTGAGACTCCTCGGCGACCTCCCAACCCCCGGTCCTCAAGGCGTGGGCCACGTTCTTGGCGACGGCGTTATGGCGGAGTACCCTACCACCATGCGTGCGCCAGCAGCGCTGGATGACATGCGCAGCTGTCTCGGTTTCTCGGCAGTCGGCCCTACAGCGAGTTGGTTTGGTGCGACGCTGCGCACCACTAGATGTTCGAACTCGCATAGGGATGGTGTTGATACGCACGTGGTGGTATTGCACGTAGTGCAGGTGGTGGCGGAAACGTCGAGATCAGCCTGGCCTCGACACTGGGATTAGGATCGTGGCCTTGGAGAGTGACTTCGGCGATGGAAGCCAGGAGTTGAGCCTGGTGCCGGTTCTCTCCGGAATCGCGGATGAGTCGAGCCAATCCGTCGGCAGCTCGTCTCAGCGGATGATTCTCGACGGCTTCTCCGGCTCCTGCCGAGGGTTCCGGTGGTGATGGTGGCGTTGGAAGCGGTGATGGTGGTGACGGCCTGAGGTTGCGAGCTGCTGGTGCCGCTCGTGTCGCTGGGCGCCTCGGGGACCTTGGCGACGGTGGCTCTAACTTCTTCAGCCGCGAGCAGCCGAAGCTCCTCTGCACTCCAGCGTACCTTCTTCGAAGGCAGCACAATTGCCTCGTTTACCTCTTTACGGTTCTTGGCGGTGCGGTGCACCCCCAGGACCGAAAGGACTTGAATGTCGCGTTGCACGTTTGACACGTGAAGTCGACCGGTGTTGTGGTCGACGACGATGAATTCGGTTGCTGACCGAGTGTACCAGCGGCGACAAGGTTCGCCTGCTGCCCACTGATTGTTTCAGCACTGCCAGGGTTCGGGGTGCCGACCTGGCTTCTGCTATTAAGTTTTTTAAACTTAGAGCCTGCTGAAACTGGTGCGTTGTGGTTTGGGGTAGCAAACCCCTCCCCCGCGAGCCCACCGCATTGTCGCCGGTTGCGCCAGATGGCGGTCGAATGGGCCACATGGTGACGCTCCGCGGGGCGTCCCCTTCAACCGGCTCCTTCGCTGGGATGGTTGGTGGTCTCCCAACGTCGGCAGCGATCAGCACAGCATTTGTAATGCAAACAGCGGCGCTACGTGAAGGCTGCTGTGTGGTCTTGATAAAATAGAGGCTGTGGAGCTGGACGCTCTGTATTGCGCGTATTGTTGCCCTGTGCCGAGGTACTTGAACCCAAGTCGATGGTCTGGCCTGGGTGGAGGCTATGACTAAGAGAGAGTCATAGTTACTCCCGCCGTTTAAATTTTTTATTCCGTATTTGACACATCACGATATTATATGTTGTTTTGTCTAATTTATCCATCATATTCATCACAACTGTTCACGGGAGAACTCCTCTTAACACTGGGAGAAGTTTTTCGTTAGAGAGCGTAGTGATTTGTTTCTTGAGCAATTAAGGAAATAACATCTTTATCAATTAATAAGGCAACAAATTCATATGGCTCTGCATCCTGTAGGGTCTCGATAATGCCCGGAGTAATTCCTACATCTTCATTGTTTTTATTGTAAATAATATTTTTCCTTGTCGAAGGGTTTGGTGTGCTCCAAACTGAACTTGGTGTATTTACGATTGTTGGTGAATTTACAACATCTTTAGGGCGGTTCGTCCATCCAATGTATTGCGATAAGCTTGTACGTCCTCCAATTCGTATTTGCAGTTCTTTTGCTACATATGACAAACTCTTGAAGTTAGTTGATCTGGCTGGTCCTAGATCCTTCTTGAATCCATAATAACGGTTATTCTTTACTGCTGTCACAGCTAAAGCATATTTAGTCCAATCGTCTGAGTATTTATGAGAGACACATTATTCCATGTAAAATCAGGATATGAAAGAATTGCTTCTCCAATGACAAAGAATGATGTAAGTCCACTTACGACAACTTGATTAATCGTTAGATTAAGACGTAAAGCAATATTAGGTATTAGATTAGTCCAATGATTAAATATCCTTTGTACAGTTTCGTCAATTATGTTGTCACTAAAATTTGTATAAAAGACTTTAATGGCTTCTGCAGAAATTGTAATTCAAAATTTATTTTAAACTAATTTGACTGCTTTTCTGATATGGAATTATTGCAAATTTTCCCTTAATACACGCTTCGCATTTTAATGAAACGGCGCAATCTGACAGCTTCATATCATTTACTAAATTCTCTTGAAATAATATCTTAAGGTGAAGCATCCGCTTAATTAAATCTTAAGTTAGCTGCAGAACACTTGATCTGACTTGATCTCTTTCAAATAAGATATCTTTGTTTTTATGAATGAAACTTACGATGAATTGTACATAATTTTAAAGCCAATACTTCAAGGTATCGCAATAATATACATATTATTAAATTTATGTACAACTAATTGATAGAAAACGGTTCAAAAATGGACTTGAATATCTCAAAAATGCCGAGTACGATTTTCTTAATTTTTTTTTTATATATTTAAGAATATGGTCCTCTATAACATATACAATTTTTATCCAATTTAAATTTGTAACTTTTGAGAAAAAAAAATAAACATGCGAAAAAACGCTTAAAAGCAGGCTTTTTCGGATATTTTTGTTTTTTTCAAAAGTTACAAATTCAAATTGGATAAAAATTGTATATGTTATATAAAACTATGTTCTTAAATATACAGAATTTTTTAAACAAAATCGTACTCGGCATTTTTGAGAAATTCAGACTTGAAATTTTGATATCTTGACCTGCTGCATATCAATTCAAATTTGTTTGTTTTATAGAAATTTCATATTCTTTATATTGTACATATCAAAAAGTAGAATGTTGTGAGATTATTCTGCACTACTTGTTCCTTCATTTAGATGAGAATAAGTATGTAAAATATTTTTTGGAAATTTGAATTTGTTGCAGTAACTTTGCGAAATACTCATTTTACACACTTGATGTGTGCTTTGTCGTACACTCAGCGCAAAAATGAACATCTAGATTGACAGCTGTCATTCATAATGATAATTTCACGATGTAGATATATACATGTTATGAATGAGTATTTCAGAATTTGTGGTTTGAAATATATCTATTTTATTTTTCGTATTATATACATTAATATTCGAAGTTGTCAGTACGATACAACAGGATTTACTGCAAACATTTTATCAATTTTAGCAGAGCATATTAGTAGAACAGTATGGCTAGTAATATTGAAATGCATTATTTGTTTTAAAAACCGATATTTTTAACAAAGTTTTTAATTTGACGTTTATAGACAACAATTCTTATTCTAATCTTAAATATTTCACGAAAGGAAGTAGGAATTTATTTATATTGCTTACAGATTATAAGATGAATGATAACATAAAACAGAACAAATATACCTCGTCGATGCAAAATTGAAAATACGTACATAAATTTATAAACAAATGCTTGTGGAAAAATTTATATTCATATTTGGATAGGGGCATGTATTTTGTAAAATTGAAGCGTTTACATGTTTTCAATACATTTAGGATTACAGTACGTAAACATGATTAGAAAATACATGAGAAATGAGAACTGCGATTCTAAAGTCAGAATATTCAAGTAGCTGTACCCATATATTTGTACACATTATGAGAATTTCATACAAAATTAAACATAATAATTACTTCACTTGACAATTAATAAAAAGAAGACCTTTTTATTACGTGTTGGTGGGCGATCAGTTTTATGTAGAAGATTTTTTTTTTGTGTTGCTGACTAACCTGCTTTATGAATTTACGTATTATAGGAGTTACAGAAATCACAATATAAATATGTCCGTGAAAATTAAACTAGCCACTTCTTAACAATATGTTCATTTTCTATTATTTAGCTTGGAGTCATAAATCAGTGCGATTATGAACATCTGAGAGAAAGAAATATAAAATGTTTGTGATAAAAAAAACACAAATTTTAGAATTAAATATTTACTTTTATTCAAGACTTGCGAATAATTGGTAATTGGTCAATTATTTTCAAACATAAAACATATCTTTTTTTTCTCAAATAAATAGTTTGAAATTATAAAAGTCAATTTGGTCAATTGGATATATGGACATGATCATTTTTGAAAATTTTGATGATCACAATATGGCTCTTGAATCTCTAAAATAAAAATAATATTAATAATAATATCCTAATTAATTATAACAATATAATTTACATTTGGTCGTCGTCCCATGCCTTTGTAAGCTCCGCGACCACGTCCGCGACCACGTCCGCGACCACGTCCGCGACCACGTCCGCGACCACGTCCGCGACCACGTCCGCGACCACGACCACGTCCACGACCACGTCCACGTTCGCGCCCACGTCCATGATTCTCTCGAATATGGCTTGCGGCACCAGCATCGGATTCACCAGTGGCAGCAGTAGAGGACTCGCCTGCTTCCTCTTTATTAGAATTTTCCACCATATTTTCTACTTCTACAATCGGCTCTGTATGCATGTTCTGTAGTCGAAGTAAAATAAAAAATGAAAACAAACAAATCGCTCATTTTTGCAAGAGTTACTCGTGATCAATAATTATTGTTAGGAAAGTTGTTATAACAGTAATAAATTAGAAATGTTGCTAAACTGGCAACTTTTTACAGACTCGGGCTGACTAATTATATATTTATTACTTACAGAAAACAATATAAATTTTCTGTATATGTTATTATTACGGTATAAGAAGCGAATAAAATCGATACAAATTTGTATATTTTATTGTCACTAAAAATTATTTTACGTCGTATATATAACAGTTTGTATAATTACAATACAAACACCTAACATTTATAAAAAATTACTGTTTCCTCACAAGTAGGTACAAGTTATACTTACTTCTTCATTTTGATTTTCCATTTTTTGCTTCGTTGTCAAGTTAAAAGCCACCATCTGATATAACGTTCAATTCTTCTTCGCGCGCATTTTTGTGCAACTTGTGCTGACAGCCGTTCCGCGTTGTGTGGCGTTGCGCAGCGGAAGCGATGTTCGTTCTCTTGCTGGCAGACCGTGAATGAGGCGACACGTGTTTTCTGTTACCGCTGTGGAATTTGCTTTACCTGAACGACATTTAAGTTTTATAATCGTTGATTATTTATTCTGCGTTGAACTAACATCCTAAGTAAGTAGTATTCTACCTTATTTTATCGCATTACAACGTTTTTGGTTGTTTATGCTCAATCTAGTTAGCGTGTCTGTGAAAACAGATGTCCGTTTCCCACGTGGACCCGGCATCGCTGTCTGGAAGCAATCGCATAATTTTTGTTACTGGTAGCGTGAGTTTCGTTTTAGCATTCCGGTCTCTAAATTTATTTCTTTTTGTTTGGATTCTCTCCTATCACGGCGAATAATTATTTTTACACCGATTAAAATTTTGGGAGGTTAATTTTTTATTAAATCTGTAAATTTGGGTTATAAATCATCTGTGTTGTGAGCACCGTAATCGACAGCGATTCCATTTTTTAACGGCGGCTCTATTCATCTCAATGTCATCATTCATCGAGTGGATGTGCGTGTGCCTGTGACAGACGATTGGACTTAGACTTTTTGGACGATCCCGGAGTAAGTCTTGTGCCGTTGCACTTTTTGCAGGTTAGTTTACAACCTGGCGAGACGTAGAGTTTCAGTAGCGTTGTAGTTTAAGTGTTTTAGTTATAAGTTTGTTTGATTGGCTTGAATTTTTAGTATAGTTAATTAGTTTGGGATAATTCACAGCCAACACTAGTTACTGAAACTCTGGGGCTCTGGTGTTCTTGATGCTTTTGCATCATTTGTCGCGAAAGTCCGTTTTCTGCAAATCACCTTCATCGTATCACCCTTTTTGTTCCCTTTCTTCCTCCCTGCTTTGCGTAAAATCAATCAAAGATTTTGTTAGTTTTCAAATTTTGCTTTGTATTCATTGACAGTAGATTCGTAATATATTTGTAACTTTGTTTATATTCATACTTGTATCTTTGTAAGTAATTTTTCTTTTGAGAGCTCATAGTTAGAAATAGTTTAGCTGTTTAGAAGGATTTGTGCTTCATTTTGTGTTGAGTATTAAATTCATTTATACTACATTGTTTGAACTAGTTACTGGCGCTGTGTTGTACTGTTTTAGCGTTGATACCAGCCAGAAGGGATCATAGACTGAGACGATAGCTGATTCTGGGTGTGATTCGCGTGCGGCTTGGATCCTGCAATAGCACGACCACGTTTACCTCGAATTCACCAAGAAAACCTATCCTGTCGACTGCCACTGACTGTCGATCATACTCATCAGCTGTTGAATACTATCTCACTGGCAGAAACTCACGCCTGAATTACTCTGAATCTTACGGACAACTACAACACCGCCTGCCTTCACTAATACGTCTTCTCGAGGAAATCTCCGTGCTGACCGTACACCTACGTTAGCCAGGAAGCCCCGCTTACCACCCAGAAGCTCTTGAATCTCCAGCAAGAAGATTATTAGCTAGCTTTATTTTACACACACAATTTGCTGCACAAACTGTAAGTTCATTTTTTGTTTGCTCTATTAATTTTTTGGCATCATTCCTAAGATTGTATGTTACGCTTTAGCTCATTGAGTTTTGTATTCACCATTCAGCTCTCATTAAATTGTACATTTTTATTTAGTGTGTATTCCTCTTTCTTCCCATCTAGTTCCAAGTCACTAGATTCTTTTTCAGCCATTATTTCAGACTTGGTGGCGCTCTCTTTACCCCGACCCGCTCGTGCAACTAACATCCGTCGGTCACTTTTGTGGGCGTTCTCGAACGGTAAGTTTTTACCCGAAAAGGCGTCACACTGAATAAACCAATATTATGATCATAAGGTACTTCCCAAAATATCAAATATCTTCTTTTTCTTATGAGTGTTTACCCGCCAAAAGTTAGTAATATTTGAGAACCCATTATTATCACGTTATGCTATTTGTTATATTTATTACGCGTAGTTACAACGGAACGTGCTTATTTTATGTACTGTTGCATTATATGTAATATTTTGTGAATATATAATTGTTTCTGTAATTATTTATTTAAATCATTGTGCAATATAATAACAACAATTGTTTTTCTAAGTACTTAGTAGTACAGTTTTGGCTTTCCATTAAGTTTCTACAAAATAGGTAACTTTTTATTCTCATAAAGTGAAAAATAATGTTATTTTCAAAGTATACTATTATAGATTAGTTGAAAATGGCAGATTGTTTTCAAAAGAAACCAAGTACGCGTGGCTTACACTTAATGAGTAAAAGAAAAAAGTTGGAAAACCTAAATCTATTGAAGGAATTAGATAATATGTTAGTTACTTGTTATTCGAATCCTTCTTGCAGCAAAGATTTAGATAGGGAATCGCAACCAAGCGGCAGTCATAGTGACCAAATTGCGCATTCGAAAGTGAGACGTAGTTTATTTCCTACAGCAAGTAATAGTAATGATAATACCTTGTAAGTTTATTTGTAATTAAAAAAATATGTACGTACTGTATGTGTAACATGTATATTTTGACGGCAGGCCTAAGGTAGTGCGTCCAAACAGCTATGAGGATCCAAATCTAGCTAAACTTGAGGGTCGGAGAATTGTCAATATTGCTCATATCATAGCTGAATCAAGGAAATTAAATGACCATTTTTGCGCAGATTCTAAACAAGGGCGTTTGGAATTTGAGTACGAGAAACATGAAGGCTTAAGGAGTTACCTAGTATTCAAATGTACGAATGAAGATTGTCATCATTTACGATATATCGACACAGATCCGAACGTCACAGATGAAAATGAGGAGAAAAAAAAAGATTTGAACTTCTCCACTGTGTGGGGTACTTTGGCAGCCGGAAAGGGTTTAGCGGGACTGCAAGATTTTTTGGGAATGATGAATATTCCAGTTATGTCCGAAAGAATTTTTAGAAAATGTCACAACAAAGTGGGAGAACACTGGTTGAATTCATTAACTCTCGGCATGGAAGATGCTGCAAAAGTGGAATGAAATCATACACGGGACACTGGAGATATGGTGAATGATGACATAGGAATGTGCACTGTTATTGTTGATGGAGGTTGGTCGCACAGGAGCTATGGTCACAGCTATACTTCGAAATCTGGTGTTGCGGTAATAGTAGGTCATTTTTCGAAGAAATTATTGTTTTTAGGAATCCGGAACAAATACTGCAGCATTTGTGCCTTGGCAGAGAGGAGAGGCATAAATATCTCAAACCATAAATGTTTCAGAAATTGGCATGGATATTCACCAGCAATGGAGGCCGATTTGATTGTTGAAGGATTTAGTGTAAGTGAGCAACTATATAATTTGCGGTACACAAAGTTTGTAGGTGATGGAGATTCATCGGTTCACAAACGTTTGTTGGAGTGCATACCGTACAGTGCTTCCATAAAGAAGATTGAATGCAGAAATCATTTAGTAAAAAGAGTGAAGAAACAGCTCTACGAATATGCTGCACGTAAAGGTAACAACAGACGCATATTAACAAATGTTAAAATAACTTTTATATGTAAGTATACAAACAAAATAATTACAAGTAATTGTAATAATGTTGAACCATCTGAAGATTTATTACGTTTTGATTTGATGCAGGTTATACCGCATTGTTTTGGAAACCATGATAACTGTCGGAGCGAAGTATGTGATAATGCAGCCCTAATTGACGACAGTAGCACATATCACACTTTTACTAGCGCCATGAAAATTGAATTGAATTCAATTATGAATCTGTTGGTGAGAAATTCATCTTCTGTAATCCAAAATCTATCGATGAATAGTGCGGAGGAATATATGCATTCTGTAAGTAAGTTTACAGGCGGTAAACAGGTGTTCTATGGTAGAAGAGATATAATGTCAGATGTTATGGTGCTGGACTTCACTATCAGTATGGACCCGAGTGGAATTACAAAGTGTGGAAAGCCATTCAGGGAAGAAGTCCGGGAAAATATATGAAAGATGTAGTAAGGCGACGCCAGGAAAAACTTACACGACTTCAAGCATCATCTAGGAAAGATATAAGAAGGAAAGTACCAGATACCTCAAAAAAGGTAACAAATATTGACTATGGTACAAAGTGTCAGAAACCGGATATGAGTGTTCAGGAATTTTATGATGCAATTAATAAATTAATAGTAATGTTACGAGTAGATATCAAAAAACGCAATGAGTTGGAAGAAAACACGCGTGTACAATCTGAAAACAAGTTATGGACAGAGGAAAGGAAACATAGATTAACCGCTTTATACTTTGGAGAAGTGTGTAAACGAAAACTTCCAGCCGGACCACTTGTGGAAATAATGCTCTACGTTCGGAATATTACAACTGCAGCAACTGATTGGGGTAAAAGTCGAGAATCTGTTGCAATTAAAGTTTACGAGAATGTAACTGGAGTTACAGTAAAACCATGTGGTTTATTTGTATATTTGGAACCTAATACAGGATTTTTAGCTGCTTCGCCAGATGGTTTAGTTGGGAAAGATAAAATAGTTGAAGTAAAGTGCTCATATACAGCTCGACATTTGTCTCCAAAAGAAGCTGCTGTTAAAATAAAAAACTTTTGCTCTGTTTTAAATGGTAATAAGTTAAATTTAAAAACGAATCACAATTATTATTACCAAATACAGGGTCAGTTATTTATAACAGGATGAAAGGAATGTGATTTTATTATTTGGACAACTCAGGGTATAGAAGTAGAAACAATAAAAATTGATGAGGAGTTTGTTCAGTGGATGCTTCCAATATTAAGGAAATTTTATATAAAGGAACTTGCTTCAGAAATAGTTGATACACGAAAAGAAAGAAGTATGTCTATTAGGAATATGGCACAAAAACGTGGACAATAAAATTCATAAATTAAATTTTAAGTAGTCAAATAGCCTGATTAATTCAGTGGGATCCAAACTAGGGGTTTCTGGTGCATTTATGGGCAATGGAAAATATTTTTATGCATATAAATGAAACTGTTATAATTAATCATAACTGTAGAAATATATTGATATATAAGTGGCATAAACTGACATAAATGGTGAAAGCGAAAAGTTGTATATAAAAAGCTATACCTATAAAAGTCAGTCAAATCATGAATATAGACATATTATCTACAGTTCTTTGAATACAAATAGCGTTTTAACAACTTATTTTTCATTTACGTTTTCATTGGTTATGCACCAGCTTATAATATTTTATTCAACCTATCTTATCTTTATATTCCACGTTCCAATCAATTTTCCATTTCTCTAACACATTTAAAATACCACTAAAATTAATATGCCTCCTTTCCATACATAATTTTTTTGAAAAAATGGTAAGTTAGTATAAATCTAAATTCTTGATTTAATATCTTACTAATTTATAAACATTTCAGATAATTAAAAAAAAAAACTACACTTACAAGAAAATATCTTGGTTATATATATAAATTACGAAACCTGAATTGATATTCGAGTTTTAAAAAAATATTAATTCACACAAAGTTTTATTGGTGCGCTAAATCCTCCCTGCTTAAAATTGAGCTTCATCGGGAAGAATCAGGTTCGATTTATTGTCTAATATTCTCGATTCAAGGTCTGGACGTTCGGTTGATTTGAATTTTGAAAGCCATTTTTTCTTTCTTCTCAATGAAGATGTCTACCTCAATGCCGGTGTCACGGAAAATTGTTTCCAGCATCTTGCGGACATATCCCCAATTTAGCCTCCTTTTCCCCACGTCTATTCTTTTCATGGCTACTTTCCTGATGTCTCTAATTTTTTCAAGATTTTGGTAAATTTCTTCGATTTCTTATTTGTGGTCGTTCTGTGGTATGATGTAGGTGTGTCGATCATTTCCCTCACCTGCATTTTTTCCACATGAACAAACCTACAGACATAGAGAACATGTTTTGTCTCGTCCGCATTGCCCTGTGCGAGGAAGCATGGATCCTGTCCAATGTCCTGCCTATTGCTAGCACCTGTATGTCTCTTGGATTCCAGGATCATGGCGTGGTATATTCCTGCGTCCCAGGGTTTTCCTTCCTTCTCGACAGTTGTCGTATATACCTCTCTCATCCATGGTCTGTTTACGTTGGCTTGGAACGATTCGAAGCTTTTATTTTTCATTCCCGCTTCTATCTCTTAGATGCTTGGCTTGATGAATTGTGCATTCTCACCTTCTACTTGTTTGTCTGTATCGTCGGTCTGTGTTCCCTTTGCCTTACTTATGTTCGGTGTTTGTGTGAAACAGTCTCTCGCTTCCTTTTCCGTGGCCTGCTTGTTGTTCCTCTCCTCCTCGACGTCTTTAATTTGTCTTCCTAGGCTGCTTGCCACAACCTTTATTTTCACATTAGTGTTGTGGTGGATTTGCGTGAGTTCATTACGTTTCCATATGGTCTACTTTATTTTTTGGAGCCTCGTCTGTCCTTGGGTGCTCTCTCTTCTTTTTTGCAACATGTCTATATAGGCTCTAATGTCAAACGCCTTACCCGTTCTGCATCCCTCACGGGTTTCGCGTAGAGAGCTGGATACATAGGGTAGGTTTCCTTCCATTTTAATTGTGTCGCTGGCTCGGGTTTTGCTTAAAGTTGTGATTTTTGGCGTCCCCACCGCCTCTAGGAATTGTCCTTCCTCTGTGCCTTCTTCAAGCGTGTCTGTTAGTAGTCTTACCACTTCTTTTAGCTTTTCCTCGCTTGTGTTTAGTTTTTTGTGGAGCTCTTGCGGTGACCGCTTCGTAAGCATGGTTCGTTTGAAAGCATGTACTTCCTGCTCTGTTTCTCCCCTGTTTTTGCTCTCATCTTTCTCCTTGAGCACCTCCCTTCCTCGAAACTCCTCCTCTTCCTTGCACATCCTGCAGTCTGCGGGGCTCCTCTCTCCTCACTGGTTTTTTCACGAGGTTTACTCCTCAGTCGATTTACGGCTCGACGACCCACCTACGCTTCTTGGAGAGACTTGGTTCCTATTCATAGTTAGCCTACCTAAAATTCAGGGTTTCCCCACTCTCCTTGGAGCCTCACTGGGACGTTTCTTCTGCAAACCAGGGAAACGCCAAGGCTTCCCCCGGGTTATAGCATACCCACTGGTCCAGTAGCGGGCGGATACACCGTCGATTTAACGACTTACGCCTATCAAGCCAACCATTGCAACGAACCGGCGTCTCAACCGGAACGCTCTTCGGCTTCTCCCCCGGTACCTTTCCAGGGTAGGCACTCGCCCACTGGGCTAAGACAGTAGCCGATTGACCGCAGATGTGCGTCTTGTGCGAACTGTGATAGTAGACGGACGTGTTGTTATTATCTCGTTGTCATTTGACAGTTTGTTTAGATTTGGGGCGTACGCTCGTGGTGGCAGAGCTCCCGGGGGGCGAAGCACCGTTGTGTTTTATTTTCGATTCGCGATTGTGGGTGTGTTTGTGGATAGTTTTTCGCGGGGTTTTCGCGAAGGTGGTGCTTAGGCCGACCTGGAAAATCCGGACAAGTCTTTGCTTTGTTTTGGGTTTTCGGGTGCGCGGGTACATTTCCCTAGCCCCTCAGGCTTAGGGGAATTGCGAAGGAAAGTCCAGTTTTTAAAACTCGATTTTTCCTGGGTTTTTGTAGGACGATCGGGCATTTTCCAGGTGCAGCGGAAAGCTGACGTTGGTGAGTTTTATCCGGGAAACTCAACTCTTTAGTTTTGTTTTCCGGTCGAATTTTCCAACCCAGTGGACTTGCTGTTGGCCGGAGGAAGCCGTTTTGTGGGTTAGTTTACTTCACACGGGATTTTCCTTGTCTCCTTGGGAGGAGCACGAATTTTCCGAGTGGGGGCTATTCTTGGGAGGGAGTGCTACAGTTCGGCCACCTCAGGTTTTTAGTCGCGAATTATCCGGGTTTGTCTTGGCATTTTCCGGGTGGAATTGGTTTTGCTCGGCGGTGGCTACCGACTCCTGGGGGTAGTTTTTCATTCGTGAATTTTCCGGACTTCCTGTAGGATTTCCGCGAATTTTCCGGGTGGAACGTGTTCGGGGGGTAGTGCGGAAGGGGATAGCTAGATTTTTCGGGGGATAAAATCAAGAGTGAGTGACCGAGAACGTGGGGGAGTATGGCCGAAGCCGGCCGAAATGAGGAGGGGGTGAAGATGAAGATAGCCATGGGGCCGCCGTTGACGGTCCCCAGTGGGCAGGTACCGGGGGTTTTAGGGGGCAGAAAGGACAGGCGAGACTCTGTGCAGAGTACCGCCAGTCAGTCCAGCCAGGAGGAGACTGGCAAGAAAAGACGGGGGGGATACCAAAGCCGGGGACGGAGAAAGAGTGAGTCTGGCCACAGTGAGAAAGATTAGTGGGAAGCTGAGTAGGTACTTGTTGGAGGAATCCAACAAGGTTACCAGGAGTGTATCCAAGGTTGTGTTGGAGAGAATGGCAGATATGGAGGAGGCTGTTTTGAGTGTGTTGATGCAGAATGAACGGCTACATGGGCAACTGCAAGCCCTGAAGGAGGGTATGAGGAAAACACAGCTGTCACATGTGTCGGTGAGTAGAGGAGTGAGTGGAGAGGCAAGTGTGGAGTGTTTGGGGGAACAGTCGGAGTAAGTGACGTTGGGCAGAGGAGTGTAAGGCAAGAGCAGCTGGGAGGTCGTAAGACGTATGCCTTGGTGGTGAAGTCGATATCGGGGAAAATGGAAAGCCAGGCTGTGAAAAACAAGGTGATGGAGGTGGTGCAGCCTGTGCTGAAGAATGTGAATGCGGTGAGAAAGAAACGGGCAGGTGGTATCGCGATTGTGGCGGCACGCTCAGCGGAGAGGGATGCCTTGAAAGCGTGCGCGGAGTTTGCGAAAGCAGGCCTGAGCGTAAATGAGCCCGCGAAGATCGGTCCAAAGGCCATCATTTATGATGTGCTTAAGGACATGACGACGGTGGATCTTCACGGGGAGTTGTTTGTAAAGAACCTGCGGAATGTCTGTTCGGAGGCTGAATTCAAGGAGAGAGTGAGGTGACCCGTGGTGGAAGGAGAGGAGCGAATGTAGAGAATGTGGTAGTGGAGATGAATGAGCGGATGCGAGCGTATATGGCGAGGAGTGAGAGGATGTATGCCTATTTTCAGGCATACAAAATCCGGGAATTTGAGGCAGTGCAGCGGTGTTATGGCTGTGCTGGCTTCGGGCACCGGCTGAATGAGTGCCAAGCAGGGGGACGACTGTGCAGGAGGTGTGGTGTGAAAGGGCATTTGGCGGCGGCGTGTACGGCATCGGTTGAATGCAGAAACTGTAAACTGCGGGGGAAGGAGGCAGGGCACAGTATCTAGAACGAGGCGTGTTCAGAGTATGTGAGAGCGTTGGAAAGAATGAGGGCGACAATCTTTAATGGATAGTCGCCAGTGTGTAAGGATGCTTCAGCTGAATTGTCAGAGAGCATATGGGGTCATGCTAGACGTCGGAGAATGCATGGTGAGAGAACGGGTGACTGTAGCTTTGCTGCAGGAGCCATATGTGTTGCATGGATTGGTGAGAGGAATTCCGGCGGGCATGAGAGTGATTGCGTGTGAAAGAGATGCGAAAGCGGCTGTGGTTATAAATGGAGATGTAGAAGTAATGTTGGTAAGAGAGCATACGAATGAGCATGGAGTGTGTGCGTGGGTGAAAGCAGCGTTTGGAAAAATTTATTTGGTGTCCTTGTATTGTCAGTTTGGATTGGATGTGGCTCCCTTTTTGGAGTATGTGGAGAGAGTGCTTGAGATGGCGAATGGAAAATCCGTGGTGCTTGGGATGGACGCGAATGCGGTGTCACCTTTGTGGCACAGTAAGATTGGAAACAGGTACAGTGAGAGTGAGGAGCGTGGAATAGTGTTTGAGGATTTTATCCTGCAAACAGGTATGGATGTGTTGAATGAGCCCAGCGAGTTCTACACTTTACATACTGTGAATGGGGCTAGTGATATCGACGTAACGTGTGTGAAAGGAGGGAATCGGTTAGAATGGATGTGGGAGGTGAAGCCTGGGTGGAGTGTTAGCGATCACAATGCCATCAGTATTGTATGTCGTTTTGACCATTCTGCAGCACGAATGTAAACCGAGTGAGTTAGACGGGTTCAGGGTTAGGCTGGCAGATGAACAAGTTGAATGGTTGAATAAAAAAGTGTCTGGTGTGTGTAAGAAAGTCCTGCGAAGAGCGAGCGAGCGAGTGGCAAGGAATAGCTGGTGGACGGAGGACCTCAGTAGCAAGAGGAGAGAGGGTACGATAGCTGAGACGTGGTTACCAGAGAGTGAGCCGTAGGAACAGGGAGGAGGCGGAGGGACTGCGTGCTAGGTATCGAGCGTTGGAAGTTGAATACAAGAAGCTGCTGAGGGTGACGAAGTTGAATGATTGGAGAGAATTTGTGAGAGTGAAAGGAAACGAGAACCCATGAGGAGAGGTGTACAGAGCCTGTCGTGGTAGGAGAGGATGGGGGGACGTCCTGGCGATGATGAGAAGTGGAGATCGCGTTGCGAGCACTTGGCGTGAAAGCGTCGAGATGCTCATGGAGGAGTTCTTTCCGGCAGGGGAGGTGCCTATACACAACGAGGCGGAACCCGTGATGAATGCTGATGAATTTAGTGAGGATGAGGTAGAGATGGCTGTGATGAGGATGAAGATGAAAAAGGCGGCGGGGTTGGACGGTCTCAACCCGGAGATTGTTCGATGTGTGTGGTGGGCAATTCCGGAGTTTGTAACGGCGGTGTTCAACATGTGCATGAAAGAAAGGTATGTACCGGACGTATGGAAGAGAGCGCGTGTATGTGTATTGCTGAAGTCTGTGGAGAAGCCTAGATCTAGCCCTAGATCATACAGGCCTATCTGCTTACTTCCAGTGATGGGAAACTGCTGGAGAGGAATCGGTTGAGTGAAAGGATCGAGGGAACGCAGAATGAAAGACAGTACGGATTTTGTCGTGGGAAATCTACAGGGGACACATGGGTGGAAGCGAGGCGTGTGGTGAGGGAAGCAAGGAGTAAGTACGTGCTGGGTGTGTTTGTAGATTTCAAGGGGGCGTTCGACAATCTAAGCTGAGAGAGTATACTAAGAAAGCTTGAGAGTGTGAACTGTAGAGAGATTGGCGTGTGGCGTAGCTATTTCAGCAACCGCAGGGTGTATATCCAAGGGGCGTCTGACGAAGTATGGAAGAATGTTGAAAGAGGATGTCCGCAAGGATCTGTATGTGGGCCGGTTCTGTGGAATTTGGTGATGGATGATTTGCTGAATGAGTTACGCGATACAGAGAATGAATATGTGGCGTATGCGGATGACCTGCTGTTGCTTGTCCACGGCAATAGTAGAGCGGAGTTGGAGCGGAAGACGGTGAATGTGATGGAGAGAGTAGTTTGCTGGGGAACGAATGTAGGTGTTTGTGTATCCTGGGAGAAAACGTGTATGATGTTGATGAAAGGAAGATTGTCTGGAAGAAGGGAGCCGAGTGTGAGGGTGAATGGAAACAGGGTGGATGGATGTGAAACCGCATCTGCGTGAGCTCCGTAAGAAAGTGGTTAGTGTGACTGGGTGTCTGAGGCGAGTGATTCGAAAGGAATGGGGCTTAGGTAGAAGAGCGGTAAGAATGATTTATAGAGGTGTGTTTGTTGCATGCGTGACGTATGCAGCTGGAGCGTGGTATGATGTGATGAAGTATGCGTATGCGAGGGATGCCATTTTGCGGTGTCAGCGTGTGGTGTTGTATGCGTGTATATGTGTGTGCCGTACAGTCTCGACGGATGCGATGTGTGTGTTGATGGGAGTACGTCCGTGGGAGCTTGAAGTGCTTGCGTGTGGTGTGAGGTACAAGCTGAGACGGGGCCTGCCGATGGATGAGGATATGGATGTGATTACAAATGAGGAAGTTGCTGGTGGGAGTATGAAAAGCTGTATGAAACTGTTGAATGAAAGGATGATATCGGCGCACGAACGTAGATGGGATGTAAACACGAAAGGGAGAGTGACGTATGAGTTTGTGAGAAGTGTGACGTTTGCGTGTGAGAACGAATGGTTCGTGCCCGGATGGGGAATGAGCTTCCTCATCACAGGGCACGGAAGCCTGAATGCGTATCTGCACCAACGAGGATTGTCTGAGAGAAGTGAATGTGTATGCGGACATGCAGAAGAGACGTGGAGGCATGTGTTGCTGGAATGTGAGTTGTACGAGAGTGAGAGAGAGTGGAATCTGTGGTCAGTAGAGAGGACAGGAGAGCGGGGCGAATGGGACGTAAGCAGATTAGTGACCGAAAGAGGAAGCTTTGAATGCGTGAATGAATGTGCTACCAGAATGTTTGAGGTGAGGAAGGATCTGCTGCGTAGGGTGGATGAAGGGGGAGGGGATGAGTAGGGCATAGTAGGGCGCACGAGACTGGGGCGCAGGTGGAGGATGCAGATATCTGCTGAATCTCGGGTATGGCGACCCCGCGTCATCCGAGCCACGGACGAGGGATGGACTGGGGTTGGGACGGCCTAGCCGGACCAATGTTAGTTCATTCTTGGGAGAACCGGCGCCTCCCACGTACTCGTAGCTAACGCAGGGGCAGTTGGTTCTGTCTGAGTCGTGCTTCGTGCAGACGCAGGTGGGGCTTGCTGTTGAGTGTGGCGAACTCACGTCTCCAAGCTACGCAGGAGGAGGGATACCTGGGGAGGGGACGCGCTCTATGCGGACTCGACCTGGGGGCGAACTCTGGGTGTGGCAACCCCACGTCTCCAGCTACGTAGGGAGCAGTGAGACATCACTGTCAGGCGCTGTGTGCGGCTGCTGGGGGTGTCGAGCTGTTTGAGATGTGGCGGTCTCACGTTCCCGAGCTACGCAGGAGGAGGGACACTTGGGGAGGGGACGCGCTCTATGCGGACCCGACCCGGGGAGAACTCTGGGTATGGCAACCCCACGTCTCCAGCTACGTAGGGAGCAGTGAGACATCACTGTCAGGCGCTGTGTGCGACTGCTGGTGGTGTCGAGCTGTTTGAGATGTGGCGGTCTCACGTTCCCGAGCCAACGTAAGGGGCAGTCGGGTGTCGTTCCGTCCCCGCGGACGGCAACAGGCTGTTACGGTATGGTGGCCGTACGTCCCCTAGCCACGCAGGGGATGAGGAACTCCTATCGCTTGCGGTAGGGAGGGATCTCATCGGGTGTAGCGAACCCGCGTCCTCAAGCTATTAGGCCGGAGAGGAGGAGGTGCAAGACCTGCCGGCACCCGACCAGAGGTTATCTGGTAGCACGGGGATTGATTACAGCCCCGGGGGTGAGTTATTGCCCTCGGATCAATCATGGGTTTGGAAACAAAGGTGCGGGTATGTGGTTGAAAGCCTATGCAGGCTAGATGTCGGTAACGGCATCGACGGGTGAGCAGCGTACTGCTCGGGTACTGGCCCGCATAGTCAGTAGGGATTTAGATAGGTCCCCTCTCACCAGAGAGGCCGAGGGGCTTGCCCCCCAAAGCATTCTGGTAGACATCGGTCGTATACTTGGTGTACGCTCAGATGTCGCGCTGATTGGGCGTATCCCAATCCCGAGCCCATGGGGGCCGTGGCGGATAGAGCCGCAAGGCAGGTGCCGCCACGTTAAACTATAAGACACACTCACTCCTTGAGGGTGGGGTGCTTCTTATGTACGTACGTATGTACGTACATACGTACATATGTACGTATGTATCTCGCATAACTCAAAAACGGTAAGCCGTAAAAAATTGAAACTTTATATTTAGGACTGTTATAACATCTAGTTGTGTACCTCCCTTTTTGGTCATTATACAACTACCGGAAGTGGTACTTTACTTGAAGCGTATAATAGATTTTCATGAAAAACTATATTAAAATATAATTTAAAACTTTCCAAATTTGGTATATAAGACTACTATATCAATGGAAATAACATAATAGATTTTGGTTAAAATAGACTAACCGGAAGTGGCACATTACATGAAGCTGCTAACAGTTTTCCTTGAAAAAAATGGTATTATTTTAATTTTAGAAATGAATGCTGCAAATAAAACTTTTAGAGAATTAAATTCTGCGTCTATCACATTAAGAATTTTTAAATTAGGTTTTTGCATAAACGAGATATCTAAATTTAAATATTATATATTTATCTACCCCTGTGGCTCCTCCACCACTAATATCTTTGGAGGCCGTGATTTGACGGCTGGTAACCGCACTTCACGCGAAAAAATATATCACATACCGAGATCTGCTTAGGCAGAGTGCCACACCCAGTGATGGGTAAAAGGCGTGATGATATATTTATATTTATTTATTTATATATTTTTAGATTTAAAAAATATAAGTTTGCTATGAATTAGAACAAAAAATAAAAGATTTAATGTCAAATATGTGGAATGTAAAAAATATCTATAGTTTAATACGCGTACAAGGAAGTCATGTGGTGTCCACATCAGATTTTTTATAGTTTGCTATGGGGTAGATAGTCCAGTGGTATCGAGTCGGACTGTGGATCTTGAGAACCCTGGTTCGATCCCCACAGCCGATAAACAATTTTCACCTATTTAAAGTCTATCCCTCTGGCTCTCCCTCCATTAACATCTTTGGGGGCCGTGATTTGACGGCTGGTAACCGCACTTCACGTGAAAAAATATATCACTTACTGAGATCTGCATACGGCAGAGTGCCACACCCAGTAATGGATAAAAGGCGTGATGATATATTCATTTATTTATTTATATCTAATGCTAAAATATCAAGAAAAATCATTTTGATTTCCTCAAAAAACAAAAGTTGTTTTGAAATACAATAAATAACCACGATAAGACAATTGCATGATAGCACGTTTTTCGTAAAACCACAACCGTATTTAGATATCTACTAACTTGTTAATAATACTTCGATATCCGGTTGATGTTTTTGTACACGGAAGGAAAAGATGGACATATATTAATAACATTTCAATCACTGAATGACTTCAGTCCTTGGTTCGCGGACAGAACTTTCAAGTTTAGTTGAGTTTGTGTTTTGCATTTGTCTTTAAAAAAATGTTTAATTCAATATTCATCGTTGCTATAGTTGGGACTTTAATTCAAAGTAAGTAAATAAAATGGAATCTATGTTATTATTATTAAAAAATGAAATTAATATTAATTTGTTTTGGAGTATTTATTATAAAATAAATTAGTTATTTACGTAACCAGTTATGAAAAGGTTGATATTGTTTGACGAACATAATATTTACCAAAATGAGCGAAGCGAGTTTTGCAAATTATGTGAGTGAAACAATATCACGTGTTCATAACGTATTTTATCTAATTCCGTTAAAATAATGTTTAAAATACATAAAATTCTAGGTTTATGTCAGCTCAGTATATTTCAAAATTACCAAAGCGTTGCCGTGAAAATAAATGAATAAAATGTTTAAATTTAAAGCTTATGTCATCATTGAAAATGAGTTCTGAATCCGAGACAGACCTTCCTTCTGATATCGAAGAATCTGCTAATTTGCTCGTCAACTGTTTCATACCAGAAACATTATTCAATGTATATAAATCCTAAACATTTTAATAAATAGTTTCTTCCGTTATTTGCATTTTGAGAAAGTTCAAACTGTCAACATTCATTACGTAACTAGTTATGTAAACAATTCTTTACATAACTCTTGAATGACAGTTATGAACAAATTGACATTTCATAATTTCAAAAATTGATGTAAAACAGAATTTTTCATAGCGGAATTAGGTAAAGTAAATGTATTTGTCATTTTGAATCAGATTTTAAATTCATTAATTATTAATTCGATAATAAAAACTCATTAAGGACCAAGACGCTTAATTTTAATTTACAATTAAATAAACAATTTCAAATTAAAATGCCACAATAATCATCACATATACCATTTTAAATAGATTTAATTTTTTATTTATTAATTTGATACTATTTATGTGTTGTAACTAATGAAACCTGACAACAAATAATTTGGGAGCGTGCGCGAGATACTCATTTTGCGCACTAGAATACGAAACAGTGCGCAAAATACACTAGGGTGCAAAATAATGCGCAAAATACGCGTTGTTATGGTAGTATAATGTCCGTCAGTACGGTGGTGTAAATAGCAATATGGAATTCGAATCCAGAAATCCCGAGTTCGAATCTCACTCAAGCTAAAAATGAACTACTACACTGCGGCTCGGTGAGTGCGAACTCTGTCCTGTAATTTGGATTAAGTTCCTGTTGTACAGCGTAACATAAATACATAAATATTCGATCTGTTATTGAGACACTATAATAGTTACATCAAGATATTAATTATATGCTGATAGAAAAAGCTTTAATAAATCAAATTCCTATTTGTTCTAGGTTTAGTGGCGCTGCAATATTCGAGTGTGGCGCTGATCTATCCACAGCGCCCCGATATGACTGTGGATGCAGCCACGGACTTGACGCTGGGTTGCCGCGGCCCCGAGCCGATGACCTGGACTTTCAACGACCCCATCAACGGCCCGGTGAGTTTCTCAAACAAAAAGTTCACTGCATTTGTCACCGTATCATTTTGAAACATTGCAACAAAAGTGTCTCAACATATTGCTCACCACCGTCAAAATAATGTTACTCTATAGAAAACCACATCTATTTCACATTTATAATGACGTCTTCTTTGACGTCATTGACGCTATATTATGGCCGCTATATGTCATTGCTGACGAAATTCGTTTTCAATATCTATCACATAGAAGTCTTGTGTTTATTAAGATATATTCACAACATAAAAAGATGAATAGAAAAGTTACAAAATTGCAAAAGTGATATATATTAAAAATTTGTATATGAAATGTTGTGGTTGGTATCTGTTTTTGACATTTATGCATTATATTTTGAGGTTATATTCGTTACACGAGCAAAAGCTGGGCGAATAAGTTAATCACTATTCAAAATTGAATGTTTATTAAAATATATTCACAACTTAAAAATAAATACAAAAGTTACAAAATTACAAAAGTGATACATATTAAACGAAACATATTAAATCTCTATTTAAACAACTTGACCGAAGATGACAAACAACAACATATGAACTACAGTTACTACATCTTGCCAATCCAAAAGCTAAACCACCACTGACTATTTGTTGTTGTTTTCCATGGGATGTGATGACAAGGGGTAAGAGGGTGGAATCGTTGACTTGGTTAGAGATAACTGTTCCCATGCATGAGTTTACATAAAAAAAACACCAGACGCTTCTAAGGGATGAAATACAAGGATCAAAAGCTATCTCAGACCAACGCACAGCTAATAATTTACCCAGATATGTCATCACATAATAGCTAACAAGCGCGATAATTCAGAGAAGCCATAAACTCGATAAATAATCATTGAAATGCACTAATCAATTTGATAATCAAAATACTGTCAAGTCAACTTTACAAAAAGATACTTAAGATAATATTTAGTTTGTCTGTATCTTTCGAAGCTGAGTTGATAATGAAAAATCTTAATTATAACAAAAATTAATTCTGAATTGTTTCACTTTGTTACACTTGGGATCTATGCTGTGTTTGACACTATGACAAAATAATTAAATTGACGACACACTTCGTACCTGGGTGACGTGGTGTAGCGGTTAACATCTCTGCCCGGTTATCAGAAAGTCCCCGGTTCGAATTAAGGCACCACCCAAATTTTGTTGTTATAAACTTTTAAAATTATCTGTTGTTATTATTAAAATTGTAACTTGTGTTTCGTGTTTTGCATAGATCAATATAGGGAATTAAATTCTATTTACCTAATGCCGTTATGAAAAGTCGTGTTTTACATGAATTTTGGAGGTTATGAAATGTCAATTTGTTCATAACTGTCATTGAAGAGTTATGTAAGGAATTCTTTACATAACTAGTTATATAATGAATGTTGACAGTTTGAACTTTCTCAAAATGCAAATAATTTATTAAAATATTTAGGATTTATTTACATTGAATAATGTTTCTGGTATGAAACAATTGACGGGCAAATTAGCAGATTCTTCGATATCAGAAGGAAGGTCTGTCTCGGATTCAGAACTCATTTTCAATGATGACATAAGCTTTAAATTTAAACATTTTATTCATTTATTTTCACAGCAACGCTTTGGTAAATTGATTGATTGATTTTGAAATATACTGAGCTGTCATAAACCTAGAATTTTATGTATTTTAAAATTTTGTACGTAATACGTTATGAAAACGTAATATTATTTGACTCACATAATTTGCAAAACTCGCTTCGCTCGTTTTGGCAAATATTGTGTTCGTCAAACAATATCAATCTTTTCATAACTAGTTACGTAATTAGTATATATCGTATTTCTATATTAAAAAATTTTATTCTCGGATGCATGGGAGCTGTAGCTGTAATAAGGTCTTACGCTGGCTTGGTTGGTAACACAGATAACTGTAAACACGTGAGACATAACCAGATGGTTCAAATCCCGAAACAAAAACTATACTTTTATAAATAATATTTACCTGAAACTGACAGGACAATAAACATTTGCCTGAGCTTTAAGACTCAGGAAAGCTTTACTTTGCTAGTCAGGAAAATAACATATTGGTAATGAAAGACACGTGAGTGTCTAGTTACTTAGCAACATCAAATACTGACTGAATATGTAAGTTTTAATTTAAATTAATTTAAAATATGTATTATTTGTTTATAAGGTAATAGCTGTTAACATACCTGGGAGTGTAATGAATATCATTACAGCCGCAGATGTCAGTTTGAGACATCTAAGGGCTGTTATGACTCATAACATCCGTGGTTTGTTCAATAGTTTACCAGTTTCAGAATATGAACACGTTAACGTTATTAAAAAATAAGATTTTTTGAAATTCTTTGATAAATAACGTCATTGTCATCATTTTAGAAGGTGATCAAGTAAGTCTGTGGTCTGTATGTTTTTATTTAAACGTCATAACGTGGTCATCTCTAATTTGAAAGACTGTACAATTAATATATATTATGATAAGAAGGAGAAGTAATCTTTGTATTATTGTTGTTTTGAGTTCCGTTTGTATGAATAGTGTTATATTATCATCGTGTTTTATTTTCAGTTTCTTGACTGTTTTGACAAGTCAGTATGGTAATATTACCGTACAGAATACAGGTATTACTTACTTACCAGCCTACTTTCATGCATGTAAACATAGGTTTCATATTTTGAAACCGGTAATAGTTATTTACTTAAATAGTCAGGAAAGTGTTCCATTACAGGATGAGCATAATAAATATTGTTAAATTAATTTAAATTAAAAGAAATATTTGACTAACATATAAAATGTGACTGATTTTTTCAAAAAAGAAACGTATTAAAGGAATAAAATTATTATTTTATTTAAAAACTCTATAATCTTTATAATCTTATAAACTTTATAATCTTATAAAACATCTGATAGAATTGTACACGGCTTATTTTAATTTTGCAGCGCAAAAACTGACGCGCGTTTAGAGTTTTTCACAATAAATGCGTCCATCAGTTTGTCCAGGTTGACTTGATCCAGAATTTCCGGATACGTATTTAAAAAATTGTTTTATGTTACAATTCCCAGGTGGGTACTTACCCACCTTTACATTTTTCAGGTGGGTAGTACTACCCATAGTACCCACCTGTTCCGCCGGACCTGCGTGTTACAATAAGTAAAAAATATTTGATAGCAATGTGTTAATAAAATTTCAAGACTGCATCCATTCTTTTCGTTTTACAATTGACACAATCCGGTAAAATTAACTTATTCACCCAGCACTTCTCGTGTTACATTGCTAAGTAACTAGACACTCACGTTTCTTTCATTACCTGTCTAAGCAGGCAATATGTTATTTTCCTGACTAGGCATGCAAAGCAAAGCTTACCTGAGTCTTAAAGCTCAGGCAACTGTTTATTTTCCTGTCAGTTTCAGGTAAAATATTATACGTAACACGTCAGTAAAGCGTCGTACAGGTTTCGTAAGCTGCTTCAACTATCTACTCATCCTGTAATTGAACGCTTTCCTGTCTTTTTACGTAAATGAACTATTATATTATTTCCAGCATTTTAACACAACTCTTAAAAACATAACACATTGGCACAACGACCAAGAATTGGATTATAAGTACGAGATGATATTAACCGTGTACAATGTATCGTATATCAATGTCGGTTTCTATTATTGCCACGGAACAGAAGTGGACTTTGACACTCCCAGGAGGTCGAGCAAAATATACGTCTTCGTCCATGGTAAGCACCTAACACGATATATTATGCACGGCTTCGGAATGCGTAATCCGTTGTAATCGTATGAAAAATTACAGTTTTTATTTCCTTGTACGAAGTAAAGAAAGTATTGTAATCGCGAAACTTTCCGGTTTTAGCGGAAATATGCATTTTGGCCAGCCTTGAATCTATTTTGACTAATTTCGTCGTGACGTCTGTACGTACGTATGTATCTCGCATAACTCAAAATGGTAAGCCGTAGAAAGTTAAGGTATTTAGGACTGTTATAACATTTAGTTTTGCACCTTCCTTTTTGGTCATTATATAACTTCCGGAAGTGCTACTTTACTTGAATCATAGATTTTCATGAAAAACTATATTCAAATATCATCCAAAACTTTTCAAGCTTGGTATATAAGACTACTATATCAATGGAAATAACATAATAGATTTTGGTTAAAATGGACTAACCGGAAGTGATACATTACATGAAGCTGCTAATAGTTTTCCTTGAAATTTTAATTTTAGAAATAAATGCTGCAAATAAAAGTTTAAGAGAATTAAATTCTGCATCTAGCACATTAAGAATTATTAAATTAGCCTTTTGTATAAGCGAGATAACTAAATTTAAAATTGATATATTTCTTGTATTCTTGTAATTAAGTTTGCTATGGATTAGAACAAAAAATAAAAATTTAATGTCA
This sequence comes from Pterostichus niger, assembly GCA_947425015.1. NCBI lineage: Eukaryota > Metazoa > Arthropoda > Insecta > Coleoptera > Carabidae > Pterostichus > Pterostichus niger. The sequence goes on along the minus strand of OX380351.1, from coordinate 16,723,036 downwards.
AATTACGTCAAATATGTGCATTAAAAAAATGTAGTTATAGTATAATACGCGTACAAGGAAGTCATGTGGTGTCCACATCAGATTTTTTATATATGAAAACTGTATACATACTGGGGGGAGGGGGGTATTGACCATCTACTAAATATAAAAAACATTTGTATTTGCTCATATTATATTCCTGCTTTAAATAATTTTTACAATCACATTAAATCTTCTTTGGAATCGCATTCTTCGATAGAATACAAAAATTATTGAATTAGAAGTTGATTTTCTGAGTGCAAATGTCGGTAGTCACATACTTGACTAGAATACCTCTCCCATCTGCGGGTCGAAATAATATCCTCACAAAATATTGGTTTTTGGCTATTTATTAGAATAATAAATCAAACAATAGTTCCAAATTATCTTAGAATTTTAAGTGCTTAGATAATATTTTCTATTTAATTTGTTTAACAATCGGAAATAATGACATCATTATTTAAAAAAAAGTCCATGTTTAAGGGGGGTCATGACCTCCATGACCCTCCCCTGGATCCGCCTTTGTTAAAACCGCAACATGATTGTGTGCGTCGAAGATGAAGTTCGCCGGCTGAGGCAGACTATATTTTAAGCCTACCAAATAATTTCGCAGCTGAGATGCATACAAAATTTTGCACGCAATTGCATTAGGTGACCGTGGCATCGGAACATAGAACTTTAACATGTAAAATTATATTTTTATAATTTCTTGCTTCCTTTATTATTTTAGAGAAAAGAAGCTTCAAATACATGTTGTATAAAATTCTACATTAAAATCAATAAACAGAATTAATAATTTGCATGCTTTAAACAGCAGAAATTAAATTTTAAAATAGGGACTTGAAAATGGAACAAAATTATCTGAAGCAAAATAATTTTGAATTATTAATTTTTATGATAAATTTTGCAGTAAAAGAAATTGTCTTTGTGTAAAAGTGTTGATGGTCCTGAAAAGGACCGTAGTTTTATCAATGGTATTAAATGTTTTGATTGTATTTTAAATTGAACACAGAATAAACTTGCATGCTTTATAACAACAGAAATTACATTTAAAATTAGCTTCAAAATAGGGATAGCCTTCAAAATTATCAGAAGAAAAACTAATGTTTATGATATATTTCGGTAAAAGTTTGTAAAAGTGTGGATGGTCCTGAAAAGGACCGTTATTTCTTGTTATTATCAATTAAATGTTTGGATTGTATTTGAAATTGAATACAGAATAAACTCTGAATGATTCGCAACTGTGGCATGGATGCAACACTGACCCATATTTTCTTTGTAATAACTCTTTGAATTGTGTGTATTGAAGGAATTGGCCTGTGAGGGTTCGAACCCGCAAATCAATCTCTCTCTCCCACTATAATACAACTTAACACATTCATTTCTTTCACTAATTATCCAACATTTTTTGTTATAACTAATGAATAACTACTGCCAATAATTTTTTTAATAAAAAGTATAAAATAAACACTTGGCTAAGTCTCACAAAATTCAGCCTCCAAGTCACCTTATGAGGGCATCGTCAGAGGCTGGCCAGCACAGTTAGTAACCATAGACACGTTTCGCTCTTATTAGAGCTCATCAGTATGCTATAACTCACTTCTTCACCAGAACAAAGTTCACGTGAAGAAGCTGGTGACGATGCCCTCATAAGGTGACTTTGAGGCTGAATTTTGTGAAACATAGCCAAGTGTTTATTTTATACTTTTTATTAAACCTTGTTTCACCAAGTGTTGGATGACAATTAATTTTGTCTTTGTTGTTAACATTTTTCAATGTAATTTCTGTCGTTATAAAGCATGCAAAACTAATTCTGTTTATTGATTTGAATGTAGCATACTACATTTATTTGAAGCTTTTTTCTCTAAAATAATAAGGGAAGCAGGAAATTATACAAATATGATTTTACATATTAAAGTCTTAAGTTCCGGCGCCGCGGTCACCACTCTGTATATTAAATTAAAATTAATTTTGTATATTCTACTAAAAAATAATATCTTGTATACAGCTTCGTGCATAAATAAGAATTATTCAAACAATGCCCTAGTATTTTAAATTTATTAAAATGTTAATTATTTTTTTGTTTCAAGGTGACAATCATTTATCTGTAATTACAACTAAAGTGAATAAATTTATACGAAGTCAATGGTTCACGTTTATACCATGCAGACCAACTACTGAAGACATAAACATCACACTCACTTGTAATGATGCTAAAATAATAATGTCTGCCACTCCTAGTAACTACACTGCAATACATCGAAGTGAGGACTTTATGGTAAATAGTATACATACATTTTAATTAGAGATGGGCGAATATCAAATACGAATATTCATCAGATCTCGAATATTCGAGGTACTCAAATACTCCTAACAGTTAATTTATTTATTATTAATAATTATTTAATTATGTCCTTTTCATTATTTGAATGAAATTGTTAAGATAAAAGAAAATTAAAACAAAAAAGAAAAAGACGAAAACTTCAAATTTAAGGTGAAACGTACGGGCTGATGTTGGCGGAAAACAAATTTGAAATATGGTACGTCTTCATGCTTTTGAAACAAAATATCTTTGTTATTAATAACTTCAAAGTATTGTAATAGCTTTAAGTTTATGTACAAATGATAAAGAAAAACATAGTCAAAAATTGAGGTCAACATATGGCGCGATATTCGATGTTTTCGAATGTTCGCTATATTGACGTTAATATTCGAAAATCTCGAATATCGAATAATGTCAATATTCGCGGCATTCGACTATTCGCGGATGATATTCGCCCAACTCTAATTTTAATTAATAATAGTATAACATAATTTTTCTACGATTGCTATGAACAGTTGACAATTACGCTCTTATTTGTCATCGTAAAGTTGACGTTTTCTGTGTAACAATCAAAAAATAACTAAAGATATTAAATGCGCGCTTATTTCAAAAGTTACCAGGGATACAAACAAAACAGAAACTTGTCATATTGATAGATGACAGAATGAATTTATTTTCAGTACGTATAAGTTTTTAATAATTTAAGATGCAATCGTAGAAAAATGATGTGTGTATCACGAACGTAAAGTGTCTCGAGTAACAAAGAATCACTGCACGCTCTTAATACACAAATAACTTTTTTTTCTACTTCCGTTAGGAAATAGACGTTTTATTTCACTTATTTGAGTTAGGTAATGAACTGCTTTATTTAACTAGTGAAATAATGAGGTAACATAGCAACAGATATCTTGGTAGATGAATTCTGATGTATTATTCTTTTATTTTTTTAATTTATAACTGTCATTAATATGTCAAAATTTCATAATTTCAAAAACGCTCTTTCGTATTTATTAGAACGGAAGTAGAAAAAATATTGTATGAAACTAGTAAGGAAATAGATTATTACTAGAGATGGGCGAATATCAAATTTATCGAATTCGAATATCGAATACGAATATTAATCAGATCTCGAATATTCGAGGTACTCGAATATTCGAATAATCCTAAAAGTTAATTTATTTATGATTAATAATTATTTAATTATGTCCTTTTCATTATTTGAATGAAATTGTTAAGAAAAAGACGAAAACTTCAAATTTAAGGTGAAACGTACGGGCTGATGTTGGCGAAAAACAAATTTGAAATATGGTACGTCTTCATGGTTTTGAAACAAAATATCTTTGTTATTAACAACTTCAAAGTATTGTAATAGCTTTAAGTTTAGGTACAAATGATAAAGAAAAACATAGTCAAAAATTGAGGTCAACATATGGCGCGATATTCGAGGTATTCGAATGTTCGCTATACTGACGTTAATATTCGAAAATCGCGAATATCGAATAATGTCAATATTCGCGGCATTCGACTATTCGCGGAAGATATTCGCCCATCTCTAGTCAGAATACATTACAGATTATGAAAAAATTCAATTCATCACAGATATTTGTATATTAATATTTGATTGCTTTACGCAGATAAGATTTAATTCGTATTATGGATTCATTGCGGAATATCACAGAGCATTGTTTATCTTGTTCCGGTGCACCTGCGATTTTATAAGAAACAACCGAATGTTTACCATTAAAATGTCAACTGATTTCAGTAAGTAATTTTTACCCTTATTTTCATTATTTCTTGTGGTGACCACGACGCCGGAATATAGAAGATACACTCATATTTTTATCATTTCCTGCTCCCCTTATTATTTTAAAGAAAAAAGTTTCAAATAAATGGTGTATATAATTCTACATTAAAATCAATAAAAACAAATAATTTTGCATGCTTTTCGACAGAAATTACATTGAAAATGTTGAAAATTAGCTTAAAAACAGGGATAGCCTTGCTTGGAAATGAAACAAAATTGTCAGAAGAAAAAAATTATTTTGAATTATAACTTTTTATGATAAATTTTGCAGTAAAATAAATTCTCTTAAAATTCACTTGAATTAAAGACTAATAAATAACTACTATTTTTCTGCTGACAGATAAAACGTGAATCATTTGTTTAATTTTGTTTCATTTCCAAGCAAAGTTATCCCTATTATTAAGCTAATTTTAAACATTTTCAATGTAATTTCTGTCGTTATAAAACATGTAAAATATTAATTCTGTTTATTGATTTTAATGTAGAATTTTTTAAAACATTTATTTGAACTAATTGAAATAATAAGGGAAGCAGGAAATAATAAAAACATGATTTCACATGTTAAAGTTCTATGTTCCGGTTTCGCGCTCACCACGCTGTATATGTCCTTTGTAAATGGCCGTCATTGCTCATATAAGTATCATTAGAATTTACTTTTTTATGATAAAATTAAAACATCAAACAATAAACACTTTTATTTTTACTTAAATTTAAAAGTATTTATTTTTATTATATAAGGAAATAAAGATATTTTTTCCCAATTTTGTTGTTGTTTTCTTTACCAGATCGGGTTCTTTGCGAGCAACCCTCGTACATCTATTTATTCTGGCTGCAACTAGAAAATGTTAATTATACAATAATTTTATTTTAGGTCCATATTTACGTACAGATGTGTCCATCTCCGGTCCAACTACAGCAGATGTAGGCGGTGACATAACCTTACAATGTACATATTTACATGATAAGTATTTTTCATACGAGAAACATTGGCCACGATGGGACTCTCCTCTAACTGTAAGTAAGCGGCAACTAAATTTAGTAACGAATATTTATTGTTGCCTTAGAAGCTCGTCAGAATGATAAAATTTGTTAATTTCTTCAAAAAAATAATATTGCAACGTTTATTACAATTTCAGGTTCGATAATAGTTATTTACGTAACCAGTTATGAAAAGGTTGATATTGTTTGACGAACATAGTATTTGCCAAAACGAACGAAGCGAGTTTTGCAAATTATGTGAGTCAAATAATGTCATGTTTTCATATTTTATCTAATTCCGCTAAATTAATGTATAAAATACATAAAATTCTAGGTTTATGCACTGAGAGAAATGGATATTTGGAACAAGTGTAAATATCTTTAATTTAATTAGAAAATGTGTTTAAAAAAGTGACAAGTACACTGTATATTAAAAAATATAATGTAAGTATATTTGAGAAGATATTTTAGAAACAAGCAACTATATATTTGATTTTAATATATTTCTATATTAGTCTTTAGTAAAATATATTTTAGAAGTAAGTAACTATATATTTGATTTTAATATATTTGCATATTAGGCTTAAGTAAAATATATTTTAGAAACAAGTAGCTATATACTTCATTTTAATATATATGTATATTAGTCTGTAGTAAAATATATTTTAGAAACAAGTAACTATATATTTAATTTTAATATATTTGTATATTAGTCTTTAGTAAAATATATTTTAGAAGTAAGTAACTATATATTTGATTTTAATATATTTGTATATTCGTCTTTAGTAAAATATTATCTTTAATATTAAAGGTAGATATATTAAAACATAGTAGATAATGTGTTTGAAAACATATATATATATTATAAATAAAAAAACAAATAACATTATGTACAAATATTTTACATATTTATATAACTAATATAATTATGCAAATATAACAAAGAAAATATAAACATATTCTGTTGAAAGTCAAAAAATATCTTAATTTACTTTTATGTAACATTTAGTATTGTTACTTACGTTATGTTTAACATTCCGTATGACTTAGTTCATTATCCAAAGTGGAAACTGATGGATACTGTACATCAAATGGTGTGTCAATTTCGAAAATTTTTTGCTGCAAATACATCCATATTTGCTTTGTTTCAGACGGATAGTTACAATGCAAGGCAAAAAATATTTTGAAACAAGAGTCTACTGCGGTTACGGGAGTTGTAACATTGTATAATACGTTATCAACTGATACATAACACGCCTCGAAGTTCTCTATATCTCCTACTATAGCTATAAAGGGTTGTATAGTATCTCCTGATTTTTTACATTTCTCACGCCTGGCATCTATTTTTGTTAGATATTCTGCAGCGTTCTGAAAATAACAACATAATTATGAAAATAAATTTTAGAATAATATAATGTATATACGTACTTGTACAATTAAAACGAAACTTTCTTGGATTTCTAGCTTCGATGCTCTTATTTTTTTCGATATGAGTGTAGTTGTTATTACCGGAAACATGAACGGTAATAATGTTATAGCATAAAATTCGGAATCTGCAAAACACATATAATTTATGAATTTGTATCAAAGATGCCAGTATACAAATATTTACTTTTTATTACGATATCCTTGTCTAATTTGTTCTTTTCGCGGGCTATTTTAATTATTTTTTGGGAAATTGCAGGCCATTTTGAAAATAAATTGTTCGTTTTAGTGGGATACAATTGATTAAAATCATTAAGAAGCTGAAATATTATAAATGTAAATTATTTTCTTTATAAATCTATAATTTATTCTTACTAATTTATATCCAGTCCCCTGTTTCAATGCTGGAAATGCATTCATGTATTGATACGGATCAGATTCTCGTAAAATATTTACTCGTTCCTTAAAGGTCTTTTTAAAATATGTTTCTATTGTCTCGTATGGATCTATATTATGTTTCAAATAATTGATATATATTTCAATATCTGCTTCACTCTCCGTTATCGTTATATCCGTATCTGTAATGAATATTTATTTATTGCAATACTATATATAAAAATATGGTTAATATAGTTTACCTGGTACAGATACACTGGATTCCTTTTCATTGGATTCTGTTAATAAATCTTTGTACTTAAATTTTAAATTTATGTACCTACTCCATAACTTTCCACGAGCAAGAATTTTTGGAGAATTTTGTGATTTCTTTTTATAAGGTATATAATATGTCTGCGATATTTCTTTTAAAAATAAGTAACTTATTTCTCTTGCTAGGAATAAAAATGAAGAGGCAGATATTCTAGAATAAATACAGAAATGTTACATTAATAAGTTGTCATTCATACTTTACTTAAAGTAAAACGTGATAAAAATTGTATTACCTATGATCCGTGCTATTGTGAAATAAATGGTCTACTGTTAAAGATGCTATTTTTTGTCGTTCAGAATAACTTAGTATTTGATTTTTTTTTCGTAATAATGATTTTCCGTCCAACGATTTATTTAAAAAATCTTCTAAACCCTGTAATAACATTTATAATTTAAAATAAACAGAAGTAAATATAAATGCATGTTTTTTTTCTAATCCGTGAACCAATAAAAATTAAAGATTAGAACATTAGCGTCTAGATCACTTTCAAATTAACTTACAAGGGGGAAGACCGAAGCGCCTGGTAATGGCTCCAGCTCTGGTGGTGGTCTTTCATGTATAGGAATTGGAACAGGTGCCAGTGCAAAATTTTCATCGTAAAAAACATTGTTATTTGATGCCTCGTTGATAAAATCAACAATATTTTCCTCATTCAGACTCAATGTCGTGCTCGAGCTAGTTGAACCCGGAATTGATATAATTGAATTAAAAAAATTTAAATTGATAACCTCTTTATGAAAATAGTTTTTAAATTTTGCACCGAATTTCAGTCTTAAACCAATTTGTGGAATTAGTTCTTTAATTGTACTATCATCTAGTAATTCCATTGCAGTTTCATCTACTCCTTGATCTAAAATTAAAAAATTGCAAAAATTTTATGAAAATTAAACTATAGTCTTATTTTTTATAAAAGCGAACTGTTGATTAAGATAGGACCGACATTAGTTTATTTCCATACCCAAAAAACCAGGTTTGTTCCCAAGAAAAAAACCGGCTTTTTTCCTCCATCACATCTCTAATTATAATAATGCATTGATTTCATAGGCTCCCACAAAAAAATTACATCCTTATTATTTAATGTTTGTAAAACCGACTGCCTCCGAGGCGACATTAACTTCGTTCTTATAAAAAAGAAACTATAAGCAATTTATTTACTTACTTTTAAATGTTTCTTCTAGGATTTCAAGTCCCCACTCTTTTAATAAATTTTGCACAAACAGATCCATATTCTTCGCAATGCACAATATAAAATATTCACAATGAGAGCTATTTACTCATTTAATGCCGAATGCTCTTACTAGGCTTTGCAGACAAAACAAACGATATAATCCACAAATAAACGACGCAGTTTATTCATGAATAAGTCTTGACTCGTTCACTGCAGGGCTAATACCGATGTGAACACTAAAGAGTGCTACAGTGCATGAACTGCGTAGAAAAATAATTAGTCATATGAGACAGTATATTTCATTTAAGTATATTAATATTTTTATTGCAAATTTTATTCTCTTCATTTTAAATATATATTAGCTAAATCTTAGTATATCTACTACTTGATTTTAAGAATACAGTTACATTGTATCAAATGAAACGTATATTAAAATTTAATATACTGTTTATTAAAATTTAATATACTGCATATTTAATTCAACAAAATTTGTATCTTTGACGAACATATAAGTAAACAGTTTTTCTAATGTAAGTATATATTATACTATAATATTTATTTAGTATAAAATATATTTATTCTTATGATAACTTTATTAAATATACAAAATATAAATTTTTAAATACACGATTTATTTGAAATAAAACAATTTTTTTTAAATACATGTATATGTTTATTTGTATCAAATAAATTAATTTAAGTATATAATTTTAAATATCCATTTCTCTCAGTGTGACAGCTCAGTATATTTCAAAATTACCAAAGCGTTGCCGTGAAAATAAATGTATAAAATGTTTAAATTTAAAGCTTATGTCATCATTGAAAATGAGTTCTGAATCCGAGACAGACCTTCCTTCTGATATCGAAGAATCTGCTAATTTGCCCGTCAACTGTTTCATACCACAAACATTATTAAATGTATACAAATCCTAAACATTTTAATAAATAGTTTTTTTTCCGTTATTTGCATTTTAAGAAAGTTCAAACTGTCAACATTCATTACGTAACTAGTTATGTAAAGAATTTCTTACATAACTCTTCAATGACAGTTATGAACAAATTGACATTTCATAACCTCAAAAATTGATGCAAACCAGGACTTTTCATAACGGAATTAGGTGAAGTTTATTCTTAAATAAAACACGTGTTCGACCGAGAGGTCGTTTCGCGGGGAATGCGTAGAGAGAGAATGATGCGGATCCGGCTCGAAGGACCAAATGTTCGACCGCGGGGTCGTTTCGCGGGGAATGCGTAGAGAGAGAGTGATGCGGATCCGGCTCGAAGGACCAAAAGTTCGACCGAGAGGTCGTTTTGCGGGGAATGCGTAGAGAGCGAATGAGAGCAGAAAGTAAGGCAGAGTGATGCAATGCTGGAAGGAGAAGGTACGGACGTTCTTCACTTCCAGGAGCTGCTCTGGAAGACTTAACACAAGGATGGTAGCTCTTTGCTGAAGGAGAGACAGGATAATAGGGGCAGGCCCACAAATAATGCGTCAGGAAGTGACAAAGCTAACTGTAGTCACGTGGTCTAATCAACAAAGAGAAGGAAAGATAAGCTAGTGCAACAATGTAAATGAAAGAGAGCCACAGGAGGGATTGAATTTCCAAAAAACGCAAACGAAGGTGCCTGAAGGTCTGAACAACCTGAGGCGAGTATGGGAATCAAGAGGTAAATTTGCAAACACAAACTAAGAACTATTTTAATACCCAAAATATCCAAATATTGTACAATAGCAAACATGAATAAATGACTTCAAAATAAACCAGAATTACAGAATTGAATCAACTTATAACCAAACAACGAGATGGATTGATGTTGTGCGATGATGCAAATAAATAAAGCGTACTTACGATACAGTAGCAAATACAAATTATTCAAAATTATACTTATTGACAAAATGTTGCTGGTAGCAATACAAAATCTTTCCCAATTGGAATAACAATAAATGCGTATGCGGGAAGCTGAAATAATGTTTAATATTAGCACTAAACACTTGAGCGTAATTATTTAAGCGTAAAAAGCGAATTGTGTAAAAACACGTGGCCGTAAGAGGCGTACAGGTTAGTAGAACAAACGTGCGACTTGGTGCACAGCGAAAGCGAGTTACAATACAAGTGAAATTTACAATAATTTAACAGCAAGAAATATAACTAAAACTAAAGTTAGTTGGTGGCGCTCAATAGATAGCGCTGGGTGTTGGTGATAAACCGGAGAGCGGCTGAGGAAGCAGTGGCGTCTCAACAACACGAATAATGATAACACTAACAAAATATTTATTTAAAACCAAAATAATGTAGTACAACTACGAAGACATATATTTATTTGCACAACAATGCACTAAGCAACGACTTGCACTGTTCACACTTCAATACAGACTGACTGGTGTCGGCCCAAACTCTCCCTTGTATACTGAATCAT